>VDFB02281492.1:298011641-298099558 GCA_007258455.2 Sequoia sempervirens
TCTCTAAGATATGAGTGAACCTACATTAGATTTTTAATTTCAAAATCTAAGATACATGTTTAGGAAATATCCTAAAACCATTCAATATAAATGGTCTAATTGAATACAAATGATAAAATATGCAAGCGTCATTTATGTCTAAGGAATGTTACATGAATGAAAATACAATTAACTATATTAATATAGGAAAATTTATGAATGCTATAGGGTTTATGGTTTAGAGTTTAGTATTTAGGTTTTAGGGTAATAGGATGCCTTAAGGGGATCTATGTAGTAAGTTCCTAGTACAAAATGACATGGCTTTTAAGTGAATAAAATTTGGTGAAGATGCCCAATGCAACCAAATTTCATTAAGGTCTGAGGCAACTTAATCACGTAGTGCCCTCAGGTGTGTTGAGACTTTTGTGTGTGCTTCATTGATTACTGTGTTATTTAATTGTGTGAAAAATATCATATGTTAGAAATCATGTTTAAATAACTAATTAAATCATAAGTGATTTGCAAGGTTATTTAAAATATGATTAGAAATTAAAAATAATAATCAATTAAATTAAATCAAATGACTTAGAGCAGATGTTCAAATTAAACTAATTCGTTGAAAAGTAAAAGTGATATTATTAGATAAATTTGATTTAAATTGTTAAATTGAAGTTAATAGTAATTATGAACAAAATAATCTTCAAAAGATAATTATTATAATAAGAAATTTATTTGGAAAAGGAGATAGGAAGCTGAAGGGTTTTTAAACAAGAAAAAAAACTGGAAACAAAATTGTTTATTGCTAAATAAATAAATAAATGATTGTGGAAATCAAACGGTTCTCCGAGGGGAGTGGAAAAGACACCATGAAACAATTATAAACAAGAATTATGCAGTAAGTCAGGGGGTGCAAATCTGGAACACCAACGATCACATTCATGAATGGTAACTGGAGATGGAGGAAGGAAGGCGTAAAAAAATGGATCTCTTTTCTCAATCTAAAAGTTCGAGGGGTATGTGCAAGTTTAACAGTCATGGGATTCCAATATGGTCAAGGTAGAGGCGTGGAATGGGGAACAAATACTTGGTGGGGAAATGTCCGGTCCTCACTATCGACTAATGCTATTCTGCTATCAATATAGGTGATAACAACACTAGGTTGCAGATGCTCGGTATGTGCTTGTTACATCCTTGTTTAATTTTGTGTTGAAAAGAAAAGTTGACCCATTTGATAGATTCTTAGAGATGCTCAATTTTGATTCCTTAGATCGTATTATTGGGTTTAGAAATACGCAGTTCCATAAAGAGGAAAAATGAGATTGCTTCGATTTATGATGTCATTCAATCTTGTGAGTCATTGTCTGAGTCTTCAATTTGGAGCATAGAAATCTGGCTTAGCTCTACATTTTAAACCTGGTTGTTCGCATGGTCTTATGATATAAATGGCTTGATGTTCAACCCGTTTGAAGTAAATCACGAGTCTAAAGGTTTCAATGAATTATGCCCCTTTAAGGGTGAATGTTGTCCCACATATCGAAATAGTAATCCTGTTGTTTTGCAAGCCGATACTCTTGTCTTTAATCGTTCCATTTAATCCTCTTAAGTAAAGAATTGCGAGTAGCAGTTGGTGTCCATGTTTTAGCACCTTTGTTAAGTCTGTTTGGTCATTACCCCGTGTCACGTTTGTGATGGTAAAACCAAGCGAATACTCCCTCTCAATCTTCTGTTCTCATATATTTGGTTACTTCTAATCTTGTAGGTTTTATGATAAATTGGTTTTAGAATAAAAAAATCCTTTTTGTACAAATCTTTCATCATGTAGTCCTCTGACCTCATTCCTTCGAGGCACTCTATCAAACAATTCAAGTGCCTCGTCTTTGTGCACTTTGCACCTCACCTGTCTCTTTCCTGTCAGTCTTGAGGAGAGCAATTGGGATTGATATTAATTCAAGTAGATGGTGTTATCTCCAAATTCCAATATTCACTTCCTAATATTCTTGGCAACCTGTCACAGTGACTCAGTTGAACATAGTAGGGTGTATAGATTTAAATAAACTCTCTGATTTTATTATCAAAATCCCCATGTGTTATCCACAAGGCTGAAGGAAAATGGCTTCTCACGTTTTTGCAACCGTAACCATCTCAAACTTGGAGGAAGCTTGATTCGTGTGTCTTCTCTGATGCCGTCAATGAGCAGATTGTTCAAGTGAAGAAATTGAGGACCAATGAGCAGATTATTTAATTCTCTTGGTCTGCGCAATGTTTCAAGCCTTTGCAAATTACCTCCGTTCAGTCGAAGCTGAGAGAAATTGATGTTATTGGATATAGTGTTTAGATGAGCTCCTTCGCATAGTCTGGTAATCTAAATTTATATATAATCTCCCTGATACCATTGGCAACCTACCACAGCTGCAGTGTTTAGACTTTGGATCGTGTATAAATTTAAATAGCCTCCCTGAAACCATTGGCAACCCGTTACAACTGTAGCTCTTAGACTTGCAGGGGTCGCAGTCATGGGTGTCAGTTTACCAATGTTCCTTAAAGCACGCATGATTATTTAGCTTTGGTTATTGTTTCTACCCCTTTTTGGTTAAATCTTGTTTGTATCTCTTTCTAGCATCATGAATTTATTTTTCTTTAGGTGTTTACCTTCTCCCAATTTGACCAATTATGTGTAGTGTAATTTAATAAGAGCAGATCTGTGAGTGGCATCGAAATATGGTATTGTGAGTTGCAAAATATGTATTCAAAACTCAATTTCCTCGGGTCTAATCTATGATCAATAGGTGCCTAAGATCCATTCAGCATTTTAGTAACAAGAATTAGGAATCCCCAAGAGCGCTAGTGTGGCATGAAGGTAGACCGCACACTCCTAATGATCAACTTTATATGTAATGCTATAAGGGTTATTGATGTGTGAGATGTGAGCAGTCTCATCCTCTAAACCTACATGGCTGCATTGACTAGAAAAATAAGCCAAGCTTACATTGTCAAGATGTCTTCCTAAGTGTGCCATTAATTCAAAGATTCTGAGAGCTTTGTAAAATCTTTTGTTCATATCTTTCTTAAATTATGTTCTAAAATATGGCATCCCATTTACGCTTGCTAATTGCATTTGCTTGAAATTTTCTTAAGCCCTGTCAACTACTCCATCTTGTTCATTTGGCACACATAATGATAGATTGTTGCTGTTGGCCAGTGAGAGATTCTTATAATTTGGTATTGAATGAATCACTACCTTGATGAATTATCAAATTGTTGCCTTTCAAGAAAACTTGCTGCCTTTCGATACTAAAATATTGTTTCTTGAAAATTGCTTCCATTCCTTAAACGATGATCCTTGCTCTTCATCATAATATAATCATTGCTTTTCCTTGATTAAGTCTATTTTTTTCACAATTATAATAACTGCTCCTCAACCCAAAAATAGTTGCCACTTTTCACACTAAATTGTTACTCCTAACCAACCATCTTTTGATATATATTCTAACTCAATATATATATATTCAACTATTCCTCTTATGTATTCTCGGGTAATTGAATAGGATTGTTGACAATTGTGTTTGACAAAAATTATAGATTATTGTAATTATGTTACGTTTACCTCAAATACTATTATTCGAGGAAAATGATCTTAAAATTTAATTATGTATGAAATGTGAAAATATAGTTGGTAGGTTTATAATACACTTAATTAATTGAAGGTTTGGACCTGTAATTAATAAATGTTGAGTTAAGAAACTAAAATAAGGAAAAATAATTAAAAATAAAAAAATAAAAAAATTAATGTATATTTCATAGGTCAACTAGAGTAATTACTTCAATTTATATAGTTAATTATTGTATTCTTACTATTGTTTCAAGACATAAAAATTACTAAAATGATAGGCAATGTTATTTCAAGTAGAACAACGATATGTCTTTTCAAGCAAGAATAAGATAAGTTGTCAATGTAATAAATTGGAATATATTTGTTTTAATTTGTGTTTGGAAGAGTATATTTGTGATTAGTGTCTTATGGCTTAAAACATTAGATTTTATCTTCACTTCGCAATATTGTGCTATCCTTAAATGTTGGAAATGATTGATCTTTAAAATAATGTTCTTTTTAGATTGTTTCAAGTTACTTCTTATTGAATGAATGGTTATATTGTATTTGAATGTGTGGTTTTATGGATTGTTTTGATAGATCCTTTTGATGTGACCTTTCGTGATTTTGAGTTGGAGATTTCCTCTCATTTAATTTATGTTGTTATTCATTGGGAACCCATATGTTTTCTTTTGTTCTTTACCCTAAGTGGTAAATCGGTTAATGTTACCATTGTCATGATTGATGGCTCTGCTTGAGTTGTTGATCTTATTTTTGTATTCACTCATTATATTTGAATTGAAAATAGTTCTGGTGGCCTTGCATGAATTGTTGTCATTGAAGGTGATTTACGTACCACTATAAGGGGGTTCTTGAGAGGAGAAAATTGAGGTCTCCCATAGAATACCTAGTTGGTGGCTTTTGGTTTTATTAAGTGTTTTGTTTAATGGTTGATTTTCTTTTGCATTTCCCCATTTGAGGTGACACCATTGTTGATTTGTGGATGGGTCTTGATGAATCTTTCCTTTTTATGGCTTTTCTGAGTTACTCTCATATTTGAAGAAATTTTATCCTTGTATTGGAATTATCAGGGAAAAATTCATGTTGCTTCACTTTACCCTTGGTTGTGGGTTTTCATTCTTTTGTCTTCCAGAGGCTTGAGATGATTGATAATTGATATTCTCTCTCTTTATGTGCCTTGATTTGGCAAGTGTTTTGGTTTCATGATTTTAAAAGGGTTGTACGGGAATTGTTGAGACTTTGATTATGTATTTATAGCGAGATGGGTAATGCCTCGCATGCTTCTCAGTTGTGATATAATATTCTTGTTATGTTGTACAACCCTTGGTTTCTTGGTTTTATGTGGCTAGGTCTCTAGGGAGAGTGGCTCCTCGTGGGGGTCGGCGCCCCGCTTAAGGGGAAGGGCACAGGATAACCCACGAGTGAGTTAGTAATTAAGTGAAAACCTAATAATTAACTTAGGAGGGTTGGGTAGTAATATCATTATAAGATTAATAAAATGGATGCCTCGTCTTCATTAGTGCTTTCATAGGCTAATGGAAGGCTGAGAAGGCCGTGGCTGGCAAGGTCGTGACCTCGTCTTCACGAGAGGTCTACGGCTCCGCATGAGTCACCCTAGGGACCGGTGCCTCCAGTTGGGAGGAAGAGCACAGGACAGCCATAGATGGGACCGGCGCCTCCAGTTGGGAGGAAGAGCACAGGACAGCCCATTTAGGACTATGTGATGACACTCTCCCCTAGTTGCCCATGTGTTTTACTTTATTGTGTACCTCTAGAAGTAGGTTGTGGGAGTTGGTTAGATTGTTGATATGTGGATTTATATTGATTTGTGATTATTGCCTTAATATATCTTGATGTACTTGGTGGTCTTGTATGATCTCATTGATATTTGACTTATGACCTTGTACTCTTTTGGTATTGTGTAACTATGATGTTATTGTATTGTTTAATTGCAATTTGGAATGGTATTATGTTTATTAATTCAGTTTGTTTTGGAAGTGTTTCATGATCATCATTTGGTTACTTGTTTATTGGTCATTGCTTTGATTTATGTGATGAGATTTATGATTTTAAGTTATTTTGATGACTCTTGGACGTTGTTGAATATTCCATTGTAATCCTTGAGTCTTATGATACTGTTGTGTGTTGTTGAGTCTTGTGGTTCCCTATTTGGATGTTCTTGGTTGTGGTCTCTTTCTTGCTAGCTCCTAGCACGGGGGGTGGGTCTTCGGACTCACATGGTCAGGTGGAACGTGCTAAGCACCCCATTGGGTCCCCAGTTGAGGATTGAGAGGTGCGGATTGGTGTTGTTGCAGTGACTCCATAATTGTATCTGTCTTGGAGCCAGTTTTCATCTATTTATTTGTATCATGATTCTTGTGTATGGTTTCCATTTATGTTGGAAACATTTTTGTATCATTGTACCTCTAGAACTTTGTACTGTAATGTAGTGTTAAACTCAGTGTGGATTTTGGCCGTGGTAATTGTTATTCAATGTGTTAAGTTAATTTTGCATATGTTGTATTTTTGTACGCAAAGGGTTCTTATCAATGATTTATCATGTATGTGCTTCATTTGATAATGTTTACTTTATATCTTTGGATTTTATTATTAATTGCTTTTGTATGGATCTAAGTCACGTAATGACTCCTCATGTACCCCAAAGGATGTATGTGTTAGTGAATTTACTTACATGAAATTCATGTCATATCTTAGTGTGTATTACATGTATGTTGTGTTACTTTAAAAAAATAAAAAAAATTGTGTTGTAATTATTATGTATTTGTCCTTTGGGGTTCACACGGCGGAGCGTTACAGCATTGGTATCAGAGCATAGGTTCATACACTGGGCACTATGTGTGCTCACTATGTAATCTTGCGCTTAGACCCACGAGTCTTGAGTTCCACTTTTTTGCTGTCATTGTTGTGGACCTGAGTTTCTTTTGTTTTCTGGTGTCGGGTCGATGGTGCAGGAAACTAATGGGAAAGGATAGGACCCACAGTGTAGTGTGCAATGCACCAATATCCTTCCTGTCAGGGATGCTCTATGGACCCTTGAGTTTTAGTATGATGTGTTTCTTGGTGATGTGTTTTATGTGTGTGAATATGTCAAGTGTGCGTGGAATCTGCGATTTTGTTATCCTTGAGTGATGAATTATGTTTCTTGAATCTATGAAGGTGTAAAATTTTACCCTTTTTATTGAAATTGATGTGAGAATTGGTGTTGAATAATGGTTAAAGTGGAGTTCTTTGTGTGAAAATTATGAGTTTTAACAAAAATGTGAGGTTTTGTGGATAATTATTCTATGATTTTTGTAGAATATAGTATCTTGAGGTTAAAATGCAACTTGAATTATTGGTACTAATGTGCAATGTTCTTTGGTAGCTTTTGATTTACAGGAAGTTGGCTTCATAAACGTAGCAATGAAGGTAATGCAATTGTAATATGTGGGTATAGATACTTATAATTTCAAGTAATAATTCATTTTGATATAGTAGATGATTTAGGTTTATGGTTAACATCGTTATGCGAATATTGCCTAACTAATAAGAAGCAAACTGTTTACGAGTTACTAGAATTGTTTTGACTATTTTGAGTGGTTTGGTGGGAGGGACAGTGTGGTATCACTCGCTCACGAGTGCCCTACTATGCTGGGATTTCCTCTCACGAGGTATTTGTGATATATATATGTATTGTGTACAACATTTGTTTGCATGCAGGATTGTAGGAACTAAGTCTCGATTCCACCTGCATTGTTAGGACAGGGAGAGCATCATAAACACCCAATGGGATTGATGTGGAAAATAGGAACTGACAAGAAAGTTTCCCCAACCTAGTTCGTCATGTGTCCTTGTCTTTGTCAAATTGGTCTGGTTGCAACCCTGCCACCACTTTTGTTTTGGTATCCTTTCCTTATTATTGGTTTGTTAAATTTTCATTACTGTCTTGATGAAGTTTAATCGATGATTTAATGGTGATCTTTGATATTGATTGTGTTACCATGTTTATGTTTGAGCTTAACTTCTAGGAGTAAGTCGATACCTAAGGGGGGGAGGATGTAGTGCCCCTCCATGTCGATTGTTCGGGACTTTTGTGTGTGCTTCATTGATTACTGTGTTATTTAATTGTGTGAAAAATATCATATGTTAGAAATCATGTTTAAATAACTAATTAAATCATAAGTGATTTGCAAGGTTATTTAAAATATGATTAGAAATTAAAAATAATAATAAATTAAATTAAATCAAATGACTTAGAGAAAATGATCAAATTAAACTAATTCGTTGAAAAGTAAAAGTGATATTATTAGATAAATTTGATTTAAATTGTTAAATTGAAGTTAATAGTAATTATGAACAAAATAATCTTCAAAAGATAATTATTATAATAAGAAATTTATTTGGAAAAGGAGATAGGAAGCTGAAGGATTTTTAAACAAGAAAAAAAACTGGAAACAGAATTGTTTATTGCTAAATAAATAAATAAATTATTGTGGAAATCGAACGGTTCTCCGAGGGGAGTGGAAAAGACACCATGAAACAATTATAAATAAGAATTATGCAGTAAGTCAGGGGGTGCAAATCTAGAATACCAACGATCACATTCATGAATGGTAACTGGAGATGGAGGAAGGAAGGCGTAAAAAAATAGATCTCTTTTCTCTATCTAAAAGTTCGAGGGGCATGTGCAAGTTTAACAGTCATGGGATTCCAATATGGTCAAGGGAGAGGCGTGGAATGGGGAATAGATACTTGGTGGGGAAATGTCTAGTCCTCACTATTGACTAATGCTATTCTGCTATCAATATACGTGATAACGACACTAGGTTGCAGATGCTCGGTATGTGCTTGTTACATCCTTGTTTAATTTTGTGTTGAAAAGAAAAGTTGACCCATTTGATAGATTCTTAGAGATGCTCAGTTTTGATTCCTTAGATCGTATTATTGGGTTTAGAAATACGCAGTTCCATAAAGAGGAAAAATGAGATTGCTTCGATTTATGATGTCATTGAATCTTGTGAGTCATTGTCTGAGTCTTCAATTTGGAGCATAGAAATCTGACTTAGCTCTACATTTTAAACCTGGTTGTTCGCATGGTCTTATGATATAAATGGCTTGATGTTCAACCCGTTTGAAGTAAATCATGAGTCTAAAGGTTTCAATGAATTCTGCCCCTTTAAGGGTGAATGTTGTCCCACATATCGAAACAGTAATCTTGTTGTTTTGCAAGCCGATACTCTTGTCTTTAATCATTCCATTTAATCCTCTTAAGTAAAGAATTGCGAGTAGCAGTTGGTGTCCATGTTTTAGCACCTTTGTTAAGTCTGTTTGGTCATTACCCCGTGTCACGTTTGTGATGGTAAAACCAAGCGAATACTCCCTCTCAATCTTCTGTTCTCATATATTTGGTTACTTCTAATCTTGTAGGTTTTATGATAAATTGGTTTTAGAATAAAAAAATCCTTTTTGTACAAATCTTTCATCATGCAGTCCTCTGACTTCGTTCCTTCGAGGCACTCTATCAAACAATTCAAGTGCCTCGTCTTTGTGCATTTTGCACCTCACCTGTCTCTTTCCTGTCAGTCTTGAGGAGAGCAATTGGGATTGATATTAATTCAAGTAGATGGCGTTATCTCCAAATTCCAATATTCACTTCCTAATATTCTTGGCAACCTATCACAGTGACTCAGTTGAACATAGTAGGGTGTATAGATTTAAATAAACTCTCTGATTTTATTATCAAAATCCCCATGTGTTATCCACAAGGCTGAAGGAAAATGGCTTCTCACGTTTTTGCAATCGTAACCATCTCAAACTTGGAGGAAGCTTGATTCGTGTGTCTTCTCTGATGCCGTCAATGAGCAGATTGTTCAAGTGAAGAAATTGAGGACCAATGAGCAGATTATTTAATTCTCTTGATCTACGCAATGTTTCAAGCCTTTGCCAATTACCTCCGTTCAGTCGAAGCTGAGATAAATTGATGTTATTGGATACAGTGTTTAGATGAGCTCCTTCGCATAGTCTAGTAATCTAAATTTATATATAATCTCCCTGATACTGTTGGCAACCTACCACAGCTGCAGTGTTTAGACTTTGGATCGTGTATAAATTTAAATAGCCTCCCTGAAACCATTGGCAACCCGTTACAGCTGTAGCTCTTAGACTTGCAGGGGTCGCAGTCATGGGTGTCAGTTTACCAATGTTCCTTAAAGCACGCATGATTATTTAGCTCTGGTTATTGTTTCTACCCCTTTTCAGGTAAATCTTGTTTGTATCTCTTTCTAGCATCATGAATTTCTTTTTCTTTAGGTGTTTACCTTCTCCCAATTTGACCAATTATGTGTAGTGTAATTTAATAAGAGCAGATCTATGAGTGGCATCGAAATATGGTATTGTGAGTTGCAAAATATGTATTCAAAACTCAATTTCCTCAGGTCTAATCTATGATCAATAGGTGCCTAAGATCCATTCAGCATTTTAGTAACAAGAATTAGGAATCCCCAAGAGCGCTAGTGTGGCATGAAGGTAGACCACACACTCCTAATGATCAACTTTATATGTAATGCTATAAGGGTTATTGATGTGTGAGATGTGAGCAGTCTCATCCTCTAAACCTACATGGCTGCATTGACTAGAAAAATAAGCCAAGCTTACATTGTCAAGATGTCTTCCTAAGTGTGCCATTAATTCAGGGTCTTCGGACTCACATGGTCGGGTGGAACGTGCTAAGCACCCCATTGGGTCCCCAGTTGAGGATTGAGAGGTGTGGATTGGTGCTGTTGCAATGAATCCATAATTGTATCCGTCTTGGAGCTAGTTTTCATCTATTTATTTGTATCATGATTCTTGTGTATGGTTTCCATTTATGTTGGAAACATTTTTGTATCATTGTACCTCTAGAACTTTGTACTGTAATGTAATGTTAAACTCAATGTGGATTTTGGCCGTAGTAATTGTTATTCAATGTGTTAAGTTAATTTTGCATATGTTGTATTTTTGTACGCAAATGGTTCTTATCAATGATTTATCATGTATGTGCTTCATTTGATAATGTTTACTTTATATCTTTGGATTTTATTATTAATTGCTTTTGTATGGATCTAAGTCGCGTAATGACTCCTCATGTACCCCAAAGGATGTATGTGTTAGTGATTTTACTTACATGAAATTCATGTCATATCTTAATGTGTATTACATGTATGTTGTGTTACTTTAAAAAAAATAAAAATATTGTGTTGTAATTATTATGTATTTGTCCTTTGGGGTTCACACGGCGAGGCATTACATAATCAAATTTTATTCAGTTGAGCCATGTCATTTTTTCCTAGGAAATTACTAGACATAGATCCCCTTAAGCCATCCTATCACCCTAAATCGTAAATTGATTAACCTAGATCATGATTTATCTCATTCATATTATAATATTGAATGATCTTAGTATTGTTAAATTTAGTTGCCTTAGGAAGCTTCACCAAATTTTGAGAAATTATTTGATCCCCTTAAGAAATGTCATATTAGGACCCCTTAAGAAATTGATTTATAGTTTAGGGTGATAGGATGGCTTAAAGGGATCTATGTCTAGTGAGGTCCTAGGAAAAAAATGGCATGGCTCAAGTGAATAAAATTTGGTGAATTTTCCCCAGGCAACCAAATTTCATTAAGATCCTAAGAAAAAAATATGGCTTTATGGTTTAGGGTTTAGAGTTTAGAGTTTAGGGTTCAGGGTAATAGGATAGCTTAAGGGGATCTATGTAGTAAGATCCTATGACAAAGTGAAATGGCTTAAGGGAATAAAATTTGATGGAGTTTCCTAAGGAAACCAAATTTCATTTTAAGGTCCTAGGACAAAATGAATGATTTAGTGTTTAGGGTTTACAGAACTTAGGGTGAAGTTTTGGTGTCCCTTGGAATATAATGAACTTGCAAGTTAGTGAAGAACATTTTCTTGTGGAACAGTTGATTGAGATAGCTCTTGTTTCAACTAACCAACCTAGATCATGAAATCTTATTCATATTATAATCTTCCATGATCTTATTATTGTTAAATTTGGTTGCATTGGGAAACTTCACCAAATTTTGAGAACTTCTTTGATCCCCTTAAGAAATGTCATATTAGGACCCCTTAAGACATCAATTTATGATTTAGGGTGATAAGATGGCTTAAGGGGATCTATGTCTAGTGAGGTCCTAGGACAAAATGACATGGCTCAAGTGAATAAAATCTGGTGACGTTTCCCAAGGCAACCAAATTTCATTAAGGCCTAGGAAAAAATGATGCCTTTAAGGTTTAGGGTTTAGAGTTTAGAGTTTATGGTTTAGGGTAATAGTATGGCTTAAGGGGATCTTTGTAGTAAAGGTCCTACAACAAAATGACATGGCTTTAAAAGGGAATAAAATTTGGTGGACTTTCCTAAGGCAACCAAATTTCATTTTAAAGTCCTAACGCACAATGAATGCTTTAGTGTTAAGGGTTTAGAATTTAGAGTTTAGGGTTTAGGATTTAGCAACCTTAGGGTGAAGTTTGGGTGGCTCTTGAAATAATGGACTTATAAGTTAGTGCCTAGTTTATGAATATTTTTTATTTTGTGAATAGATTGACTATTTATGTAATAGAAACACATAACAACGTATTATTAAGATTCAGTTTGATGTATATTTTAACTGGATATTTTTTTAATTGAATATAAGATTATTTTATTTAACATTTTTTTCATTAATATTTCCCACTTAAATGAATTTTATGATATAAAATGTATAATATAAAATTAGTTAATGTTGAATCAAGTATTTTATTTTCAATCAATTGTTTGGAATTGAAAGAACCTAAAAGAAAGAAAAGAAAAATATTTAGATGCTTTTAGTGTCTAGGTAGCTAGTGCAAAAATTAATATTTTAGAGTAAACTAGAAGCCTAATTAACAAGTAATTGACTAGAATGAGGGTTAAGATTGTCAAAAGACAACAAACAACACATGCAAACAAGAAATGGAAACAAGGCATAACTAAGAGAGATCAAAACATAAAATAGAAATGAATACTGAATAATATATAATTAAGTGACAATTGGAAATCAATTATACACTTGGATTTACGAATTTGCTAACTAAATTTGTAAACAAACATTGATAAAATTTATGAATTGTAATTATTGTTTAATATATTTTTTTCTAATCTAATTATAATTTAACATATCATTTTCTCCATACAATGCAAATGAAATTTTTAACATTTGAATTTTGCATTTGAATGAATTTTCTTAAGCTCGAAATTAGGATTTTTAAAATCAAAATGATTTGTTTGTTTTCATTTTAGGGTTTTAGCAATTTTTTTTTCAATTCAATTTAGGGTTTCAATTTCTAAGCAATTAGGGTTTTTAATGCATTTTTTTCATTTTATTTCAAACTAGAGTTTTCAAATTCAATTTTTTTTGTTTGATTTGAATTCAATGTTTCAAAAAATCTTGATTAGGGTTTCTAAATGCAAATTTTTTATTTCATTTCAATTTCTAGGGTTTTAAAATGCAATATTTTTTTTTTCTTTTTAATTAGGGTTTTCTAATACATTTTTTTGGTTTGATCGAACAATTTAGGTTCCAAAAGCTAAATCTTGTTTCTACAATACAATTGAAGGTTCATTTTTTTGTTTCAATTTAGTATCTTTAGGTTTCATTGCATTTTTTCATCTATTTATACAATTCCTCATTTCTACTATAATAGGAAATAAACTGCATAAAACATCAAATAAATTTTAAAAAAATGCTAAAATCAATTCTACTATTCACAATTTCAATAAAACATGAAAAAATGAAAACAAATGGGGGTGGACAGGTACTTGGAGACTATTGTTGGAGGTTGCTATCGCTCAAAACTTGGGATCCCATGCACTGCTAAAATGAAGGTTTGTTCATTTTTAAAAAATAAATACCATTACAAAATAGGACCTCGGTTATTACAAAATTGGTCAGGATCCTGTTTCGTACTAATTGGGATCCTCTAACAAATGGGATCCCAATTTTTAAAAAGTGGGATCTCGTTTAAGATTTAGGCCCAGGATCCCAAAGGTAAATGGGATCCCGATTTTTAAAAATCAAGATTCTATTTTTGCAATGCCAATTTCTTTTTTTTGGCTAAGGAAAAAACTTCCATGTTTCATGGACTCAACTTTGTGCACTTACCCAAGGTTGAGGGTAGAGGGTCGTAGAAGGTTTAGGAGTTTAGGGTTTAGGGTTTAAGGGTTTAGGGTTGATGGTTAAGGATTGAGGGTAGATCATTAGGTTTGAGGATATATGGTTGAAGGATTAGGGTTGAGGGTCCAATGTATAGGGAAGAGGGTATAGGGGTTGAGGGTTGAGGGATCTTTTGATGCAAGTGAAATTTAGGCAAGCAATTGAAGGCTAGTGAATATTGGGGAAGTATGTTTTGTTCTAACACCCCTAATCCCTTAACCCTTAATCTCTGCTAGATCATAACAATTAGGTGCTCAAGTAGGCACTAAATTAGGCACTAAAGTAGGCTCTAAAGTAGGCATTAAATTAGGCATTAAATTAGGTGCTAATGTAGGTGCTAATCTAGGTGCTAATTTAGGCACTAATTTGTACCTAATTTGGCACCTACTTGTTCTGATTGGTGCAAAAAATGCCAAAAATAGCGCCATCTCGATAAATAGCACTGACTTTTTCAAAAAATTGAGAAAAATACATTAAAACAATGGGTGGAAGCAAAAAACGGAGCAAAAAAGGAAGCTAATCATAGGGAATTGTTGTAGTGAATGATGTCCTAGCTACATCATGCCTAGTGAGGATCTTTTTCTCCTTATCTACATTTATAAAAAAAGGGGATGCTCAAGATGGAGGTATCTTCTATTCATGTACAATAGACAATGGATTTGGACAATTTAAATTGTGCTTATCATTCTCTCTCAGAAAGAAAACATATTTGGCTATTTACTACCATGAGTTATCTTTGTATATGGATAGTCTTTGAGTCATCCTTGATGATGAGCATTTGGATATTTCTAATCTATACACCGTACCCACTATCTCAAAGAGTGGTGTTTCCTATATTGCACTTCATTCCTTCCTCAAGCTAGGTGTTTAGGTGGCCAAAACATTATTTTTTATGACATGGTGGGTAAGCATACTAATTTGGATGTATGGTTTTGTTACACAATTTATTCTTGTGCATGAAATTCTCAAGCTTTTTAATTTGATTTTTCAATAAGATTACTATAGGTTAGAAATGTAAGAAATTTACCTTTGTATGAGGACAAGAAGCTGTAAGAATTTCACTTTGATACAAAGATCTAGGAAGGTGGAAGAATTTCATGTCATGTGATTTAGCATCTACTACTCATAAAAATATAACATAAATTTTAAAACGTGATTTATACTTTGAAAGAGCTCATTTGAATAAGGTGGTTTAACATGATTTGAACTCTCCCTCAAGCTTTAGGTAAATCATTGAATGCAATCTCATCATTTGTGTATTCCTTGAGTAGAAGAAGATATTCTTCTAGTGAATCCATTTGGTTTTCTATTTTGTGGTGGCTCTTGAGTCTTTTGACTCCATGTACAATCAAATAAAAGAGGAAATTTGCCTCTACTTACTTCTTGCTTATACCATTGCTTGTTAATAACAAAGTCATATATCCAAATGATCCCTCTCAATGGTTCTAAATAAATTATGAATCATTTTTTTTTTATCTATAATCAAAGGCATCTACAAATGGACTCTATCAAATACCAATCGACTCTCGTTGATTTAAAAACATTATATAAATTCAAACTGAATGGATTCATTACCCTTGCACACATGAATGATCTAACCCTATTAAAAAGCATGAAGACAAATCAAGAATGTTTCAACATATAGATATTTCTTAATGAATTGGTCCATTAAACAATTGTTATCAAAATCCAAGCATTCTTACCTATTAGAAGAAGGTAGTGTTTCTTGAGAAGTTTTGAACCAATGCAAATGCCATTCTACTCTGAATCTCGTTGATAGATTGATCAATTGATAGCCTAATGTATTTATGTACACTTTAGGTGGTGATTGAGGGTGACAACATGGAATGTATGACTGTCAACAACAACACAACATTAATAAAAACATCTTCTCAAAGGGAAAAATGGATCTAAAAATATAAATGCAACCAAATCCAGAGCGCCTACAAGGCAATCAAAGATATTTTTCCTAACTGAGATTAGATGTGGGGTATTAATGCATTCAAATCCACATTATTTTTTCTAAGCTGCCTCTTCTAGTTGGAGTGAGACAAGATTTTTGCACACTTTAATCATAAAGAGATTATATGTTAATTCCTAAGAACTGTAAAACCATCTCATATACAATACTAGCTATGAAAATAGATTTTTTAATAGTCGTAAAAAGGTTTTATGACATAAAACAAGTATTTCATGCTTTTATGGACTCGCAAATCCACTATAAAAACCTATCAACTAAAAATACACCATTTATTCATTAATCATCACATAATAAATAATTAAATTCAAAATCAATAAAAACAAAGCATCTATATAATGTTCACCATTGCATTATTATAATTTAATTAAAAACATTTACAATACATTTACTATGAATAATTAATGTCGAGCACTATGCTTCTTTTCTATGGAATTTACTTACTAGTGTTCTTCAATTTTCATTCCACAAGAAACCCCCAAAAAAAATATTTATTAAAAAAAAAAAAAAAAAACTCCCATCCTCCAACAATATTAAAAAAAGTGATTTTAATATCTATTACATTAATTTTCATTCCACAAGAAACCCACATTTCATATTTCCATGCGTTCGATGCAATTTCCCTAGTAGTGGAGTGATTTTCACAGAAATATCCCAAACATAATTTATAAATTAAAGATCTGGACCTTCGACTCTACGTCAAACTAAACGCAACTTTCGCGGAACTCAAATGTTTCTTTATCATGTAAGACTCTAATGCTTCAAAGAAAGCGCGTGGAATTTAGTAAGTCAGTTATTTATTTATTTTCATAGTTGCGCGCGATTCAAGTGTTGAATTTGACCTTAATAAATTAAGTGGGGTCAGTCAAATTGATGTATTGACTCCGACTTTTGATGTCGGTAACGAAAGTAAGTCAAATTGGCGTATTGACTTGGGTATTTTTGTTTTGGTTTTCCTCACACCTCATCATTTTCTTCGCTTCTCCCACCTTCTTTCTTTGCTATTAAACTGTCATTCATCTTCACCTGTTTAACTCATTTCTTCTACTCATGAAAATGGAAGGACTATCTCTTCATCTATCCCATTCGCAGCATTTCACTCTACCCGCTGTATACATCTTTCTTTTCTTTACAATATGCATGCCATGCCTCGCTTCTTCATCTCAAGCTTGTCCAGAAGACTTCGAATGCGGGAATCAAAGATTCGAATATCCCTTCGGAGCAAGGAGCAGCGGCTGCAGTGACCCTGCTCTTCAGCTCGATTGTGATCATACAGTGAATATGACTGTAATTAACATCAGTGGCTACCAATACTACCTACTGAAAAATTTTCACCATTGGAAAGAAGGTCATGCCAATGAGATGAAAATAGTTGATAGAAATATGTGGGGAGATTCATGCAACCCGTCGACCAGTAACCATACAATGGAATTCTGGTCTAACCCTCAGTTTCGCATTTCTGATAAATGCGTGAATATAAGTCTATGGGGAGAGTGCACAGAAGAGATCAGAAAGTACCCGCCCACTGAAGTGTATGCTTTAGAATGTAATAAGAATTGGTACTATTCAGTCTTGAATTTGGGTGCGTCTTGTAAATCATTAGTGCATCTACCTGTTGAAAAATTCGACAAAAGTAATCTACCGAAGCTTGGAAGTATAAAGTATGGGTTCAAAATAAATTGGAGTTTCAGTAAAGGTTGTGAGAATTGCGAGTCAAAGAAAGAGCTTTGCAATTACGACAACAATGATTCGACGCAATTGAGTTGCAAACCGAGGAGCCCTGGTAAGACTCTTTTAACTCCTTGCTTACTTAATTGGCAGATTAAGGATAAGCGTCAAACTTTTATGTCTAAAGATTTTTTTTTTAATTATATTTCCTAACCATACTACTAATACTATCTTTGTCATTATTTATAATTGAGAACATGTAGGTGGGTTTAACACTGCTAAGAAGACCGTTGTTGCTCTAGGTAAATTTCCCTTCCTCTTTATGTCCATAACTTATACAGCAAAGTTAAATATGTTTGTAGAATAGATACGAGTTTTTTTTTCACTTTTCACAAGGTTAAGAGAAATTTCATCTATTACATTAATTTCGATCATCCTATGGCTTAAAAGTAGACATATGATGAATTCTTTATTATTTTGGTGGTAAAAAAGGAAAGTTATCACGAAATTAACAAACAATGTGAGGTTACCATTAAGAAACGGGTCCAAAAAAATAATAGAAAACATAACAGGAGCTGCTAAAACAGGGCATAGAACAGAGTTAAATGGTTGAAAAACTATTATATTAAAGTAGCTTTTATTACATTCTATTTATGTCTTGTATTGCTGTGCACAATTATATTTTAAGAATTTTTAAATCTGAAATGTTCTAATTTTTAAGTTTTTCTATTTTTAATTTTTGACAATCTTAATTTTCCCTAAGAGGGAGAGGAAGTCCCAAGCTGAGAGTCAAGCTATTATTCTAGGTGAGCATTGTTGGGTATAAGAATTTTGGGGAATTTCATGGATTGAGGCTTTATGAGAAGGTGTATGCATTCTTTTATATTCGCTGAATTTTATGGACTGAGGCGTTGTGGACAACTCAAGGATTGAAACTGCCATCATCGCAAATGAATGTCACTTCTTTCTTCATATTTACTCATATATCTATTTCTTTGTCATTGTATTTCATTGATGTGAGCTTTTTATTCAGGTGTGGCCATTGGAACCATTGCATTGTTATTGACGGGAGTATCACTTTTCTTTGTTAATCGGAAAAGGGGGCTATCTACTTCCTCCAAGAGACCCGATCTTTCCAATATGGAGAAATTCCTGCAAGATTATGTTCATCAAATGCCAAGTAGATATTCATATTCTCAGCTCATGAAGATCACCAATAAATTTGCACATAATGTAGGGGAAGGAGGTTTCAGCATGGTATATAAAGGAAAGCTACCTACTGGCGATCTGGTCGCCATTAAATTGCTTGACCAGTCAAGGCACTGTGAGAATCAATTCATGAATGAAGTAGCAACCATCGGAAGGATCCATCATGTTCACTTGGTTCGCCTGATGGGATACTGCTATGAAGAACACAGAAATGCATTGGTGTACGAGTACATGGCCAATGGATCTCTAGACAAATTTATATTTGTAGGAAGAGAGAAAGAAGCAATCCTAAATTGGGCACAACTATATTCAATTGCTTTGGGAGCAGCTCGTGGAATAGCCTACTTACACCAAGATTGTGACAACCGTATCATTCATTTCGACATAAAACCCCACAACATATTACTGGATGAAGATTTCACACCAAAGGTAGCTGATTTTGGTTTGGCAAAACTCTGCAGAAAGAAAGAGGATCATATATCAATGACAGCAGCAAGAGGAACACCAGGATATGTTGCTCCAGAGGTGTGGAATAGAAATATGGGACCTGTAACAGACAAATCAGATGTTTACAGTTTTGGAATGGTATTATTAGAGATGGTTGGAGGAAGGAAGAATGTTGATGTGCAGGCAAGCCGATCCAGTCAATTGTATTTTCCAGAGTGGGCATTCAAATTGATGGAGAATGGGCAATTGGAAAGGGGGTTGAGAGGAAGTGGTAAAACAGAAATAGAATGCGAAGGGAAGGAGAAGGCAATAAGACTGGCCAGAGTAGGATTATGGTGCATTCAATACAATTCAACAGATCGACCAAGCATGAACACGGTGGTTCAAATGTTGGAAGGAAATGGTGTTGATATAACGAATCCTCCTCTTCCTTTCAAATATTCAATCAGGGCTACACTTTCAATAGATTCAAGTGAAGAATCTTTTGTGTAAGGAACCGAGGAAACCTCTTTCCAACCCATATTTATAGTCCTCGACATTATTGTGAGGAGGTGGGAACAAAAGAGGGAGATCGCTTTGACAAAAAGTCAGAGAGTATACTCTATGTCAATTTGTTCCGACTTCATCATCTGAATATTTTAGAGATAAAATTTTAACATTGGATTTTTAATTTAGCAAGGACCACTTTTTAGTTATGAGGTACATTTTTTTGTTTTGTGATTTATACAATATTTATCTATCCAATTTTAAATGTTGTATGAGCTATACCAACTAGCGTAATTTCAATATATCATTATAAAAAAATTTAAAAGATAAAATATTATTTATTTATTTTTTAAGGTTAAATTATTAGTTCATGTTGATAGGCAGGTATACTATTGCATCTATTGCATTTTCTTTCGAATTAGTCGCTTGGTCAATTAGATTGTATTGTTTAAACTTTTTTTTTTCCTATAGTTGGGATTTAAACGCATATTTTTTGTGCTTGAAAATTATGGTTTATCTCTTTTTCTATTGGTTTGAGTAGGTCAATTTTTCATTTTCCTTTAAGTAAATTAGGAAAATAGGGTGCATTATATATTGTGGAAAATATTTAATCTGGGGATACATATAGTGCGAGTTTTGGTGGCAAGCTGGTGGGTACTGAAGCAGTTAATGCATTAAATCCAAACCTCATGATATGTGTTGGATAGCTGACACAAACACAAGCAACAAATGCATAGTTAATTCATGAAATATGAGGCGTGTGTTGGTTTGTGCTTATTGTTTGTTGAGAAGCTTCCATGTTTTTGGCTGTGGGTTTCCATCTTCGACATTTATCATTTTATACAGTGCTTGATCGAGGGAGAAGACATACAAATGATGTGCAACTAGTGAGTGGCTTGTCTATTTTTTATACTTGATAACTAGAAGCGTTACAAGGAAAATTAAATGGTTTGAGCAATGTCTTGTGGGCCATGGGTACACATGCAGTGAATGCATAGCTAATTCATGAAATCTTAGGTGAGTGCTAGGTTTCCTTTGTGCTTATTCTCGTTTAATTATCGTTTGTTGAAATACTTGTGGGTTTTCAAACTCTTCATTGTGTTTTTACATGTGGGTAAACATGTAGTGAGTGCATAGTTAATTCATGAAATCTTAGGCGAATGTTGGGTTCTATTTGTGCTTATTTTCATTTCTTAATCATTTGTTGAAAAGCTTGCAATTTTTTTAGCTCTTGGTTGCGCTTTTGCATGCTCATTATTTTGTAAAAGTGCATTGCTAATGAATGGCATGAATGTGTTTATGATACTTGATAAATTTGTGGGTACACATGTAGTGAACGCATAGCTAATTCATGAAATCTTAGGAAAGTTTTGGGTTTTGTTTGTGCTTATTCTCATTTGATTATCGTTTGTTGAAAAACTTGTGGGTTTTTTAGCTTTTCATTGCGTTTTTGGATGTGGGTACACATGTAATGAATGCATAGTTAGTTCATGAAATCTTAGGCGAGTGTTGGGTTTTGTTTGTGAATTTTCTCATTTGTTTATCATTTGTTGAAAAGCCTATGGATTTTTAACTCTTGGTTGTGCTTTTGCATGTTTGTTATTATGTAAAAGTGCATTGCAAGTGAATGGCTTCGTTGTGTATTTATGATACTTGATAACTAGAAGTAATGTTTGTTTGAAATGCATCATTTGATTTCATATAATTATGGTTTAAGCATTTAATTGAATAGTTAACAAAGATGGAGTTTATTGTTACAAAGGCTAACGGTGCAAGTGGGTACAATAGGTTACATATAATTTGCATGGCTAATTTAAAAAATCTTAGGCAAGTATTGGGTTTTGTTTGTGCTAATTCTCGTTTGATTATTATTTGTTGAAAAGATTGTGGGTTTTTTAGCTCTTCGTTGTGTTCTTGCATGTGGGTACATGTGCAATGAATGCATAGTTAATTCATGAAATCTTAGGCGAGTGTAGGGTTTTGTTTGTGCTTATTCTCATTTTTTATCATTTGTTAGAAAGCTTGTGGTTTTTTTAGCTTTTGGTTGCTTTTTTGCATGTTTGTTATTCTATAAAAGTGCATTGCTAGTGAATGGATTGGCTATGTGTTTATGATACTTGATAACTAGAAGTATTATTTGTTTGAAATGCATCTTTTAATTTCATATAATTATGGTTTAAGCATTTAATTGCATATAGTTAATAATGATGGAGCTTATTATTACAAGGGATAATGGTGCAAGTGGTTATAGTAGATTACATATGCATTACAAGGGCTAATGGGGTAGTGAATGCATTAATTATGTTTTTATTGTTTGAGTGGGTAGTAGCCTATCAACAAGGCTTGGATAGAAAATTGTGTAAGATGTGTTAGATGGCTAGTGGGTACAGAAGCAGTGAATGCATAGCTAATTCATGAAATTTGAGGCGAGTATTGGGTTTTATTTGTGCTTATTGTTGTTTGTTAAAAAATTTGTGTGTTTTTAGCTTTTGGTTCCATTCTTGCATGTTTTTTATTTTGTGGCAGTGCACTACTCATGAGTAGCTTGTCGCTATGTTTATAATACTTGGTTGTTGTTACAGTGGTTAACAAGGAATGTTTACAAAAAATTATCATGTTGGTCTATTTTTTTGCAAATTTTATTGTTCTTTCTGTGGTTCATTTTTATGAATAGTATATTATATGTCATGGACTATGCTCATTTGTCTAATTTGTCCCTATAACAAGAACCATTACTTGCAATTGGAGTTGAAGGTAGACATCTATATGAGCACAAATATACTTGGTTGTTGAAGAAGGAACTAGAAGGTCAGATTATCGTTAAATCATTCTTCCCCTTTGTTTGCAATAAATTTTAAGTCTTCCAATGTGCATAACATTTATACTTTGTAATCTGAGTTGTGAACAATAAAGGAGAAGTTTAGTTTAGGAATCTGACTTACTAAATAGATAGATGAGCATAGTGAATGGCATGCCATGTAATTCATAAACACAATTTTTTTTTTGGTTGAAAAGTAGGTTGCTATTGCAATTGTTAGTTTCTATCCATAGGTGGGTTTAGAATTGCATTTGTTGGATTTTCTTTTGAAATAGTCATTTGTTGTTAAACTTCTTATGGTGAATCAAATTGTATTGTTTCAAGTTTTTTTTTGTTTTTCCCATAGTTGTTTGGAGTAGGTCTATTTATTAGTTTCTGCTAATAGGAAGATTTACTATTACAACCATAACATTTTCTTTCCAATTAGTCACTTGGAAAAATAAGGTGACATTATATATTTAGAAAAATATTTAATCGTGTAGTAGTGAGCACATGTTTAATCAAATTGAATGCAAATTGTGTGAGATGTGTTGGAGAGATGGTGGGTACTAATCCATCAAATATTAGGCAAGTGTTGGGTTTTAATTGTGCTAATTCTAGTTTGTTTATTGTTTGTTGAAAATCTTGTGTGTTTTTAGCTCTTTATGTTCTTAATTGTAGGGATAGTAGACTATTGGCAAGTGGTTTGTCTATTTTTTTATGATACTTGTTAGCTAGAAGTGTTGGTTGTTGTTACAAGGGATGGGGGGGAAAATGGGTATAGTGGATGGCATATGCTATGTAACCCATGAATGTGGAATAGTTGAAGCCAAGAAGTAGGTGATTATTGTAACAAACAAGAATTATTATAGGAAAATATGAATGCTTTGAGCAACGTATTTTTTACTATGGAGGCCTTGAATGAATTGACTATGTATTCATTGCTTCAGTAGTCGTGGCCTACTAGAAAAGCTCACAGAATTTGCATTTGATGGTTGGATGTTTGTATAAATTTATTTCATTAGTCCTTTTTTACTTTTGCATATTTTAACATGTGCTTTAGTGTTTCATGTTTATGGATAACATATTATCTTGCATAATTTTCATTTAATAGACTATTGTTTCTAACCTATGAGTCATACTATTTAATGCATTAAACATGCATTGAGTGCTTCAACATGTACTATCTTGCTATGAAAGGTGGCATAATTTGCATTCAGACATTGAATATTTGCAAAGTATATAATATTTGCAGGGTATGTACAGAATCATCATGGAAAAAATAGGCCCTTAAGTGGCAAAAAAATAGGAAAATCAAAGTTAGGCAACTTGACGTAAAAATTTGAATAAGTTATCTATATTATTTAAAAAATATGTAAGAATAGAATCTGTAGAAAATTGAATGTAGTTTCTAAACTACTAGGTTTGTTTTAAAAAAAAAAAACTATTTGGTGAAAATTTGAAATTTAAATGCATTAGTACTTAAATTTCAGGTTAAAAATAAGAAGTAGGTGTCTCGACCACCCTAACCACAATAAAATGATAATATTTTCTTATAATATTTTAGATATAAGTAGAGGAATCATGTCCCAATGTGATGCATATTTTTTGTATTTTTTTTCCAAGTAAATAATTATTTATGACTTTTTTATTACAAATTTTTAAAAATATAAAAAACGCGTATGTTTGACCAACTTAACTTGGTCAAAACTTGATGAAATTCAATTTTTATTTTTTTAATCCTATAGTATGTGATGCATAGAATGTGACACATGTTTTTGATTAAAAAAATGTGATACCAATTGAAAGCTATAAATGTTTTTCAATCATTCTATCAATCAGGTCTTTAGTCATAATTTGAATAGAAAATGAATAATAATTACTTATTAAATTCAAAGTAAAGCATAATTTATATTGGTGGAAAGTTGAGAATCTCCTTTAAAAACCCTTTTCATTTCATCAATTTTAGGTAAAAATAAAGTCATCAACCACATACCCATCATATTGCCACTTTTTGGCCCATCATGATCCTGCACATACCCAACAATAGAGAAATAGAATAATTGTTTATTATTACTTAATCACAAATGAGACCAATGCAATTGTAACCTACATGTTGGATTCAACTATTTCATTTCGTTTGTTATCTATTGTGCCTATTTGTACAATTAGGCCTTATAACACTAAATAATATTTCTAGTCACAACAGGACAAAAGTATTGGTATGAGGACAAGGGAAGTCACTTAAGTGACTTTGTAGAATGAATACAGTTGTGGAAAGTCACTATTGCAATTATTTAATTGACTTTTGAAATAGTTGCTTGTCTAATGAAATTGTATTGTTTAAAATACTTTGGTAGCAAGGTAGTGCCTATCTAAGCAATGAATTGAGAGTTAATGCATTGTATGGTTGTACAAGGAAGATATTTCTCAAAGATCTAAAAGTGTATTGATTTATCTAGTAACAATATGCTACTAGATATTGGGATTGGTCCCTATCACTAATACTAGCATATCATGTTTCTTAACATACTTGTTGATGTTGTTTGTGTGCTAAGAAAGTCTAATGCATTCTCTATGTTATTTGAATTTAATAAACTATTATTTTTGGTCCACCTATCATACCATTCAATGCATTAAACATGCATTGACTACTTGAGAATCTATTATCCTACTTTCAAAGGTGGCATGATTTGCATTTAGCGATAAAATATTTGCAAAATAGATAGTGTTCTTTTATTTTTCTAATCTACTTTAACAAAATGAATAATAGGCCTATTCCAAGTAACAATTTAAGAATTGCAACAAATGAGAATCAAGATAGGAAAAACTAAAAACTTAGAGCAAGGTCTTGTTGACTATGGAAGCATTGAATGCATTACCTATGTACTCATTGCTTGGGTGGTTGTGAGCCTATCGACTAAGCTTGCAAGATTTCTATGTAATGTATAAATGTTTCAAAAAATCTATCTTGCATAATTTGCATTTAATAGAATTTTGTTTGTGATCTAATAGTTATACCATTTAGTGCATTAAACATGTATTGACTGCTTCGATATCTACCACCCTATTGTCAAAGGTGACATAGTTTGCATGCAGTGATTGAATATTTGCAAAAAGTATAATGGGTTCCTAATTTCCTGATTTACTTTAACTAAAATGAATAATAGCCCTACTCCAATGAATAGAAAAAGAGATAAATTGTTTATTATCTCTTAATTGCAAATGAAACAATTGCAATAGTAACCCGTTGCATGGATTCATATACAACCCTTAGCAATGAATAAAATTCTATAATATGAACATTTATACTTTTATTAGTTCCTGCTCATAGGAATGTTTACTATTGCATCCATTGTAATTGCTTTTTAAATAGTCACTTTTCTAGTGAAATTTTATTGTTTAAAATATTTTTTCCTTTTTCCTACAATCAGGATTTAAGCACAAATTTTTTGTCCTACAAAATTATGTTCTATTTCCTTTTCTATTGGTTGGAGTAGGTCAACTTTGCAATCATATAATGTGCATTGGATATGGCATGCTTGTGTATCAATCTACAACAATTGCATTAAATGCCACTAGGTCTACTATTCAATTTTGTTTAAATAAATTAGGAGAGTAGGATATTATATATTTTAGCAAATATTTAATCGCCGAATGCAAATTCTACAAGATTTGACAGAGGGTTGGTTGAAAGAAAAGAAATAAATGCATGATTAATGTACTAGTACTATTATTCATTTCCATTTAAGAAAATTAGAAGACTAGGATGACATTGTGAATTTTGGAAAATACTTAGGCAATGAATTTCATATCTAATGATTGCAATTATGCATATTCTTGATTGCAAAAGTAAGATATTTTTGTGTAATTAGAGAGGGAAGAAAAGATCTATGTAGCTGAAAATATAGTTAATTGTTGAACAAGGAACTAGAATCAAATTCTTGTATCATTCTTCCCCTTTGTTTGCAATGAATTCAATGAACAATAAAGGAAATGGTAATGTTTATCAATTTAATGACAAAAAACTAAGTTATTTAGATAATTGCTAAAAGGAAAATTTATAGCTCCTTCAATGTTCAAGGGCCTCACAAACTTAGGAAACATAAACAAATGAGTATAGTGAATGACATGGTATATAATTCATAAACATGAAACTATTTTATGGATGGAAGCAAGTTACTTTTGCAATGAGAGTTACAAGCATGTGGTATGTAGTCCATGTGCAATGTTTCACTTTGTACATTGACCAAATTGTATAATTTAAGTATATTTTCTTTCATTTTCTTGTAAGCAAATGTGACTGATGCGATATATGAAACATTGCATATTAATTGCATATGACATGGTTGCAATTATGCATATCTCTAGCTACAACATTACTACAATAAAATGATTGCAAAGGTCATTTGCTTATTGGCATAGATTGCACAATTTCAAACACTTCACATAATCTTTATACACATTCAAAGAATCAAGTATATTTATACCTAAAAAATTATTATGAATGTTATGTTCAACGAAATAAATGAAAATTGTGTAAAATGAGTTGAAGCGCTAGTGAGCACACAAGTAGTGAATGCATATTTAATTCATGTAATTTCAACCATGTGCTTGGTTTTTTTGTGCTTAGTCTCATATTTTTACTGTTTCTTAAAAATATTGTATGTTTATGTTGTTGCTACATAAAGCAATGTTGTTTTAGATCTTTCGAAAAGGTCATGTTCACTATGGAGGCATTGAATGCATTAACCATGTGTTGATTTCTTGAATTCCTTCTGGCCTATTAACAAAGTTCACAAAATTTTCATTTAATGTCTGAATGTTTGCGAAAAATTATGATGTTTTTCTACTATTTTACAAATTTTATCATGTGCTTTTGTGTTTCATGTTTACAAATAACATATTATATATCATGAATAGTGTTCATTTGTCAAAATTTTCTTTGTAAGAAGCACCATTTCTTGTGATTGGAAACGAGGGAAAAGATCTATATGGCTACAAACATACATGGTTATTGAACAAAGAACTGAAAGGTCAAATTCTTGTATCATTTTCCCCTTTTGTTTAAAATGAATTTAAAGTCTTCCAATGTGCCTAAATATTATGCCTTAGAAGAAATGTGAACAATAAGGGAGAAGCTTGGTTCAAAAATATGACTTTCCTAATAGACATATGAGCATAGTGAATGGCATGCCATGCAATTCATAAACTTGAAACCTTTTTTGTCCACAAGAAAATTACTATTGCAATCATTGAATTCACTTTTGAAATAGTTGCTTGGTGAATTAAATTATATTATTTAAACATTTTATGTGATTTTCCACAATTGGGATTTAAGGAAAAAAATTTCATGTTTAAAAATTATATTTTATCTCTCTTTCTATCAATTGGAATACACATATTGTTCATTTTTGTTTGTGTAAATTAGGAATTTATATAGGGACATTATATATACTACAAAACATTCAATCCTCAAATATTGAATACATGTTTAATCCATCAAATGAAAAATGTTCAAGATCTGTTGGAGACCTCTTATGTATGGAAGTAGTAAATGCATAGTTAATTCTTGGTTTATTCTAAGAACAATGCACTACTTGTGAGTGGCTAGTCTGATTGTTTTTTAAATTCTATAATTACAAGTATTGCTTGTTGTTACAAAAGCTAAGGAGACAAATGGGTGCAGTGCATTACATATAACATGCTATTCATAAACATGATACAGAGAAGCATATAAAAAATTTTGGAAAATGCTTAAGAATTAAAACAAAACTATAAGGGCTTTGTTGCTTAAAATTTGTTCTTTGCACTTGATACACAACCCTTGCTAATGAATCAAATTCTATAATCTAAGCATTAGTGCTTTTAGTATTTCTTTGAATAGGCAGCCTTACTATTGCATCCATTACATTTTCTCTTCAATTAGTCACTTGGCCAATGCGATTGTATTATTTAAAATATTTTTGTCTTTTTCCTATACTTGGGATTTAAGCACATATATTTTTCTGCTTGAAAATTGTGATTGATCTCTTTTCCTATTTGTTTAAGTGGGCCCATTTTTCATTTTCCTTTAAGTAATTTAGGGAAATAGGGAGACATTATATATTTTCGCAAACAAAGGGGAAGAATGATGCAAGAATTTGACCTTCCAGTTCATTGTTCAACAACTATCTTTGTAGTTGTATAGATCTTCTATACCCGTTTGTCCCCCTAGCCCTTCTAACAATAACCAGTACTTCTAGGTTACAAGTATCATAAACAAGCATACAACCTTCTTACTAGTAGTCCACTCTTTCTAGGATTGAGAACAAGAAGAGCTAAAAACACACAAGCTTTTTAACAAACAATAAAAAATGAGAATTAGTAGAAATAAAACCCAACACTTTTCTAAGATATTGAATTAGTGAATGCATGTTTAATGCATTAAACACAAACTTTGCATGGTAAATTAATGAAATATGAGGCAAGTGTTGATTTCTACTTATTATTGTTTGTTTATTGTTTGTTCACAAGCTTTTGTGTTTCTATCTTTGGGCTACCATCTTTGATGTTTGATATTTTGAACAATGCTCAAATAAAGGATGGGCCATAGGAGCAGTGTAATATTGGTGACCAGCTTGTCTTTTTGTCTGTCATACTTGATAACTAAAAGTATCGCTCACTGTTATAGGGAGTAGTGAATGGTTTGAGGAAGGTCTTGTTGATTGTGAGGAAATTGAAAGCATTAACTATATGTTTATTGCTTCAATAGCCATCAGACTATAAAAAAATCTCACAAAGAAAATTGTGTGAGATGAGCTAGAGGACTGGCAGGTACACAAGTAGTGAATGCATAGTTAATTCATGAAATTTGAGCCAAGTTTTGGGTTTTATTTTTGCTTATTCTTATTTTATTATATTTTTTTTTCAAAGGATTCTATGTTTTTAGCTCTTGATTGCACTCTTGCATGTTTGTTATTTTCTAAAAGTGCATTGTTCATGAGTTACTTGGTTGTGTGCTTATGATACTTGATAACCACAACACTTGAGAACATATTTTCTTTGTTTAAAAATTATTTTTTATATCTTTTTATATTCTTTCAAGTAGGCCTACCATTCATTTCCCTTTGAGAAAATAAGCCAAATAGGATGATGTGAAATTTTTGTTGCAAATATCTAGTGATTAGATCCAAATTTTACAAGTTTTGTTGGTAGGCTAATGCCTATTAAAGAAATCAATGTATAGTTAATGCATTCTATAATTGGACAACAAACAAGACCTTTCTCAAAGATCTAAAACAGTATTGATTTATGTAGCAACAACATACTACTCTTCTAATACATCAACCAATGCACATGTTGGGATTGCTTGATACTAGTAGTCTTAGAATATTGTGTTTCCCAATGCATTTTTAAGACACTTACCAATCTTAATAGTAAATAAAATCTATGCAACTATGTATGATAATCTCCAATTACGCAAGGCGGCTACTACTAACATTGCAACTTATCTTCCAGACATAGTGATAGTGATTTGTCCAACATGTGCATATTGCACATGGATGAAGGAATGAAAAATAAATTACATTTATCTTCAAAAGGTGAACATGTTTGATTAGCTATTATTGTTCCATGGACATACAATTAACTTGAATAAGTTTTAATATAATTAAGTAGACATACATTAAGAAGAAATTGCAACACATTGTGAACATCGACATCATATTGTGAAGCATGCACATAAACATATCCATTTAATAAACCAAAAGATACAACCATTTGATATCAAATAAATTATATGGTGTAAACAAAGATTTTGGCAACCCAAAATGCTTGTAGCCCTTCTAGTGTTTTTCACCTAAAAGGGTAAAGATTTGGGGCCAAAATGCAATGTTACATTCAAAGAGGGATGTGATGTGGGTGTAATGTGCCTAAATATGATGTCTAAATACAAAAAACTAAAAATGAAATGATTTATTGATGCTAAACCTAAGAAATTCAAAGTGTTGGAAAATGCAGTGATGTATCCAAAAACACCTAAGAATGCAAGTAAATGATAAAATAATTAAACAAAACTAGAGAGGTGCACCTGGAATCTGAATTTCGATGTAGAGAGGCTCTAGAATCCTACAAATTTGAGTAGAAATGTTGACTGGGACACTTACACCAAGCTGGGTGACTTAGTCTAGTTTCAAGGAAAATTTGTCGGAATAGGAATCTACCAAATGGGTATGAAAAAATGCAAAAAACCACATTTTAGGCCTGGTAGTGGGACTAATTCACCATAGATGGTGACTTAGTCCACCTGATTATTTCTAGAAATTTGGGGTAGAATTATATAACTCTCGGTCTGCACTTCCTTTCTTACCAGGTGTCTGAATCTGATTCTATAGAAAACTGGCTAAAAAGAGTCTCCAAGCTTCAATTAGGGTTATGTTGAATTTTATGGATTGTTGACCACTTTTTGACACCAAAATATTTGAAAAATCTAGTTACAAAACCTACAAACACACATGGAAAGAGGGGGAAAATGGTTAAGAGTTAGAGTATAGGGGTTTTCCTAGGTCAAACCCCACTTTGGTAATCAAACCCTAGATAATGAAATGAAATGTGAAGATAATGATAAATAAACAACATGCAATGTCATAAACTTACCAAACCCTTGATGTGAAATTCTAAAGATATGCAATGAAGTGCTCCAATGGATGACTTGATGATGCTTGAGAATGATTAAGAGATTGAATGGTTGAATGCTTAATGAATTAGGAGATTGTAGGAGATTAAGATATGTTAGAAGATGAAAAATGAGGAGAAAAGGCCTTATTTATACTTGATTTTCCATTAATTCCTAAAAAATAACACATCATAGGTTGACCTCAAGGGTAAGAGACTAAAATCCTGCCAAGAAATTAAAATTATTTTGATTATTGTGCCCAGTGAGACTAAGTTTCCCCAGGTGGTTACTTGGTCCCACCAAGGAAATTTCACTAGTTTTTGGAAATTAAAGTGCATTAAATAATTTTTAATAAGAACATCCTCAAAAATACACTCCAGTATGGCTAGAAAGTGAATTAAGGGGTCATTTAAACATAAGAAAGGGTTAAATTATTGATGAAAAGTCTAGAAAAGTGTGAGAGTTTGTTACAACTCTTTGGGTATGTGTAGGATCATGATGGGCCAAAAAGTGACAATATGTTGGGTACATGTGGTTGATGAATTTTTTTTTACCCAAAATTGATGAAATGGAAAGGGTTTTTAAAGGAGATTCTTAGCTTTCCACCAATATAAATTATGCTTTGACTTTAATTTAATAAGTAATTATTATTCATTTTCTATTCAAATTACAACTAAAGTCCTAATTGATAGGATGATTGAAAAATATTTGTAGCTTTAAAATGGTATCACATTTTTTTAATCCAAAACATGCATCACATTCTATGCTTCGCATACTATAGGATTAAAAAAACTAAAAAATCAATTTCATGAAGTTTTGACCAAGTTAAGGTGGTCAGACATATGAGTTTTTTATATTTTATAAAAGTTGTAATAAGAAATTCATAATTAATTATTTACTTGGAAAAAAAATTACAAAATAATATGAATCACATCGGGACATGAGTCCTCTACTTATATCTAAAATCTTATAAAAAAACATTATCATTTTATTGTGGCTAGGGTGATCAGACAAACACCTACTTATTTTTTCCCTGAAATTTAAGTACTACTACATTGAAATTTCAAATTTTTACCAAATAGATTTTTTTTATTTTTAAACAATCGTAGTAGTTTATAAACTATACTCAATTTTTCTACAGATTCTATTCTTAAATATTTTTGAAATTTAATATAGATAAATTATTCAAATTTTTATGTCAAGTTGCCTAACTCTAATTTTTCTAAATTTTTTGCCACTTAAGGGTCTATTTTTTCCATGATGCTTCTACACATAGCTCCCTTTACAACACTTTGAAATAAGAATTGGTAAGTGATAAAAGGGGATATTTAGGTGAATTATAATGAAAGGGTCCTATAAAGTGTGAAATTGGGTTACAACACTTCACAACACTTTTACAAGAAATGCCAGAAGTCTTAATGATTCACACGGGTCTAAGACCTAATGTGAATGTGTTAGACACATTACAACATTAAATCTAGGAAAAATAAATCCAAAGTCCACTGGGACGAATTGAACATGAGAAAAATTAGAAGGGTTACTTTTCTTGTGTTCACAATTAGGCCCCACTTTAGTGAGAGGATGAACTTGCTTCAAACTCACACTAAAGTAGCCAATCATGCAATGAAGAGGGGTTCAAATATATTCATGCTGGTAAGGTGAGACAACAATGATCAAGAGGGATGATGAAGATCCCATGGAAATCCAAACAAGAATGTAAAGGAACATACATAAAAATTATGAAAATGAATGAAAGAGAGAAGAAAGTCGGATCAAGCTTTGATCGTTTTTCCAACCCGTTGTGGATCATATCTAGTTTATTTGTTTGGAAATGTGTACTCACTCTAGGGTGATGGAACTCATGGTTTTTTCTCAGTGAGAAGGCCCAAGTATACTCACTCTAGGGCCACAAAACTTCTTGTTGTTCATGTGGGGAGAAATCCATAACATACTCACTCTGAGGCCATGAAACTTCTAGTTGTCTACAGGGTGAGGAATCCACAAGGTGGCTATAGGGAAAATTCAAGCCTCAGAATGGGCTTTCCTGCTCAACCATACTAAAGTTATAGCTCTTGATAACTTTAATAAGGCATCACAAAGAAAAATGTTTCTTCGTGCTTCATCAAACAAGCAAAGCTTTGTATGCTTAGAACTCATGAACAAATGCAATGGCACCATAGGCATGCAAGTTGTGTTATGCAAGCTAGCCATGTAAATGCAAAAATGCAACATGAAAAATAATGTTCAAATGAGTCTTGCTTAGTTCATGTGTGAGGTCTTTAACTTAGAGAACATTATTTCTAATGTCTCCAAGAGAGGACTAATCAAAAGATAGAAAATTCGCAACTTATGGGATGTACTGTGTCACATTAGGCCACTAAGAGGAATGCAATATATGCTAAGATAGATCACACTCATGAAGGACATGACACCCAATGTCATCCATCCACAAAGTGACAAACACAACATATAAATTAATAAGGTTGCACTAAGAACCAAGAAAAGGGAATATACAAATGGATAATGCCAATGTATGCCCCCACTTTGAAGGAATTGCTACACATGCCTTTTTGTGAGAAATTACTTCAAATTAGCAAATGAACAATGGGTATGTGCAGGATATGATGGGCCAAAAATTGGCAATCTGAGGGGTATTGTGGCTGATGACTTTGCTTTTACCTAAAATTGATGAAACAAAAAGGGTTTTTAAAATAGATTCTCAGATTTCTACCAATATAAATTATGCTTTACTTTGAATTTAATAAGTAATTATTGTTCATTTTCTATTCAAATTATGACTAAAGTCCTAATTGATAGACTGATTGAAAAACATCTATAGCTTTCAAACGGTATCACATTTTTTAAATCCAAAACATGTGTCACATTCTATGCTTCACATACTATAGGATTAAAAAAAGAAAAATTGAATTTCATGAAGTTTTGACTAAGTTAAGGCAGTCAAAGATATGAGTTTTTTATATTTTTTAAAAGTTGTAATAAAAAATTCATAATTAATTATTTACTTAGAAAAAAATTACAAAAAATATGCATCACATCGGGACATGAGTCATCTACTGATATATAAAATCTTATAAAATCTTAGAAAAATGAGTTGTTTATGGTGGTTGGGGACTTTAACTCCCCCCTTTTTCCTTTGGAGAAGCTAGGTGGCTTAATGGACTATAGTGATAGTATGAATGACCTAGCTGAAATCATTAACAAATCTAGGTTGTTTGACTTGGAATTAAAGAGAAATCCTTTCACGTGGTCGAATAATAGAAAAGGAAATCACCTTATTCAGCTTTAGTTGGGACCTTGGATGCAATGCCTCCCTTGTCTCCCTCCCCAGGACTATCTCTCATCATAGCCCAATCCTCCTTCAGTGGTTGAAAAAGTCATTTTTGGGGCCACGCCCTTTCAGATTTGAGATTATGTGGATGTCTTGCCAAGATTTTAGAAAAACCATTGAGACTTGGTGGAGCCACCCTGTTCAAGGATCGACAATGTATAGAATATCCCAAAAACTAGAGCTTATTAGAAAATAAGTTAAAGGTTGGTCCAAGGCAACTTTTGGTGACTTCTTCAAGACTAAAAAAATGGTCAAGGATAAGCTTGAGCCGATCCAAAAGTTTATGGCCTTGGGCCATTCTCTACAACCTTTACATGTTGAGGAGGAAAATTGGAGGAAAAAGTGGAAGGATATGTTAAGTAAAGAATAAATATACTAGAAGCAAAGATCTAGGGTCCAATGGTTGAAGGAGGGTGACAAGAACTCTTCTTTTTTTCATAGGACGACTAGCACACATAAGAAGAGGAATACCATTAAGTGTTTGATGAATGATGATAATCAGGAAGTCAAGGAGGCTAACAAAATTGGGGAGGTTGTTGAATGGTATTTTAGATAGAACTACTCAAATGTTGGCAACTCCCCTTCTGCCAAGCTTCAGGCGAGGCTGTTGGGGCACCTCCCGTATGGTATAAGTGAGCATGAAAATCTTCAACTTTGTGCCTGAGTGACTAAGGAGGAGGTTCAAACTATTTTTTTCTATGGGATCCTATAAAGCTCCAAGACCTGATGGTTTCCCCTCAGCTTTCTTTCAAGAGTATTGGGACATTGTCAACTACAATGTTACCATGGTTGTTAAAGATTTCTTTAGGAGTGGTAAATTGTTAAAGAAATTGAACAATTCTTTTATTGTGCTAGTCGCTAAAGTGCAAGATCTAAAGCACATGACTGACTTCAGACCTATAAGTCTATGTAACTCTATATACAGTATTTTTTCCAAAGTCCTTGTCAACAAATTGAAGCCTTTATTAGACAAAATCATCAGTAGATGTTAGAGTGGTTTTGTGCCAAGAAGACAAATCCTAGATACTACTATTATGACCCATGAAATAATTCATTCTATGGAGAAAAGAAAGAACCAAGGTATGGCTTTCAAACTTGAAATTTCTAAATCCTATGATAGGGTTAGATGGAAGTTTTTGTATTTAGTCCTTGATAAGTTTGGTTTTAGTAATAGAGTGATTGGCATCATTAGAGAGTGTGTGGAATTTGTCCAATTTTTAGTGTTGGTCAATGGGATTCCTTAGGGGTTCTTTAAGGCGGGAAAAGGACTTAGATAGGGAGACCCCCTTTCTCCCTACCTATTCATTATGGTGGCTAAGGTTTTGGGTAGGAACTTTCTATCCTTGCTTGACTCAGGGAAGATTCAAGGAATGAGAGCTGCCTCCACCCTCCCCTCCTTTGTTCTCCAGTAGTTTGTTGATGATACTTTTCTTTTTGGAAAGTCCTTAGTGATTGAAGCTAGAGAATGGAAGTAACTCCTTTAGGATTATGCTAGTGCCTCTGGTCAATGCATAAATTATAACAAAAGTAGTTTCTATTTCTTCAACACTAAGGTTGATCTCCAAGCTAAGATCTTATCCATCCTGGGTTATCTTAGTGCTTCTCTTCTTGGAACCTACCTGGGTCTACCACTAACTATTAAGGAGGTGCCACACAACATTTGGAATGGTATTTTGGAGAGATTGCAAAAGAAACTTGCTAGTTGGAAGGGTCAACTTCTTAAGGCCTCCCTTCAAGGAATTTTGGTCTACTTCCTCTCTCTCTCTTTAGGATTTCAGGCTCCATGGCTGAAAATTTGGAAAGAATTCAAAGATCCTTTCTCTAGACAAGAGTGGAGGAGAAGAAAAGGATTACCCTTGTGAATTGGGACACTATCTGTCATCCCAAGTGTCAAGGGGGCTTGGGGATTAGGAAGATCACTAATTTTAATAAAGCTCTTATTGCCAAGATTGGCTAGAATTGGGTGCAGGAGAAGGTTGAATGGTATAGAATAATGAAGGCTAAATATCTTAATCAGGAACATTTTTTTAGAGCCCTAGACCTGGTTGGTCTCCCTTCTAGCTCTAAAATTTGGAACAACATTCTTAAGTGTAGATCCCTTTTGAAGGAAAGGGTCAGATGGAAAATTGGAAATGGGAGATCAATTAGATTCTGGGAGGACTACTGGATTGGGGATAGACCCCTTGCTGACAGTCATTTTAATATACTGAAGGAGCATGCTAAAGATCTTATTGGTACTTACATTGCTGATTATACTTCACCCAAAGCTAAATGGAAAATTCTGAATTTGATTTTCTTACATTGGCCGAACCTTCTTCCTAAGGTTGCGAAGCTCCAGGAGCTTCTAAATATGGTTAGACTTCCTTTATTTCCCAAGGAGGATAGGATATTTTGGATAAAGAGCAACTCAGGGGAGTTCACTGTTAAGTCAACTTACCAACTGCTTCTTAAGTTTGATGGTGATGAGCATTGTTGGAAGAAGGTGTGGATTCATTAGCTCATTCCTAAAATAAATTTATTTTGGTGGAATTCCATTCATGGTAAAATTTTAACTATTGATACCCTTGTTAAGAGGTGCTTTCAATTCCCTAATTGGTGCTCTTTACATAAGGGAAGAAGAAACTCTCTCATCTTTGTATTCACTGCTAGTTTGCTTTCTAGGTTTGGCAGAATGTTTTACAAAGGTTGAACATCTCTTGGGTCTTTGATAGAGATATTCACCAATTTACCTTAAATTGGAAATGCCCTTCCAAAAATTTGTTAATCTGACTACTTTGGAAAATTATTCCACCTCACATTTGTTGGTGTCTATGGAAAGAAAGGAATAACAGGATTTTCAGAGAGACGGTGAATAATGTGGATGGTTTGTTGATAATCCTTAATAAGCTCCTCCTAGATAACATTTTGACCCTTAAATGGAAGAATCCTAGTAATCCCCCGACTACTTGGGATAGAAGCATAGCTATTGTTTGGAAATTTCCTAGTGAGTTCCAAATATTTGATAATTCCAAAATGATCATTAGGAAGAATACTAAATGGAGAACCCCTAAGTTTCCCTAGGTTAAGCTAAATTTTGATGGGGCAGATAGGGGAGGTATGCAAGCTAGAGGTGGTATTATCAGGGATCATGTTGGTGGCTTGGTGGTTTCCTATGCTAGGAAACTAAAAGATCACACTAGCAATTAGGCTGAAGGTATGGCCCTTTTATGGGGTCTTAGAATTGCGTTGTCACTCGACATCAAGACCATGGAAATTGAAGGTGATTTGATGCTAATAGTGGAAGCCACTAAAGGAAATATGATTGCGGGGTGGTCTTTACAAGGTATTATGGAGTACATTTTCTCCCTCCTAATTGGTCTATAGGACTTTACTATCCAACATGTTTGTAGGGAGGGGAATGCGATTGTTGACAACTTGGCGATGGTGGGTCTTGATATTGAAGGGCTACGATGCTGGCAAAAAGTTGATTTTTTTCCCTCCTTGTCTTTGGCTTGTTTAAGGGAAGATCTAAAAAATTTAAATGATGAGTCCTAGATGGTGTTTTCTCATTTTAGCCAAGCTCCTACTAACTTTGGTTAGTATTTCTAGTAGGAGAATGCTTTTGAATAATTGGTCATTATGTGAGGTGATAGATATCATGCGATTGTCCTTTTGCATGTACAACCTCTTTTGGGCCAATGGTAAGGCGAGTCTCTCTACCCCTAGTGGCCAATGGATTCATCATTTTTTGAACCCCCTAAATTTTTGTGTTGAGCCTCATAAGTTAGTGGATTTTATTAGATTTTTTGAGATGGCTAAGTATTACACCAATATCATGCCCTTACGTGCCTAGGGAAATTCACATGAGGGAGATGCTACCTTTGTGTGGGATGCAATTGTGGCATTTATTGCCTTCTTTTTCAAATTTTCTTGTCACTTCTCGCTGGATTTTTCCCTATGGACATTTCTAGAATTGGTTGCCATCACCTTTGCCTTGGTTACCTTTTTACTGTTCTAGTGGTCTATGACTTTTTTGTGGGCTCTATGGGTTGGGATAGAGTACACGTGGAGCCAGAAAAGTGTGATGAGTGGAAAGTGGATGCCACTATTTGGAACATTTGTAAAGAGGGTGGCATTGCCCAATATATGGAGAACATGATTGGGCATGATGAGGGCTTGTCAATTAATTTTTTCACCTCTTGGAATGATGGTAGGGTTACCATTAGGGGCATTTCTTTTGAAGTCTTTGAGGAGATTATTACTAGAGCTACGAGACTTCTAGATAGTGGTCAAACCTAGAAGAAAAACATGAAAGTGCCAAACTAGATTAGTCTTAACCAGTTCTTTCAGGGTGAGGAGAAACTCATCAAGCTACAGGGTGGCTATGACTGAGAGGTGCTTCTGGAACCATGGGATAGAATTTGTATGGTGATCATGAAGTACTTCACACTATAAGGAAGGTATAGGGTTTATTACTATTACCATTTTAACTTCCTCAACCACCTTAGGAATAACCAGCATATTTCCATTCTATTTTTCCTTTTCCATTCAATGGATAACACTGTTTCAGAGTTTAATGAAGCCTCATTTTCTGGAAAGAATTACACCATCCTACACCAAGGCCTTATGTCTAGGATTTACCATTTTCATATGGCCCTTTACCCTGCTCAGCCTATCACTATGAAATAAGTCCCTTGTCCACCTGCTCTTGATGAAACCCTGATTTCCTCTACTCCCCCTTTTGCTAACATTATGGATGTGTCAGGCCCAAGCAAGAAAAAATGCTTAAAAAATCCTGCTTTGAAAGCCCTTCCCTATGGCACGTCCCCTGCGATGGTTCCAGGTGAAAAGGGTAAGGATAAAAAGCATGATGCTCCTACCCCAAGACCGAAGGCCAAAGCTTCTAAAAAAACAAAAAAATTCCTCCACCAAATTGATTCTAATATCGAAATCGCTGAAGAAGATAATACCCCCCCAAGATCCAATAGATTGGTCTTTAAGTAGGATAAAGTGGGAAGTCTCAAGGAGGCTTTGAATTTGGATAATGGAAATGGGAGTGACAACAAAAATCTTGAGGACCAGGTGGTGGGAGGGGAGGATTTGTCTATCTCGACGAGTAGTGCCTCCCACATGTTTAAAAGTTTGAAGAAGGGCCCTGCCATTAAACCCCTAACCTCTAATACAACTGAGGGAAATGCCCCCTTGAAAGAAGATTATAATAAAAAGGAACATGTGGGGGATGAAGTTGACAAGCTAAAAGGGAGAATTGAGAGATTGGAAAAAAAGGTTCAAAGTGTCACACTTTTCCTTGAAGGTCATGCACAGGTTGGCTACTAGTTTATATCAGTTGTAGAAGGAAAATTCTACGGACAATGGTGAGGAGGACACTAGCTTTAAGGAATTGCTTAAGTTCCTCATGACAGATTGGGTGATTGCTATTCAGGAAAAATGATGCATGGAAGAAAAAAATTAGGCTTTTAGTTCTTTAAGTTTTTTGATAGTTTATCTATGACTTTTAGTATGTATATGTTGTTTTATAGCTGGTTTGACCCCTAGGGGTCTATGGAATTGACTGCTCCATATCATGTATGCATGATGGACTCTTTTTATTATTTAGTGCTTAGTCTTGTTTTGGAGTTTTTGATATGATTTTTTGGGGGTGATGGCTTAGTTTACTCTGGTGTCACTATATTGTTAATGTTTCCTCTAGATGGCCTTGGTTGCCTTGTTGTGAAGGGACAACACCCTTGTTTTTGCTGCTTTTTATATCAAAAACAATAATTATTATTGATTATTGAATCGATTACTAAATGAATACTTGTATGAAGGATTGAATATCCTTATGTAGACTTAGGAGAACTCAACATGACACCCTGAATGATGGATTTCTAAATGAGAGAGGAGTGAGATAATAAAATGTATAAATCAGTTAAGTGACTTTATCTTGTGTGCAACACAAAGAATAAAGCACATGACTAATTGAAATGCATAATTAATGCAATAACACTCACAATCAGAACTAGATGACCTTTTCTTAACTTTGCATTAAGTACTAGAGTAAATATTAATTAATTTACTCCAACATGGAGTATAGACAAGCTAATCAAAGTGTGTACATACAAATATAAGGTAAGTGCTAAGTATGTAAAAATAAATCTATAAATATAAGTTGAAGTTAAGAAAATAAATCATACTTCACATTAAATTATTTCATTTATTAATAAAGGGTATGTGTAGGATCATCATGGAAAAAATAGGCCCTTAAGTGGCAAAAATTTTTAGAAAAATCAGAGTTAGGCAACTTGATGTAAACATTTGAATAAATTATCTGTATTATTTCAAAAATATGTAAGAATAGAATCTATATCAAATTGAATGTATTTTATAATCTACTAGGTTTATTTAAAAAAGAAAAAAAACTATTTGGTGAAAATTTGAAATTTCAATGTAGTAGTAATTAAATTTCAGGGAAAAGATAAGAAGTAGGTGTCTGTCTGACCACCCTAACCACAATAGAATGATAATATTTTTTTATAATATTTTATATATAAGTAGAGGACTCATGTCCAGATGTGATGCATATTTCTTTGTAAATTTTTTTCAAGTAAATAATTAATTATGAATTTTTTATTACAACTTTTAAAAAATATAAAAACTCATATGTCTGACCACCTTAACTTTGTCAAAACTTCATGAAATTTAATTTTTCTTTTTTTAATCTTATAGTATGCAAAGCATAGAATGTGATGCATGTTTCAAATTCAAAAAATGCCATACCATTTGAAAGCTATAGATGTTTTTCAATCATCCTATTGATCAGGACTTTAGTCATAATTCAAATAGAAAATGAATAATAATAATTAATTAAATTCAAAGTAAAGCATAATTTATATTGGTGGAAATCTGAGAATCTCCTTTAAAAACCCTTTTTGTTTCATCAATTTTGAGTTAAAAAAAAGTTGTCAGCCACATACCCTACACATACCCATAATATCGCCACTTTTTGGCTTATCATGATCCTGCACATACTCTAAATCTTATAATTATTCAATTTGTTAATATATAATTTTACCTAAACATTTCAAAAAAATACAAATTTCACCATTGTAATAGTAAAGATTGGTATGCTACATTTTTATGATTTTACTTAAATAAATTTCAAAATTATAAATTTAATATTATGTCTCAAAATCAATAGGAAAAAATAGAAAAATGTAACCATACAAATTTATAAAGTAATAATTTATGTTTTGAAATAAATAATTAGGTGTATGTTTTAACAATGACAAAATTATATCTTTAATTGACAACAAAAATATTTAAAAATACAATAATTTTACATAGCAAATTGTTGGTGTAATTAAATGTCTTGTACCTTGTCGTAGGTCTTGATTACACCTTAGTTAAGTTTACTTAGGGACTACATAGGAGGTTGTTGGAGATTTTCCACTTTTGGTGGACTTGACATGTCATTACCACATCACTTCCACCTTTTGTGGACACATCATGTGATTATCTCTCCACCTTTTGTGGGTGATCCACCTTTTATGGAGATTATCACATTATCCTTTTCCACTTTAGGTGGAGTGATAACTCATTGTTGTCTCATGTCATAAGATTATGACACTTGTCATAATCTTATGCCCTCCTATGTTCTCACCTTGGCTATATAACCAAGGGGTCTCCTATGTACATTTGTACTATTCTATCATCTCATATTATTGACATTGAATACAATTTATTCTTGTCATATTCTATCTCTCTCTTTTGTGCTTTCTATTAGGCTTCTAGATCTTGGGTGGCTACCTTCATAGCCAATTCTTACATGGTATCAGAGCTTTTAGAGTGCCTTTAGTTAGTCTTTTGGAGAGATTTTTGGAGGGTTCCATTTTTTGCCTTATGTTGCAGGTGCATTTTGGGAGCTTGTTGCATTAGATCTGAGCTTACCATTGCATCCGGAGTGTTCGTGATAGTCAGATTTTCCTTTTGGTTCGTCTCAATTAGACATTGGAGGCCAAATCTGTAAAGGGTTGAAGATCGGAGGTGGTTGCCAGATCCAGGAGGTAGCTACCACTTTGGAGCATTTTCAGCCAAAAAGGACACTGCCATTGCGTTCAGAAGGGTCAAGAACCTATAAATTGACTACCAATTCATCCAAATTAGAGCAAGTTGTCTGTTGAAGCAAAAAAAATTTACTGGCCCAGCCTTACGGCCCAGCCATTATTGCAGTTGGGTACGATTTTATAAATTTTGATTTTTTGTGAAATAATTTTTTGTAAAAAAAATAAAAATCAAAAAATCAAAAATTTGTATTATTTCGCAGTAATATTTTGTATTGTATAAAGCTTTTAAAAATTAAAAAAATCAGAATTTGTACAAGTCTGCGGACTTGTACAATCCGCAGACTGTATCGTTGGTACCGCAGGTACCGCACCACCCTGCGCCCTCCACATGGCTCATACCCATTGGCCTCCCGCGGGCCCCTCTCCCACATCCACTGGCGGCATCCATTCAAAGTTCAGCAGTGTCTCCAAATCCAGCAGGCGGCCGGGAAATTCAAAACTGGTGATTGTTCTTTTATTTCGGCCTCACCGACGGCGAAGGCATATTCTAGGATCCTCTAAGATTCTGTCAACGGCCGACAATCAAATTTTTGACATTCATTATGACCGGTGTTAGGGAATATTCCGACGGCATTCTAGAAGATTTCATCAATTTCATAGTCGATGATGACGTTCATTTGAGCGTCAAATTTATGCCCACGTTTTATAGAATATTCCAGTGCCCTGAGTATATTCTTTTTTGATGACCGGTAGGATGTCAAATTTAATGCGATGAATTGCTGATGTCAGCACTACGTCAACACCTTTTGAAAATTTTAGACCCCCTCACAGATTGAGTTTTCAGTTTTGCAGTTCATCTTCTGAGGCTCATATCTTGGTCATTTTGAGGCTTTTTTTGGTGCAATTTTTTTTTATTTGGGCTAATTTTTCATTTACATCGCAGTGGTGAAGTTATTTTCTCATTTTGATACATGGATTTTCTAGAAAAATGGATTTGTCACAGGTGTTGCTCAATTGTCACCGTTTTTGCAACTTCCGAGGCTTCGTTCAGGCTCATACTGACTCCTTTTTAGGTGTCATTTTTTTGAAAGTGCATGATCTTTTTTGAACTTCACAGTGGTGCTATCAGTTTGTAGTGATTGTGAACAGAAATTGTACTTTCAGCACTTGGTCTTTTTTGGCCTTTTTGGCATTTGTAAAGATAAGATCTCAGTTTGGTCTTTTGTATCAGTCATTTGAGTCTGTTGTAGCCTATTTAAGGCTGTTGTAAAACATTGAAAATTAGAAGCCCACTTTTTTTGGCTTGCAAGTGGCCATTGTACACACACTAATTATAAAGTGCCAAATCATCTTTTTGGTGGGGTTCTTTGATTGAGTGAATTTGGGGGGGTGTCTTGAGTGACTGTTCCTCTCTCTCTATCTTGTTCTCTTTCATTTTGCTGCTATGGGTTCTCCTAAGTTTCCCCTGTTAACTCCACATAACTATGCTTCTTGGAAAATTGATGCATGGAGTAAGTTAATGGAAAAAGGATTAACTCATTATATTGATGGAACTGTTGTTGCACCATCTGATCCTCAAGATAATCCTATTGCTCATTTGGGTTGGCTCACTAAAAATACTATGGCTCTTGGAACATTAAGGAAATATGTATCAAAAGATCTAATCTTTCAAATTGATAAGTGTAAAACAATTAAAGAAGCTTGGGGAATGTTTGGTCAATTGTATGGCCAAGTTGATGAGATTAGAGGTTACCAGTTTGACAATGATCTCACAATGTTAGATCCCAAGAATTTTGATACAATCCAAGACTATGTCACTAAGGCAAATGAGCTAAGAGCACAGCTTAAGGATTGTGGCATTGATAAGAAGGATGCACAATTGGTCTACAATTTGTTGGGAAAGCTTCCATCAAAATATGCAGCATTTATTTCTAGCTTCCAAACCAATCGCTTGACAGTTGGTAGTTCTTTCACTATGCCATCATTTGATGCTTTTATAGAAATTTTGATGTTAGAGCAAGCAAAGTTGATAAGCATGGGGATTCTCAAGTCTTCAAAGTCCAAAGCTTTGGTGGCTAATCAAGGGAATCAAGGGACTCAAGGAAAGGGTTTCAATAAGAAGCAGAAGCAATCTTCACCAAAGCCACAAGGAGGGAACCAACAATCTACTCCTCCACAACAAAGCTCAACTTCATCTTCTTCAAAGAAGTGCAATAATTCAAGCAAGAGGGAGCAACCAACATGTGCATATTGCAAAAATTTTGGTCATGAGGAGCATCGTTGTCATGTTAAGCAAATTGATGAGTTGAAACATATCCTTAAGAAGAACAACATCAACTTGCCAGCTGCATATCAAGAGGACTCATCTCCTTCCACTTCTTCTAAGGGAAAAGGAACAACTCTCATGGCAACAACATCAAGCTCATCTCCTTCTTCATTATCTCAATATGAGAAACATAAGGGGCAAGCATTTCTTGCTTTTGCAGATTCCAATTCAGATAGGTGGATCCTTGATTCAAGAGCTTCACATCATATGACTTCATCCAAGGATATGTACTCTTCATTTAATTCTTGTTCATCACCACCCCTTTTGATGGCCAACAACACTTCTTTGGTAGTTTGTGGGAAGAGGTCTATTGATGTTGAAGGTGGAGCATTCAATGATGTTCTATGTGTGCCTACTTTGTTAAGAAACATCCTCTCTATCTATCAAATTACACATAGTGGTACAGGAAAAAGTGTAGAGTTCACACCAAATTCTGTCATTGTTCAGGATTTGCATAGCAAGGCTCTTGTTGCAGTTGGGGAGGTTGATCATCGTTCTCGGTTCTACACCTTCTCATATTTTTCTCCTATTGATGATTCAATTCACCCTAGTGTGGACACACTTGATGAGATCGAGTATGGTTACTTGAATCTTGGAGTGCTCTCTAGTTCTGAGGTTCTTGAACCTATTGTTGATACTCCATCTCCTACATTGACTGATGTATCTGATGATACTTGTGTTCTAACAGTTTTAGTGCCTTGTGATTCAGTGCAACAGTGCATACCTTGTCTTCCAGTAGCAGCTTCGTGGGATGACTACTTGACAGACATTGGCAGTTTGTTTGTGGAATCCTACATTGCAGACTTGGGAGACACATTTGATTCTTTACATCTTCTCTTTGATGAAGGTGATTCTTCTTCAGTTGTTGCGAGGGAACACTCTCACCCTCCTCTACATGATCAGTCTTTTGAGGTTGATGTGATTGTGGATGCACATGTACAACAGTTGGAGGAGGCCACTTTCTCTTTTGAGGAGACATCGTCTTTGGAGTATGTTTTACCTTCATCCTTGCTAGATCGTGAGTTGTCCTTTTCAGCAAATGAGACTGTTGTTGCAAAGGGGTTCTCACATGTTCTAGGAAGTGACTACATCATTGTAGCTTCACATGGTTTGGGAAAGGCATCTTTCAGTGTCAACACAAGGACATTTGAGCAACTTTCAAAGACTTCTTACATTTTGAGGTTTCTTCCTTCTTCACTTGTGGATTGGGGAGACTTCATTTATACACCTTTGGTATTGTTTCTTCCTAAGGGGAGGAACATTGTTCGACAGTTTTGGAGCAGCCTCTTCATTCCTTCTCGAGCATCTTCCATGGGTGATCATTGTACATTGAGGGGGGGCTACCTTGTCTCTCTTCTTCTCTTGTATGGGGGGGACTTTTTCCTTCTCATGCTATGTTCATAGACTTTTGTATTTCATCTCTCTTTTGGGGGGTAGTTTTTTCCCACTGGGTTTTTCTATCTTTACTCCACTTGTGAGAGATTGCATTGCATATGTACATGGGTACCTAACATGGCCTAGTAGCCAGGACCCATCTTGCATTGTTTTCTTTTTTGTACATTCTCCCTAAGTTGCACTTAAGGGGGGTGTTGGTGTAATTAAATGTCTTGTACCTTGTCCTAGGTCTTGATTACAACTTAGTTAAGTTTACTTAGGGACCACATAGGAGGTTGTTGGAGATTTTCCAATTTTGGTGGACTTGACATGTCATTACCACATCACTTCCACCTTTTGTGGACACATCATGTGATTATCTCTCCACCTTTTGTGGGTGATCCACCTTTTGTGGAGATTATCACATTATCCTTTCCCACTTTAGGTGGAGTGATAACTCTTCATTGTTGTCTCATGTCATAAGATTACGACACTTGTCATAATCTTATGCCCTCCTATGTTCTCACCGTGGCTATATAACCAAGGGGTCTCCTATGTACATTTGTACTATTCTATCATCTCATATTATTGACATTGAATACAGTTTATTCTTGTCATATTCTATCTCTCTCTTTTGTGCTTTCTATTAGGCCTCTAGATCTTGGGTGGCTACCTTCATAGCCAATTCTTACACAAATAATGAATTTTATAGAAAATATTAAATGACTCAACTTTATTTGCATAACTCTAATTATTACAATGTGTAAGGTTTTTGAAGAAAAATGTGATAAGTTTAACATATGAAGATGGTCCAATATGTACTATTCATTGGATGTGAAAATGTCGTGCCCATAATTTTCCATTAAAACATGCAACACAACAATCGATTTTTTTTTAATTTACATTAATTAAGTTAATTATTTCCCATAGAGTTCATAGTGTAATGATAACTTGCACTCTTTTCTTGAGAATCTCATAAGTACTATCATTCATCTACGATGTTTGGATGTATGTTTAATAGTCATACCACTAAGTTCCACCATTGTTTGATCATTTAACTTAATACATCATCTAATCTAATATTATGATCGACACCAACTAGGACTCACCACAATTAGGACTCAAGGTTGTAGTCGCTACTAATACCCAATTAATTAGCATGTTATCTTTAATCACCATTTTCTAAGCTTATTTTATTGGTTTAGGTATTATTGTTTTCCAAAACAAGGTCAAGTTTATCTTTTCTTCCATTTGCATAAATGCATGAGCAAGTAGTTTACTTATAGATTAGTTATTCGTTAATTTTGTTTCCACTCTTTCTCTTAAAGGAATCACTTGTTGATGTATTAAATCTCAAGTCTCTATTCATTCTATATATACTTATTCAATTGAAAAGGGAAGATTCATATCTTTTGGATGATTTCTACTTTTAATAATAGAAAAACTATTTATATTTTCATGTGTTACATGACAACTGTCACATGCATATATAGGTATATTTGACTTGTGGTTTCAAACTTCATTGTCATCTATAATGCTAATATCATGTTGTGAACGATTACCACCCAACAAGCATACTCCATAAATTCGCCTTGACATTGCTTGCACATTAATTTAACATCAAGAGATAGTTACATTATGAATTGTAAGACTGTTGTGTTCAATCATCTAAGCTATAGAGAAGATGCTATTAGCTATTCATTCTCTAAGCCTAAATAAAGAGTATTATTATCTAGACAAACAATAAATATTAACCTCTTATGTCATCATCATTCAAGTGTTAAATTGATAAAAATATTGTTATTAAATCCACCATCTAACCATTAATAATAGTATTAATTATCACTCCTAATATTTATGTTGATAAAATTATTATTCAATCCAATCAATGTTTAAACCTTAATGATAGTATTGTAGATTTTATTTAGAAATAATTATTTTACTTAACACTTATTAAATCAATTAATATAAATTTCTAATTTGACTTGATGTGTTTTTTTTTAAATTATAAAATAGCCAAAAAACAAAAATCAATTACATAAATTTCTAATTTGACTACTTGTTTTTGTTTTCCAATTTTAAAATTGCAACAAAGAAAAATCAATTAACATAAATTTCTAAGAATAAAGAATAATGTTTGTTTTAAAAGTCTTGTAAAATCATTTTAAGTTATCACTTAAATAAGGGTTTCTATTTACATTGTGCCCCACCAAGTTAAAATTAGAAAATTAAGCGGGTTTAACTAATACAATGGCAAGTTAAGTGATAATGAAATGTGCATCAAATTTAGTCCATTAGATTGTTTAAATTTTAGCCCTTAGATCTGACAACGGCTATCCAGCCCCATAAATGCACCCACCATGGATGCATGAGCATGGATGTCAGATGCCTCCCATCTGCAACCATGTCAGAGTTGGTATTTTCCATACATGCAAACTTTGTCCCATTTTAAATGTATCAATAGTTAATGGGTATATACTATGTGCTATAGGTTTATGTGCCCACTGTGCACAATTATATGAGTTCAAGTGAAATTAAAATTGTTTAATTTAATATTTATTTTTATTAACTATATTACTTGTAGTTAAAATTGTTTTAAATGGTTATTATTAAGTTTTTTTATAAATTAATCATATAATTTGTAATTTTTATGTAAAGTAAATATTTATATTTTATAAAATTTATATTTATCATTAAATATATATATTTTATAAAATCTATATTTTTTTTAATTTTAAAAATAATTTTGAGTTATGTGGTTGTCGAGCGGACTTGGATGACATGGCATCGATGACCATCCTCGATGCCATAAGGCCTATCAGGTGCATTTTATATGGGTAGTGATGGTAGGCATTAAATTTTGTAGGTTGTTTGTGTATTGCCAGATGATGCTATTGTGGTGTGGTGGCGAGTGTCAAATGCTTATGGCAGTGTCTCTTTTCCTGGGACTGTTGAACACACAATTTATGGGTGAAACTTTGCATTCATTCTCATTTGGCTTGGTTGAGTGGTGAGGCTCTGATGGAGACGTCATTGAGTTTGGGGTCAAGTAGAAAGCTTTGGGCCTTCTATGGCCAGATTAGCCAAACATGACTGAAATCAGTATTCAAGGTATGGGGTCCTTTCATCCTTGAGGCTATTGCACTGTTGCTTGGGTGGAGCTTTATGGACACTACGAAACACTGGTGCACAAATTTTGACATTGATGCACGGTTTGTTGCAACACTGCTTGATTTGGAGGTGTGGATTGGCGTGGGTTATTTTGTGCATACCTGGAAGTTGAAGGAATTGTGCCTGAGAATTAAAATGGTGACCTTTCTTTTGCCAGGGTGGTGTGTTGTGTTCGGGTGGTGGTTTTTTGTTTTTTTGGCCACTTGCAATCTGGATCAAGCCTTGTGTATGACTGGTTTTGGTTTGTGATAAAGCTCGTCTAGCCCTGAACGTTGGTGACAATTCTTTTGCAGCTGGTGGTCATGCAGTTAAGGTGTTGGTCCGTTTTGGTGGAAACAATGTGGTATGTCCTCATAGTTGGGGTGGTGGGTGTCTAGGTCTAGTTGTATTGTTTTTTGACAGCAGGGTTGGGTCAATTGAAAATATACCTGGCATGCAGGCCTAGATTGTAAATCTTTCTTTTTCTACAAATCAATGAAATTATTATTTATCTATTAAAAAAAAAAAAAAAAAATTGAATAATTTGATTAGTTAATGTATTTTATCTTTTATTTTTATCTTTATGTAAATGAAAAAAAAACTTAGATAAAATTAATTTAAATAAAAGGGTTCAAATAATACTAGCAATCATGAATTAGAGTGATTGTTTTAAGTGGTTATTATTAAGTGTATTTATAAATGAATTATATGATTTGTAATTTTTTTGTAAAGTAAATATTTATATTTTATAAAATTTATATTTATCATTAAATATTTATATTTTATAAAATTTATGTCTTGTTTTAATAAAATAAAATTTTAAAAATAATTTTGAGTAATTTGATTATTGAATGTATTTTATTTTTTATTATTATATTTATGTAAATGGAAAAAAAAAATAGATAAAATTAATTTATAAGAGGGTTCAAATAATACTATTAGTTATGAATTTGAGTGTTTGATCATAAAATTTAAGGACTTAAATATTATCACCGATAAATTGATAAGATATTAAATTTCTGACAAGACATTGCATCTTATATCTTAAAACATTTTTTTAACACCACATAATATATAAGGACAAATTATCTAGGCCATCAAACCGCATTAACATATAGTAGAACCAATACACTTAAAATTGTCCAAGATTAATTATTCAATACATATTTTATCCTTCTTTAAGGTGTATTATTAATACTATGAAAAAAAGATATGGAGAAATTTAGATTGAAATTTTAAAGTTTTATATTTAATTATTAAAAATATATAAGAAATATTTTAAATAAATAAATAAAATAAAATTTAAATTGTGGTATTTAACTCTTAGTTGAAGGAGAATTTTAGATTTCAATTTTAAAATTTTATGGTTAATTATTAGAAAATTAAAAAAAAAAATTGTTAATCTATAAATAAAAGAGTATTTAGATTATTTTATTTAACTCTAAGTTTGAATAAGTTGGTTAGTTAATTTATTTGACCTTTTATTCTTACTTTATGTAAATTGAAAGAAATTAGAAAAAATTCTTATGTATCACATAGATAAATGCACAAGTGGATCTATAGCCACCAAGTATTTAATCTTATTAATTACTAAATTTCTAAAAAGGTATTGGAGCTTGATACCTTAGAATATATTTTTATAATAATTTGAACACTAAATGACATAATATATAGGGAAAATAATTCAAGCCTTCAAACCCAGACTAATATATAGTGAAACTAATGTACTTAAAATTATTTAATAAAAATATTAATATTTATTTCAAAGGGTTCCCACAAAAATAATAATAAGCATTTATATATATAAACATGTGGTTATAAATTTAAATTTTAACCATAAAAGATAGGGTATTACAATATAATTGTTAATTGTCTCATCCTTCTTTAATACTATTCCTATAGGAAAGATAGAGTACAATGGTAAACGAAAGATATGAGGGAAAATTTTGGATTAGAATTTTAAATTTTTATGGTTAATTACAACTTACAATATTTTTTAATTGTTATATTATTTCAAAGGAAAGTGGTTGTATTGTTATTATTATCATGATTACTTAGCAATCAATTTAAACAAGAACTAGAAGTTAAACAATTCAATCATATGATTGTATTTTTTTAGTTTGAATATCATTTTGAATATTATGATTGTGAAAATAAAAATAATAGTATTTTGATAATATTTGTAAAGTTATATTTGAAGGGGATCAAAATCCCTTTCCATTAACATAAGACCATCCACAACTTAGCAAAATGATAACAAAATATTTGTAATACATGAACGTAAAGAAACAACCATGTGTAAGATATAAAATGCAATGTCTTGTTAGAAATTTAATATTTAATAAGATTAAATAGTTGGTGGTTATAGATGGACTTGTCAATTTATCCATGATAATATTTAAGTCCTTAACTTTTTACTATCAAACACTCAAATTCATAATTGATAGTATTATTTGAACCAGACTCTTATAAATTAATTTTATCTAAGTTTTTTTTTCCATTTACATATAATAATAAAAAGTAAAATACATTCACTAATCAAATTATTCAAAACTATTTTTAAGATTTTATTTTATTAAAGCAAGACATAATTTTATAAAAGATAAATATTTAATGATAAATATAAATTTTATAAAGTATAAATATTTACTTTACAAAAAATTACAAAACATATAATTCATTTATAAATACACTTAATAATAACCACTTAAAACAATCATTCTAATTCATCATTGCTAGTATTATTTGAAACTTTTTATAAATTAATTTTATCTAAATTTTTTTTCGTTTACATAAAGATAAAATACATTAACCAATCAAATTACTCAAAATTATTTTTAAAATTAAAACAAAATATAAGTTTTATAAAATGTAAATATTTAATGATAAACATAAATTTTATAAAATATAAATATTTACTTTACATAAAAATTACAAATCATATGATTAATTTATAAAAACACTTAATAATAGCCATTTAGAACAATTTTAACTACAATTAACATAATTAATAAAAAATAAATATTAAATTAAACAATTTTAATTTCACTTCAACGCATATAATTGTGTGCAGCAAGCACATAAACCTATAACACATAGTATATACCTATTTAACTATTCATATATTAAAATAGGATGGAGTTTGCATGTACGGAAAATACAGACTCTGACAACGGCTGCAAATGGGAGGCATCTGACATCCATGTTCATGCATTCATGCTAGGTGCATTTTGGGGCTTGATAGTCATTGCCCTTAGATCTTAGGGCTTCCACATGCTAACCCTAAATCATAAGAATATTGGTTTAACCTATTTCCTTTTCATTTTTACTCATTTGATTTTTTGCAAATTTGAGGTGAGAACATGAGAAGGCTATCATGGAATTTTGAGACTTGTCTTTCTATTTATTTTGTAGGTTTTGGAGAAGAGAATCCAATGGAGTTTGATCTATTTCGCTTCCCATTTGTTTATGTAGGGTTTGAAGATGGAATAATTCATTATCTATTTGTTTCCCATTTGTTTATGTAGAGCTTGAAGATGGAATAATTCATTATTTATTTGTTTCTCCATGGATCCATTCCTTTGTTTTCTATATTTTCTTTTTATCCAATCTATTTAAACCCTCATTCAAAAACACTTTGATTTACATTTTGGGTGCCTTGTATTAACTCAAGACAACACTTACTATTACAGTTTTCATTTTTCATTTTCCTCGGCGTCATTGATATGCAACCTTTTTTTTTTGGTTTAAAATATTTGTTTAGAATGCAGGCAAAGGGGTTTATGTGTCCTCACGTGGGGCGGTTGTGTCCACCCACTCGGGCACCATGGCTCCCACAGAGGAGTCTACGGCTCCCCCTTTGGGGAATGCTGTAGCTCCCTGTGGGCCTGGCTTCCCACATGGAGCAGGGGTAGCGGCAGGGTTTCATCCCTGGTCACGCCCCTCTTTATTTTTTTTCTACTTTCTATTATTATTATTATTCTAAATAAAACTTATTTAATTATTTATTTATTTTATTTTATCTTACGTGTTAATATTATTTTTTTTATAAATAATTTCAAATATAAATACTAATTGCATTTAGTATTGTATATATATATTTATATATTTTTTTAATTCATATAATAATATTTTATATTTTGAAATATTTTTTTATTTTATTTTAAATTTCTCTTATCTAAATTGGTTTCAATTCAAGCTATGTGAACATTGATAGACATATATTTTGTATCTAATACAGAATATAAAATATTTTGCATATTTAATAGTGTATATTTTATTTTATGTTTGATATATATATATATATATATATATATATATATATAATGGATATAAATGCATATTCACTCATATATTATAAATGTTCAAATGCATATTTCTATTGATGTCTAATGTTTATTAACATCACTCATAATAAAGTGTAGTGCAGATTTATTTTTTATTTTTTTAAAACAACTATTAGTATCAATATTTTAAATACAAATAGTTGAAGTCTTTTAACTTACAACTCCATTTTGAGTAACTTTGTATTACTAGATTACACATGAACAAAAATAAATTTGATCTATATGCTAACTATTGCAACAACAAGGATTGGCATATAGGTTCAAAAGATTAGTTTAGGAACCTGCAGAAACACTTGCTCACTAATATACTCAGTTTAATCATTTTAGTAGGGGGAAAAGTGTTACATGACTAAAAACCACATACTATTTTAAGCTGGAGAAAGTTTCACTCTTACATGAGTAACCCACCTTTTTTTGTTCTCTTCTTCTATTTTTTTCCTACAACAAAACTTCATAGCAGATTTATGGAATGCCCACATTTTATTTCTAGGTGTTAATATTTACATTTACTATAGACTTATTTCATCTTCAACAAGGAGAATCATTGATTTAAACCCTACTACATTTGCATTGCATACTCATCAACAAGCACTTCAAGCTACCTAATTTATTTACCATGTTTATGAACACATCTAAAAATAGTTTCAAGAAGACTAAGTGCCAATGGAAGAGGGTAGCTCACCACCCAACCTTCATTGCATCCGTGAACCATTACTAGACTCTAACCATCCCCCAAGCAAGGAGAGAGAGACAAAACCCATGATTCTAAAACAACATCTAAACCCAACCAACAAGAAACAATCAAAATAGGAAAAACAAGTTGCATATGGCCTTCAAACAAAATATTCGCACAACCCAAAACTCAAAAAATTAGCTCATTCACAACTTCACAATCCCAAGGAAAAGTAAACATTCATACCCCTTTCAAAATCTCACACCATTTTCAATAGAATAACCAATAACATGAAGAAAAACAACTCAAATCATGCTTCAAGAAAAAAAGTGAAAGAAAAGGATTAAAACAACTTAGCTTCCAAACTGGGTTACTCTTCCTCATTGAATCCTCTTCTTCCTCCAATTCTTCTTTTCCCATCCCCTCTCTTCTTCTCCCCAACTCTTCCCTTAGCCCAAAAAAAAACCAGAATGAAAAAAAAATAATAACTTGGAAACACTTTCTTTCCATTTCTACTTCCACCAACCCCCAACCACCATGTTCTCTTTTTCATTTAAGAGGCATGGTGTTCACATGGGTTTTCATACTCCCAATTTCGTCACTAACAAAAAAAGTGAATTTAAGAAGGTTCAAAACTCATGTTTTATGTAATTTATGGGCTCAAAATGATGTCTAACCCTTAGGTACATGCTTAAGACTTTTGAAAACACAATTATAAGCAAAATTTAACACTTAGAAACACTTTTCAACTCACTGAAAAATATTCCCTTTTGAACAAACATAAAATATCAAATAACAAAATTAACAATAGCCCAAAGGAAAACTTACAATATAACTGTCACGTTCAAATCAAGCACACTTTTCCCCACAAAGCTAGAAAATAACACACTTTTCTCCAAGAAAATATCAAATAACAAAATTATCAATAACCCAAATAGTAAAAGATGATTTACAGTATAAACTATCACATTAACATCAACAAAACAACACTTCAACAAATGAAGTGCTTTAACAAGGTTTTGGTGTCTCTCCCTTCTCCCTATTGGCCATAAATTTTCTATACAATAATCCACATTAAGCTCATATACTTACCTCTTATACTTACTTGAAGTTGATCATTTATTCTAATATTGTTACCTTGACTTGCTTCCTCACATGCTTGATGACAACCTTCTTCCATTGTTATGAAACTCTTGGGGCCTCTAAAACCTAGCTTTCATCAACCATATGACTCATTAGTAAGTTTGTGTAGGTAAAATATAATACCACATTAGTAACCATATTTTACTCAACCAATTTCGCTATATCTTGTTTCTTGAAAATAAATCATTTATAAAAGAATCACCCATCATCATAATCTTAGTTAAATAATCATAGTTTCATATTACATACTAATAATTAAATAGCTTGCATCAATCATCTTCTCAAGTTTAAATAATCCATATTCTCTAATACTACCTCAAGCACGAATTTGCATTGTCAACATTCTAATACGTTATAAGGTACAAGCATTGATAATTTCCTTAAGAGGGTTATGAAAAGATTCCTTGAAAAAATAACCATATTTGCTATTTAAGTTCAATGAAAAGAATTATTCTATATTACTTTATTCCAATGACCAACACCAACACATCTAGGAAATTGTACCATGTACCTATTTTATTTAGCTCGAATTGAAGCACATACTAAGGAATATTGAAATGTTATTAGTCACATAGGGATTGCTCTTACATTCATGTCCCCTTAGAGTAGACTTCCTCTTGGAAGTCTCTAAAGTTTGAGAGATATAATTCTAAAATGATCATTCACATATATATTTTTAAAAATTCTAGGCCTTAATGGTTATAATCTTGAAAATCATCAAAATATAAGAATGGAATATAATTTTAGAATAATTTCTTTCATAATGTTAGCATCCATGTATTAAAAGGAAAAATTTATTTTGCAAAATATAGTTCATATACAACTCAACACAATAAGGTTACACCATTCACATAATCTTTCAAATCGATACCAAAATCGTCTAAAGTAAGGTCGCACATATGCATTAAGGTCCACTTTGATATCATATAAGTCAATAATCTCATCATCAATCATTAACATATAACACTAATTTCAGCTAAGACATTTTGAATTCATATTGTACTTCTCAACACTCTTCAAGGAGCACTTAACATAATCTCATTATGCATAACTCTATCACTTAGTACACAATTAGTCAATATCACATACACTTGGTTTTAACATATATATCACAATTAACCACATAGGATTCACATCACAAGGCTCACACTATGGGTTTTATGAGGATGAACTATTTTGAGTGTCAATGAATAGTCCACATTACCATAATAATGTAGAATTTGTAGCCAAAAATACTGAATATAAGTAAAGAAAATGTACCATCATGATGTACCATAACATTATTAAACCCTATATCTAATGAAACTGTATGCTATAATGCTATGATCATAATAGGAAAGATTGTCTTGAGGCCTTTCTCTAAGGACCCCTCCATGCATTTCCTAGTACCTTCCTCTTGTTTAAGGGCGTTAGCCTCCAAAAGGAAGGTATGCAAGTAATCACTCACATAGAAAAAAAGGAGAAACGGATTATGACCATCTCATACCAGCCCCATTTACAACCCCCATCCTCACAATAAGATTCCCCAGGCCATCTACTCCCCTATACGACATACCAAGGATCCCTCTTGGATATGGTAGTTTACATAGATCGCATCATGACACATGAGCCAATAGTTTTAAATCATAAGAAGGCCTCAAACAACAATGTCAACCCAATAATATAAAATCATAAACCAAATTCATGATAAAAAATTCATATAAGAAATACAAAATTCAACATTTCAATGAGCAATGGTGCAAAATTCTAATCAAGAAGAAGTGATTAAGAAATTCCTTGAGGAAAAGAGGACCAAATGAAACCCAAATCATGGCTAAGTAGCCTAACGTTAAAATTCAATTTAGTATTGGCTTAAAATAATGAAAAAAAAATATAAATAAATAAGATAGCAATAAATCACATTTTGACAAAATTACACATCACATGCACTATGTGAATTTTCTAAATCCACTCAAGGGGAGGAGGGGAATAGTGGTCTCAAACCACATAATATATATAGAAGCATGCATAATCATGGTGGTGTCAAACCACATAATAACAACATAGTGACCATATCATGAACAACAAGCATAGTCCCACACAACCCGGGACTTGCTAAATAACCAATCCATAGATCCTCTACCATGAAATGTCCCATATGAAAGTTACTTGTAATTGTCTCATAGTCCACATTAGTACATCATACATCATACTAACCACCACTACTTGTTGCCAAGAGATCACTGTTGGGCATGCGCAGGATCATCATGAAAAAATAAGCCCTTAAGTGGCAAAAAATTCAGAAAATTCAGAGTTAGGCAACTTGACGTAAAAATTTGAATAAGTTATTTATATTATTTCAAAAATATGTAAGAATAGAATTTGTATAAAATTGAATGTAGTTTCTAAACTACTATGTTTATTTAAAAAAATAAAAAATCTATTTGGTGAAAATTTGAAATTTCAATGCAGTACTTAAATTTCGGGAAAAAATAAGAAGTAGGTGTCTGTCTAACCACCCTACCACAATAAAATGATAATATTTTTTTATAATATTTTAGATATAAGTAGAGAACTCATGTCCCGATGTGATGCCTATTTTTTGAAAAATTTCCAAGTAAATAATTAATTATGATTTTTTATTACAACTTTTAAAAAATAAAAAAACTTGTATGTCTAACCACCTCAACTTGGTCAAAACTTCAAGAAAATCATTTTTTTTTAAATCCTATAGTATGCAAAGCATAGAATGTGATGCATGTTTTGGATTCAAAAAATGTGACACCGTTTGAAAGCTATAGATGTTTTTCAATCAGCCTCTTGATCAGGACTTTAGTTGTAATTCAAATAGAAAATAAATAATAATTATTTATTAAATTCAAAGTAAAACATAATTTATATTGGTGGAAAGTTGAGAATCTCCTTTAAAAACCCTTTTCATTTCATCAATTTTGGGTAAAAAAAGTCACCAACCACATACCCTACAAAAACCCACTATATTGCCACTTTTTGGCCCATCATGATCCTACACATACCATGTTACTGCCATGTTCCATTATTTTTGTCCATATCATTACTTTCATGTTCCTCTTAGTACAAATTTTTATGCAATTGATTGTTAATCCAAGTATGCTCCTATAATTTTGAGCTCTTTATTCCACAATTTAAATTGATGAACATTGTTTTTAAAAAATTTCCTGATGATCTGTAGTTGATACAAGTTTACCCATATGTTTGTTGACCAGATCCCAATACTATCAATATACAAGTGTTTGAAGGTTGTCTTAACTATCATACCCTTGAAGTACCAATTCTAACCAACTGTGACTAGAAGTCAATCTAAACCAAGGCACATCACAAATCATCCTCAACTCGATAGGGTACCAAATTTGAAGGTTAGGCTTGCACTATGAACCAATATGTGGGTATGTGCAGGATCATGATGGGCCAAAAAGTGGCAATATGATGGGTGTGTGGCTGGCGAATTTGTTTTTACCCAAAATTAATGAAAAAAAAAGGGTTTTTAAAGAAGATTCTCATATTTCCATCAATATAAATTATGCTTTATTTTGAATTTAATAAGTAATTATTATTCATTTTCTATTCAAATTACGACTAATGTCTTGATTGATAGACTAATTGAAAAACATTTATAGCTTCCAAACGGTACCACATTTTTTGAATCCAAAACATGCGTCACATTCTATGCTTCACATAATATAGGATTAAAAAAAGAAAAAATGATTTTTATGAAGTTTTGACCAAGTTAACGTGATTAGACATATGAGTTTTTTATTTTTTTCAAAATTTGTAATAAAAAATTCATAATTAATTATTTACTTAGAAAAAAATTACAAAAAAATATGCATCACATCGAGACATGAGTCCTCTACTTGTATCTAAAATCTTATAAGAAAATACTACCATTTTATTGTGGTTAGGGTGGTCAGACAGACAGCTACTTCTTATTTTGTCCCTGAAATTTAAGTACTACTACATTGAAATTTCAAATTTTCACCAAATAGATTTCTTTTATTTTAAACAAACCTAGTAGATTAGAATCTACATTCAATTTGCTACAAATTCTATTCTTACATATTTTTGAAATAATATAGATAACTTATTCAAATTTTTACGTCAACTTGCCTAACTCTAATTTTTTTAATTTTTTTGCCACTTAAGGGCCTGGTTTTTCCATGATGATCCTGCACGTACCCATGTGTGGTTCTCATATGTGGGGGATTAGGTTAGGAATAGGCCAAGGGAAACTTGGAGTTCCCCCTTGGGGTTCTCTCACCCCTCAACCCCTATTTACACTAGCAAGCATCTTGATCCTATAGGAGAGTCGTACGCTAAGGGTACACATTTAACATACAAACAAGACTTACACAAAGAATTACTCCACATTTCACTTAGTAGACACACATCTACACATATCACATGGTTTACATTATTTCACAATTAACTGACTTACACAATGGGTTATCACAAAGAGTACACATAAGGGGTCATACTTGACATCCCTCACCCTTATCCCAAGTCAGATACCCTATATGTCATACTTGGGGCACAACACATTTACTCATTTTTCACTTCACATTTCATAACACAATACACTTTATGAAATTCACCACATTATAGAACAAGAGAAATGCACTTAAACATATTCTATTTTCTTTAGATAGTATTCACTTCTCATCTCAACTTTGGAAACATCTACTAAATTTGCATAAGTACAAGAAACCACTAGAAGATGTGCAACTATAGCTTAACAATACATATTTCACCACACTTCTCATCTTACTAATTTAGTGTTTAACATCACATTTAATATCAAGATTGGTTTTTTTTATTTACTCATACCATTCGTCCTCTTTTACTCAACTATGTTTGTTATGTTCCCAATATATTTTAAACCACATGCTACAAAATATTTCCTACTTAATAAGGAAGATAGCTAACTATTTTCATTGAACATCATAATGCATGAAACATATGATAATCATGGAATAGTAATTCTCACAACTTATTAATATCTTTTTGTAATGCCCCGTCATGCAAACCCCAAAGGAACAACTAAAAACACAACATTAAAAAAAAAAACATAAGGAATGTACTTTAAGTATTCATCATAACTAATGTTTCAAATTGCACATCAAAGTCCCTTGGGGTACATGAGGTGAAATTACCAAACTATCCCATAACAAAGTTAATGGATGAACATTAAATTACCAATTACGTAATCCATTCATTCACATATCATCACTTAACCATTCATTAACGATAACCAAAATGATAAGACTAATCCATATGTGCAAATTACAATAAATTAATCATGGAGATATAAAGTACATATTTCCAAAGATACAACATAACATTAATAGTATTTAAAAATAGTAGTTCTAGAATGATTTACATGGTATGATAATAGATTACATCAATCTGATAGTACATCTCAATGACCACATATACAAAATTGCATTATAAGTCTTCCCAACGCACATAGGAGTGATATATCAATACATAGAATACATCTGGAGTACAAATATACATTCAATAACATATGAACCCTAGATCAAACTACATCTGCAATACTCAACATTGAATGGTACAACTACATCATAAGGGAACCCAACGGGGTGCGTAGCACGTTCCACCCGACCACCCTTCTGCTAGGAGTAAATAAGGAAGGATCCCCAACCAAGTACATCCAAACAATCATGCAAGACTAAAATACAGACATGAAAAATAAGAGACCGCAAAGGAAATATAATATCAAAAGATCACTTGCAAATCATAACAACAACAATTCACCAAAGCATAACAATAAACCACTTCTAGAGGATTTCAATAAAACAACGCAAGGGGAATGCTAGAGGAGAGTTTCATTGCATGGCCTTACATGGATTATCCAGACAACCTATCACAAGGTGTCGCCTCCATCTATGGTTATCCTGACTACCTATCTCAAGGTGTCACTCCATAGGGTGACTCATGTAGAACCATTAACCTCTCGTGAAGACGAGGCAATGATCATGCCTACCACAAGCTTCTCAGCCCACCTTTAGTCTACGAAAGCCCTAAAAATTGGATGAGGCATCCATAATTATCTTATTAATGTTTAACTACCCACGCCCTAATTAATTAATTAGGTTATCACTTATTACTTTAACTCTAACTTGGGTTATCCTGGCAGCCACTTTCTACACCGACACCCACATAGAGCCACTCTCCTTAGAAACCAAAAATATAAAAATCTAATTCCAAGGAGTTGTACCAGCAAGAACACTAAACCACAAATGGAACATCCTTGAGGAAAAACCATCTCACCAAAATCATATGAAACAACACTCATAAAAATGGTACAACTCCATATATAAACTCAAATCACAACTAAAACATAGGGACCAAAATCAAATTAACAGATCAAATAAAACATCATTTCCCCACATCTAGAAGTCCCTAATAAGTAACTTAAAATCCTATAGAAGGATAACAACTGAAGGATTTTTCCCACAATACAAAATCTCATTTAAGAGAAAACCATAATTGACTCAACGAATAATTTCAAGCGTAAACAATTACGTAAAACAACACCATATAACATATTTCGTTACAAAATAATTTCACTAAGAAAATAAATAAATTAGTTTACTCAAGAATATTCAACTTAATTTAAATCACATGGTTTATTTCTAATTTACTCGATTCACTATAACATTGCAAATTTATTTAATTATTTCATAATCGCAACATATATAATCATCTTAATATATATATACATACATATATATATATACATACATACATATATATATATATATACATACATACATACATATATATATATAAATACATACATACATATATATACATACATACATATATATATATGCTTTTATGTGTATATACATAAATACATTTATACGAATATAAAAAAAAAATATATGTATTAAAAATTATGCAGTTAAAACATATTATAAAAATTACCCATATACTTCTCTGTAATTTATAGTAGTAAGTATATATATACATATATATTAATATTAATATTAATATATATATATATATATATATTTATATATATTTATATAATCTATATATAACATAAAAAATTGAATTAAATAAAAATCAAATTAAAAACAACTTTTAAGAAACAAACCCCACATAGTAGATATTGTGTACCTCACATTGGGGAGGCCGCAACCCACATGGTTGTGGCCAGCAACCATCGGATGATGTGTGCAGCCTGTGGCCTGCACACAGTACCACTAGGGGTCGAGGGTGGTACAGTGGTAGCCGACCACTCCCCCCCATAATATATATATAATTATTTTTTATATTTTTTTTTTTCAAAAACACAATACAACTCTGTGAAATTATTATATATTTCTTTACTAAAGAGACAGAATATAAAATTTGAATATGTATATGTATATATATATATATATATATATTTATATATATAGGTATATATGTATATATATTTTCCCACTAAATACATAATAAATAATATAAATACAATGAATCAACAGTCCAGTTTTTCTCCAACACAAAATAAATCTAAGCATACAATTTCAATCCCCTTAATAAATTGATTTTCTTTTCAAACAAGAATTTCACAACTAGATTTATTGAAGAAAATTCAGAAGATTTCACAATATTTTTCTACAGAAGATTGGTGCATGGGCACCCAAGCTCCTTAAAGATCACTTGAAGAGTCAGGAGGATGCAGGGGTCATGAAGGCCTTTTACACATTTCAGAGCATCAACTATAACATCTTGAAGCCTATAATGGCTTTTGAAATGGATAAAAACATTAAGGGAGTCAAAAGTCTTGAAAGTCCTGATAAAGACCCTAGGACCAAAATGCAATGTAAGTGGACCAATAGTATCCTAAGAATCTAGATAGGTGTATAGGGTTTTATTTATGTCAAATAAGATTTAATAATGAAATATAATAGTTTTGGAGGCTTTTTAGTTAGTAGTGTTCAATAAATTGCAAGTTGGAAATTCAAATTTTTGAAATCCAACTTTGGGCGGGTAAGTAGGTTTTTTGAGTTTTAACAATATTATGCATTGAAACCAATCCTAAATGGTTGGAGTAGTTGGGGAAAGGTTCTACAAAGCTAGAGAATTCATTTGTATGGAAGGTTGGTTGTTGATATAGGGTTTGTATGGATTGCTACAGGAAAAAGCAATAAAACCTCAAATTCTTGCATTTTCCCTAAGTCTTTTGATGAATTTATGATTGTCATTGGTGATTTGTTTAGTTGAATAATTTAGGGACTTTTCTTTACATGTTTTACATCCTTTGCATGTGTTGATAAATGTTAATAACCAGTTTCTTGTATTATATATCCGACTGTCCATAGGAAAATCCTGATTTTTCACTAATTTTGAGAGTTTTATGGATGAATGATCCATTTCATGGAAAGTGTTGACTGTGAACTATGAAATGGATCATATATAACTTGTATAATAAAAATATAACAAGGTAATGTGCAGGAAGGAGGGAATCTAATGTGTACACAGTGATTTGGCAAGGCAAAGAGCTTGGAAATGGTGCCTAGGGTATAGCAATGGGAGTTTTGCCTGAACAAGGGGCATATTTTTGAGTAATTGATGAAACATGTTGATCTAAAGCTGAAAATACCAAGAACCGGTTTTGGAAGTGATTGGAAGGCTGGTAACCTAAAAGCCCTAGTTTTAAGGGATTTGAGTAAGGGTTTTATGATTAGGGGTATTAAAAGTGTCAAGGGAGTATAAAAAACTTGGAAAACCTTGGTTTGGAAACAATTTAAGCTACTGTTGAAAGTCTCATAATCAGGGGATAAGAATGGATTAGGGTTGCTTTGCAAAAAAGGGCTAATTAGGCCTTGATTTTGTGAAAACAATAGATTTTGCAAAGAGTGTTTTGAAACAAGTGCCATCAGGGTTTGGATATGTTGTGTAGCATGATAAACCACATCTGAAATAATCATTATTTTGGGAAGTCCTTTGGGGAAGTTGAGTGAAAACTTCAAAAAACCATCATTGGAGACCTAGTTGGGCTAGAAGCCTAGTCAAGGTGGGTAAGTAGGTTGTAGCTAAGATAGAGGTTTGGGTCTTTGAAACCATTCAAGACAAGTTTGGTTGAGTTCCTTGAGATCACTCCAAGGGTTTGGGTCCATAAGAGAAGGTTTTAGGTCATAAATGAACTATTGAGGCTTGTCTCCATTAGGGTGCCTAGAAGAGGGTTTGAGATTGCATCATTGTAATCCTTGAAATCTTTGTGTTATTTCAAAATTCCCATACCCCTTTGCATTAGAGTGGTATCAGAGTAGAGAGTAGGTCCTTTAGGGGTTGAAGTTTTAACAATGGCACCTAAAAATCAATTAGCAAGAGAGTTGGAGGAGTTGAGGGAAACCTTGGAAAGGGAAAGAAGGGAAAGAAGAGAATAAGAAGTAGCAAGAGAGTAGGCCATAGCAAGGGAAGAGGCAATGGAGAAGGGAGAGAGAGACTATGCAAGCTAGGATAAACAACCTTGAGAGAAATAGGATAGAAGAGCAAGAAAACCAAGAAGACAATGGTGAAGAAGAAGAGCATGTGTGGATAACCCAAGAACAACCAACAGATGAGATAGAAGACCCTGAGGAAAGGAGGTTAGTAAGGTTGTTGAAAGTAGTATGAGGTCATGGAGGAAAGAGTTACATAGACTTGCCTATCTATCAAGGGAAGATGTATCCTTTCTTATTTTGGCACTAACAAGCCTTTAATCTTTAGCTTATTTATAAGAAGTGTTGTAATAGCATGTGTCCTAGATAATCTTTTAATCTTCAAATTCTCACTTTGACAAGGTCCCTTGACCAATATTTTATGTCCAATTATAAGGGAATGACTTAATTCCACATCTATGGAACCTCACAAATATATCTTAATTGAATTCTTCTATGCATTCACCTTTGGCTTGAATCTTAGTGATCACTTCATTTTGCTTGCTATTTACTCTTTTAACAATGGAACAAAAGGTTCATGTGTTGTTAAAACTCTATTAATTTTACTACATTTCCATTTTTTTTCCAAAAGTGTTTAAATTAATTTTAAGTCCCACCCTTCTATTCCAAGTAAAATTCAATTTTACCCCTTTTAAAGTAGGATTTACCATACAACGTAGGGTTTCAATCATTAGTTTATGTTCTTAATCATTTAGTCTTACCTACCAAGTATAAGTTGACTCACCTTAGAACTTTAAGCATTCAATAACAAGACGCTTTCTTATGTTGAATCATAATCTAAATAAGTTTTAGGAGACTTATGTGTTAATGATGTCTGAAGTAAAAGTGCAAGATCAATTCTAACACTTCCTTATAGAACCAAGGATACTATACTTTCAAAGTTACATCCTCAATTACTTCTTTACCCATTCTCTAATTAACACAATAGGTTTTTCAAATGAATATGTGATGAGAGTTATGATGTTTCTAGTGTGGCACACTTGTTGAACACATAGCTTATTCACAAGTGAAACCTATGACAAGCTTACTCTAATAACTAGGGTTTGCAACATGCTAGGCATATTTATTGGTAAATATTTTTTTTATTTTAAGGTTACTTGAGGGAATTTTAGAAAGTTCTTAGTACCACCTTCTTAGGTTGAGATAACATTTCTTAATTAAGTTGCCTCCAATTTAGACACTAACCCTAAATTCATCGTTTTCGATTAAACAACCACGATTTTTAATTTAAAGCTTACCCAATGTCCACTAGGAGGAAACAATAACTAGTCTTTAAAAACTCCCTTATATTTTATAAGCTTGAATGAAATTATTTCCTTTCTAAATTTGAACTATACAATAATTTATTTTACTATTCAAGAGTATACTTTACTATCCACATCAATTCAAATAATTCAACTTCTCTATCAACATCATTAATGTCATTTTGGTGGAAGAATTTAGGTTCCATTAATCATAGATACTTAAGTGTAACATATTATTTCACTAACCCATCAAAATCCCTAATAACCATATTTAACAACAATATCTACCTTTTTAAAGTTTAAGAGAGGGCATCAATAGTGATAGGCTCAATAACACTTATTAAATGTACTAACACACTTTCTAACATGCACACCAATTTGTATAACCATAATATTCTAGAGGGTTTCACCTTTACCAATTTAATTTTCTTTCTAGTTACTTCTCATTAAATACCTAGAATGATTTAAGTTTGGTTCACATGTCTTTATAAATTTAATAAAAATGGTCAATTGCAATTAGATTCCAATGTTTTCACACAAAATTGCCCCTTAGAAAATTTATTAGGTTGGAGATAGTTTGAGACTTAATCATTGCAATGAAATTCTCTTGATGACCACATACATATTAGCTAAGACCCATCTTACTTCCAGAGTACCCAGTGTTGCAACTTGGGCTCTAATACCAAATCTCATGCCCATAATTTTCCTTGAAAACATGCAACACAACCATCAATTTTTTTTTTAATTTACATTAGTTAAGTTAATTATTTCCCATAGAGTTTAGAGTGTAACAATAACTTGCACTCTTTTCTTGAGAATCTCATAAGTACTATCATTCATCTATGATGTTTGGATATATGTAACAGTCATACAATTGAGATTCACCATTGTCTGAGCATTTAACTTAGTACATCATCTAATCTAATATTATGATCAACACAAATGAGGACTCACCACAATTAGTATGCAAGGTTATAGTCGCTACTAATACCCGATTACTTAGCATGTTATCTTTAATCACCATGTTTCTAAGCTTATTTTTTTGGTTTAGGTATTCTTGTTTGCCAAAACAAGGTCAAGTTTATCTTTTCTTCCATTTACATAAATGCATAAGTAGGTAGCTTACTTATAGATTAGTTATTTGTTAATTTTGTTTCCACTCTTTTTTCTCAAAGGAATTTCCTATTGTTTGGTGTTAAATCTCAAGTCTCTATTCATTCTAGATATACTTATTCAATTGAAAAGGGAAGATTCATATCTTTTGGATGGATTTCCACTTTTAATAATACAAATACTATTTATATTTTAATGTGTTGAATGAAAAGTATCACATGCATATATAGGTATATTTGATTTGCGGTTTCAAATTTCATTGTCATCCATAACACTAATACCATGTTGTGAATGACTACCACCCACCAAGCATACTCCATACATTTTCCTTGGCATTGCTTGCACATTAATTTAATGTGAAGAGATAGTTACATTATGAATTGTAAGACTATTGTGCTCAATCATCTAAGCTATAAAGAAGATGTTATTATCTATTCATTTGCAAATCCTAAATAAAGAGTATTATTATCTAAACAAACAATATATATTAACCTCTTATGTCATCATCATTCAAGTGTTAAATTGATAAAAATATTGTTATTAAATCCACCATCTAACCATTAATAATAGTATTAATTATCACCCCTGTATACACCTAAAAATGGTCTAAATAATCTAATTAATTAAATACAACTTATTTGATTAATTAACCTTAATTTCATCTACTATTAAATAAATAGAAATATTTATTTATATAGTTCACATTCTAATTCTTTTATTCTTCAATTTTAATTAAATAAACAAGTTTAAATACTTTGTTGTTTAATTATCATATCTTTGCTATATTGATTTAATAAACAAATTCTATAGTTTATTTTATTAAATTAATTATTCTCTTTTACTAATTTGAATAAATCCAAAAATTCAAATAAAGGCATAAAGCAGATTTCCGCTATTCACTCACCAATAAAATTAGATATTTCATCTCTAATTAATTCAACTGGCATTCACGGGAAAGTTCCCATGATCAGCTTAAGCTTCTTCATCTCTTACCATTCAATCCTCAAGATCAAATCTAGGCCTTTGTTGTGCTGCCCCTTCACAAAATTGTTGTCATGAATCTATAAATACAACCTCTCTCTATAGGAAAACGATTTGGATCCCAACTTTGTGCAATGTTACTCTGTAGAAATAGCAATCAAGCATTCAAGCATTTAGCAATTATCATTTAGCAATAGAATCATATAGTGCAATCAATAGAATCATAATCATGGTTGCATCATAGTTTACCGCAGGTTCCTTTTATCATATTCATGTCAATATAGATTATAGTAGCTTCATCATATCAATTAGATGTCATCATATAGGATTTGATTATTGCATTTAGCAACATCTCATTCTCTAGATTGTCATTTTAACAATCACAATTCTTACCAAATCTGAGAGCCCTGTGACTTGATAAATCTTTAGAAATAGTGAACAATATCATGCTTTTAGTAGATTCTTTTTTTTAACTAGTTTAATTGTTGAATCTTTGATATAATGTCTTATTAACAAGTGTTCTTAGTTATTTCATTCATACTTATTCCACACTTAAAACCCCTAATATTTATGTTGATAAAATTATTATTCAATCCAATCTATGTTTAAACCTTAATGATAGTATTGTAGATTTTATTTAGAGATAATGATTTTACTGAAAGTCCACTTATTAAATCAATTAATATAAATTTCTAATTTGACTTGATGTGTTTTTTTTTAAATTATAAAATAGCCAAAAAACAAAAATCAATTACATAAATTTCTAATTTGACTACTTGTTTTTGTTTTCACATTTTAAAATTGCAACAAATAAAAATAAATTAACATAAATTTCTAAGAACAAAAACTAAAGTTTGTTTTAAAAGTCTTCTAAAATCATTTTAAGTTATCACTTAAATAAGGATTTCTATTTATGTTGTCCCCCACCAAGATAAAATTAGAAAATTAAGGGGGATTAATTAATACAATGACAAGTGATAATGAAATGGGCATCAAATTTAGTCCATTAGATTTTTTAAATTTTAGCCCTTAGATCTTAGGGCTTCCACATGCTAACCATAAATCATAAGAATATAGATTTAACCTACTTCCTTTTCTTTTTTACTCATTTGAGTTTTGCAGATTTGAGGTGAGAACATGAGAAGGCTATCATAGAATTTTGACACTTGTCTTTCTATTTATTTTGCAGGTTTTGGAGAAGAGAATGCAATGGAGTTTGATTTTTTTGGCTTCCCATTTGTTTATACAGGGTTTGAAGATGGAATAATTCATTATCTATTTGTTTCCCATTTGTTTATGTAGGGTTTGAAGATGGAAGAATTCATTATCTTTTTTTTTCTCCATGGATCCATTCCTTTGTTTTCTGTATTTTCTTTTTATGCAATATATTTGAACCCTCATTGAAAAACAATCGGATTTACGTTTTGCATGCCTTGTATTAACTCAAGACAACACTTACTGTTATGGCCTGCATTTTTCTTTTTCCTGGGCGCCATTGATATGTAGCTGGTTTTTTTTTTTAATATTTGTTTAAAATGTAGGGAAAGGAGTTTCTGTGTCCTCGCATGGACTAGTTGTGTCCACCCATTGGGGCGCCATGGCTCCCACAGAGGAGTCTACGGCTCCCCCTTTGGGAAATGTTGTGGTTCTCTGTGGACCTTGCTTCCCGCATGGAGCAGAGGTAGCGATAGGGTTTGATCCCTGGTCACGCCCCTCTTTCTTTTTTTTATTATTATTCTAAATAAAATTTATTTTATTTTATTTTGTGTTAATGTTATTTTTTTTATAAATAATTTCAAATATAAATACTAATTTAGTATTGTATATCAATATTTATGTATTTTTTTTAATTTAGATAATAAGATTTTATACTGAGAAATATTTTTTATTTTAATTTTAAATTTATGTTATCTAAATTGGTTTCAAATCAAGCTATGTGAACATTGATAGACATATATTTTGTATCTAATCTAGAATATAAAATATTTTTGCATATTTAATAGTGTATATTTTATTTTATGTTTGATAAATATATAAAATGGATATAAATGCATATTCACTCATATATTGTGAATATTCAAATACATAATTCTATTGTTGTCTAATATTTATTAACATCACTCATAATAAAGTGCAGTGTAGATTTATTTCTTGTTTTTTAAGACAACTATTCAGTATCAATGTTTTAAATACAAATAGTTGAAGTCTTTTAACTTACAACTCCATTTTGAGTAACTGTGTATTATTAGATTACACATGAATAGAAATAAATCTGATCTATATGCTAACTATTGCAACGACTACATGGATTGACATATAGGTTCAAAAGATTAGTTTAGGAAGGGAGAATACACCTGCTCACTAGTACACTTGGTTTAATCATTTTGGTAGGGGGAAAAGTGGTGCATGACTGAAAACCACGTACTATTTTAAGCTAGAGAAAGTTTCACTCTTACATGAGTAACCCCCTTTTTTTTGTTCTCTTCTTCTATTTTAGTTCTACAACAAAACTTCATAGCAAATTTATGGAATGCCCACATTTTATTTATGGGTCTTAACATTTACATTTACTATAAACTTCTTTCATCTTCAACAAGGAGAATCATTGATTTAAACCCAACTACATTTACATTGCATACTCATCAACAAGCACTTCAATCTACCTAATTCATTTACCATATTCATGGACACATTTGAAAATAGTTTAAAGAAGACTTCCCAATGGAAGAGGGCATCTCACCACCCAACCTTCATGGCATCCTTGAGTCATTATTAGACTCTAGCCATCCCCCAAGCAAGGAGAGAGAGCCAAAACCCATGATTCAAAAACATCTAAACCCAACCGAGAAGGAACAATCAAAACAAGAAAAACAAGTTTCATATGGCCTTCAAACAAAATATTTGCACAACCCAAGACTCAACAAATTGACTTATTCACAACTTCACTATCCCAAGGAAAAGTAAACATTCATACCCCTTTCAAAATCTCACACCATTTTCAATAGAATAACCAATAGCATAGAAAAAACAACTCAAATCATGTTTCAAGAAAAGAAGTGAAAGAAAAGGATTAAAAAAAATTAACTTCCAAACTAGGTTAATCTTCCTCATTGAATCCTCTTCTTCCAATTCTTCTTTCGCCAACCCCTCTCTTCTCCCCAACTCTTCTGTTAGCCCAAAAAAAAAAACCAAAAAAAAAAAAACTTGGCAACACTTTCTTTCCATTTCTGATTCCACCAACCCCCAACCACCATGTCCTCTTTTTCATTTAAGAGGCATGTTGTTCACATGGGTTTTCATACTCCCATTTTCGTCACTAACAAAAAGTGAGTTTAAGAAGGTTCAAAACTCAGGTTTTATGTAATTTATGGGCTCAAAAAGATGTCTAACCCTTAGGTACAAACTTAAGACTTTCAAAAACATAATTATAAGCAAAATCTAACACTTAGAAAAACTTTTTAACTCACTAAAAAATATTCCCTTTTGAACAAACATAAAATATCAAATAACAAAATTAACAATAGCCCAAAGGACAACATACAATATAATTATCACATTGAAATCAAGCACACTTTTTCCCACAAAGATATCAAATAACACACTTTTCTCCAAAAAATATCAAATAACAAAATTATCAATAACCTGAATATTAAAAGACAATTTACAATATAAAATATCACATTAACATCAACAAAAAAACACTTCAACAAATGAAGTGCTTTAATAGGGTTTTAGTGTCTCTCCCTTCTCCCCATTGGCCATAAATTTTCTATACAATAATCCACATTAAGCTCATATACTTATCTCTTATACTTACTTGAATTTGATCATTTATTCTGATATTGTTACCTTGACTTGCTTCCTCACATGCTTGATGACAACCTTCTTCGATTGTTATGAAACTCTTGGGACCTCTGAAACCTATCTTTCCATCAACCATTTGACTCATTAGTGAGATTATGTAGCTAAAATATAATACCACATTAGTAAACATATTTTACTCAATTAATTTTGCCATATCTTGTTTCTTGAAAATAACTCATTTATAAAAGAATCACCCATCATCATAATCTTAGTTAAACAATCATAGTTTCATATTCCATACTAATAATTAAATAGCTTGCATTAATCATCTTCTCAAGTTTAAATAATCCATATTCTCTAATACTACTTCAAACATTAATTTGCATCATGAACATTAAAACGTGTTATAAGGTACAAGCATTGATAATTTCCTTAAGAGGGTTATGAAAAGTTTCCTTGACAAAATAACCATATTTGCTATGTAAGTTCAATGAAAATAATTATTTTATATGACTCCATTGCAATGACCAACACCAACACATCTATGAAATTGTACCATGTACCTATTTTATCTAGCTTGAAATGAAGCACATACCAAGAGATACTGAAATGTTATTAGTCACATAGGGATTGGTCTTACATAAAATAGCTTTGTCAACCATTGCATTTAAAAAATAAATGTAAAATTCATTTCCACCAAATAAATGTAAATTTCATTTGATAGTTCAAAAATATATGTGAAGAAACAAATAGGGGTCTAAGAATAGGTATTATATAATAATATCATATATGAAAACAACGATATATGAAACAACATAAATAATGACATTTATTTAATAGATAATATTTGCTATGTGAGATAACCATGTAAAATACATTGTTGAGAAATAAGAACTATATTAGATTTTTCTTATAAATAGTGTAGTTTATTATTGGCTCCAACTTAGTGGAAAGATGAGATCTGTAGGGGCATGATGGATAGAAAATTGAATATATTGAGATAAGCTTTTTGCAAGTGCCTTAACCAACATTGTAATGACTAGTTGGCTATTTTTCCAAGTTTGATAATTAAATTTGAATATAGCTTGGTATGATATGGCTAAGACGATCAAGTAGTATGGTTGGTATGCCTAAAAATTTCCATGTTAAGAGTATTGTTTTTGCATTGTTTTAATTAAAGGTAAAAGATGAGTTTTGAAGGGGCTCAGAACCCTTTACAAAAGAAAGTAGCTGATAATAAAAGAAAACAACATTAAGCAGAAATCATCCCATCGACAGCAAAAAAACAACCAAAAAGTAGCCAAAAAGATGGAAACCAACCAACAAAACTACATATTGTTCAGAATCTCCACAACTTCCATTTCACTAGCAGTCATCTTGTGCACATTCTTCGCCGTGTCAAACACCTCAACACCAAAGGCCCTAGCCTAAGCTTTCATTTTGTTCCTAGTTCTAACCCCCAACCCACCAGTATTTACCTCATCACTCAAAAAACTACCTTTACCAACACCTTTCTCATCCTCACAATCCACATTCAGCAGCTTACCCCCAACAACAGTATCATCAACAAACACAATCTCCTTTTTCTTTTTAATCATAGGGGAAATCACCTTGGCGGAATTTGAAATGGTCACCACCTTAGAGGCATCACCAATTTTCATCACAACATTCCATATTTTATCAATTTTTTCCTCAAGGGATGAAAATTTTCCTTCCAAGTTCTGGCTATGTGCAGGATCATCATGGAAAAAATAGGCCCTTAAGTAGCAAAAAATTCAGAAAAATTAGAGTTAGGCAACTTGACATAAAAATTTGAATAATTTATGTATATTATTTCAAAAATATGTAAGAATAGAATCTATAGCAACTTGAATGTAGTTTTTAAAATACTAGGTTTGTTTAAAAAAAATAAAAATCTATTTGGTGAAAATTTTAAATTTCAATGCAGTGGTACTTAAATTTCAGGGACAAAATAAGAAGTAGGTGTCTATCTGAACACCCTAACCACAATAAAATGATAATATTTTTTTATAATATTTTAGATATAATTAGAGGACTCATGCCCCGATGTGATGCATATTTTTTTGTAATTTTTTTCCAAGTAAATAATTAATTATGAATTTTTTATTACAACTTTTTAAAAAATATAAAAACTAGTATGTCTGACCACCTTAACTTGGTCAAAACTTCATGAAATTCAATTTTTCTTTTTTTAATCCTATAGTATGCGAAGCATAAAATGTGACACATGTTTTGCATTCAAAAAATGTGATACTGTTTGAAAGCTATAGATGTTTTTCAATCATCCTATCAATTAGGACTTTAGTCATAATTTGAATAGAAAATGAATAATAATTACTTATTTCAAAGTGAAGCATAAATTATATCAGTGGAAAGTGAGAATCTCCTTTAAAATCCATTTTCGTTTCATCAATTTTGGGTAAAAAAATAGTCGTCAACCACATACCCATCATATTGCCACTTTTTGGCCCATCATGATCCTGCACATACCCTTCTTTTTCAAATTAGTGGTTTCATCCGCCACAATATAAGCCACAGTATTAAGGGATTCCATCAAATTATCAATTTGGCTTTGGACATAGATGTCCTCAGCCTTACTAGCAACACCTCTAATTATGATATTGGTCCTATTGAACTCATGGAAAAACTACTTAAACAGTTTAAACAAAACATTAGCAGACTCACAGGCCGAGCCCAACACATCAGATAGCTCCTCCCTATCAAAATTCTCAATACACATCCCCACAACAATGTCCTCATCTGAGGGACTCAGGATATTTATTAGTAGAAACTTCCTTACCTTTACTAGTAGAAACAAGAGTCTTCAACTTCCGGAAGGAGCAGGTGATTTCCTCTGCAACAACCTTCCTTTTTAGCAACCTATCTGCTTCCTCTTTGCTGGTTCCCATCGCATGATCACCACCCACAACCTTTTCCCTTCCCTACTTCTACAGCCCAATATTAGTACTTGGAGAAGCCTCCCCATAAATACCACTATCTAGGGTAAGAGGGAAACCCTTCTCCAAGAGTTGGTCAGCAGTCGACACCTTTCTCTTCTGGCCCCCTTCCTCTGTTTCTTGCACAATTCTAGTTGCTAGGGGAGGAGAAGAAGCTTCCCCATAAATGTCATTTTTTTCCTTAACCCCCTTAACAGGAACAATCACCTCCACCTCATCACTGCATGTCATGTAGCCTGCCTTATCACTTGGCTTCCTTTTTTTAGTCTTACCCAAAATAGGGGAGATGGTACCCTCCTCTAGAGAAGCATATGAATCGAGGACATAATCAGCATTGTCATCCCTATCTGACTCAAAATCCTTATTCAAAATAATCCTCCTCTTCTTAGATTTCTTACCACCCTTCCCTCACCCGAATATGTCTCATAACCCTCCCAGGGCTTAGTTGTGTTATCCTTCAGGACCACAAGGGTTTTTTGCACCTCATGGGCTTTGACATGCTCATATATAAGGAGAATTAACCCAACATGTAGAGTAGGGTTCTTGGGGCTTTTCAAATGATCCTTAATCCCCACATCAAGTGACATTAGAAAACATTAAGGAAAGGAAACCCATTTCTTATGCTAGAAATGATTAAGCAAGAGGAAATGGTAAGTATCAATTGTCATATACCTTCCTTCCAAAGTGACATACCTCCTAATTTCTTCAACCACATCAAACCACAATGCTTTCAAAGAGCTCCTCTGATACCCACCACTCTTTGTCAGCTTCAAATCAGTAGCCTCATTCCCTTTGAAGAAAATGGCCATCGTTGCCTATGCTTCTTTTTTATCTCTAAAAACCTTCATACCCTACATAGCCAAGCCTGTAATTTGGGCTATGAATTCTTCATCAACCACAATTTCCCTACCACCCAAATTTAGGAATTTCTCCTTCCACCCTTGAACAACCAAATCGATGACCTGGGGATTGTTACCATATAGTTTCTCCATAGAAAGAGTAAGTCCACCCTTCTCTAATATCTCCCATACCTCTTTCCTCCACCTCACAGTATCGCAAGACTTCGGCTCAGCATGGTTTCTATCCCCACCCATCATAGAAGACTTAAGACATAGAGACCAAGCACCTAGCCGAAAGCTCTTGAAACAAAGACAAACACCACCTAGAACAAGATAAAAAAGTAGAAGTCTTTGGAAACAAAGGCAACAATCACCCAAAATCCGTGTGAATCCAGCCACAGGATAGAAAAGCAATAATGAATTTGAACTCCATGCCTCAAGTAATAGTCATCACTAATATTCATACCTTTAATATCCTTATTCATGACATTCAACCATGTGAGTAAGGACATACAACCCTTCATGCAAAATAAAATCACAAAAAGATTAGCATTCATTATTGATTATAGTCATATCCTCAAAAGGAATAGGGTCATTTAAATCCCACTCCTTACTATCATGAACACCAAAGTTGGAAAAAAAATCCACTAACATATTTCCCTCTCTCAAAATGTGGGAGATATAAACATTATCAAAGGAGTTGATAATATTAATAGAGTCCCTAACCAAGGCCTCAATAGTCCAAGATGGATGAGATGCATTCTTCAAATTATTTATAATGTTCAAAGAGTCTCCCTCCAACTAGACCTTCCCATACCCTTTTCTTTGAGCCAACTTGAGACCATGATAATCTACAACCACCTCCGCAAAGTGGTTTGTCTAGATTCCCAAAGGGAGCACCACTGCAGAGACGAGCCTACCATAAGAATTTCTAATCACCCCCCCACATCCTGCAGGTCCTAAACTTCCTTTAGCCACACCATCAAAATTAATCTTAACCCAACCATCTGATGGTGCCCTCCACACAACATCATCTCTAGAGGATTTCCCTTTAGATACCAAGAAAGATATATCACACAACAAATTCCAATTTTGAGTAATATACATATCATAGGGACAAAGATTAATCTTTTGACTAGCATAAAAGGAAGTCCCAGAAAGAAAGTTTTCCTTAATACCCGCACAGATCTTATGGGCCACAGATAAAGTCAAAATAGCAATATTTCTAAAAAAATCGTTGTTATTTTCCAACCATACTCCCCAAATCATATGAGGCAGAATGAGAGACCACGAAATCTACAAAGCCAGAATAGATGAGGAGCCAACCCATTGGAACCATAAATCTTTGACAAATCCAGGAAACACCTAGCTAAGATTCCAAAGCAAGAGCACATGATTCCAGATCACACCAACATATCCACACCCAATCATCAAGTGACAAGTATTTTCCACTTCCTCTTCACAAAGAAAGCATCTATTGGGTATAACAAAACCTCTTTTAATTAGATTATCAATAGTTAGAATTTTTCTTTGAAAGAAGAGCCAAAAGAAAGTGTTGATCTTAGGAATCAACCTAGAAGACCAAACAGAAGCCAAAAAAGGAGGTGGGCCAGTAAAAGAATCATTGAGATGAAAATTCAAAGCAACAGAGAAATTACCCGCAATGGAAGGCTTCCAAACCTATTAGGAGAAGGGATATGAACCAAGGAGATAGCCTTATATATAAAATCTAGACTAGGGTCCACCTCATGCAACTTCCTCCAACAACCTCCTTCAATATAATCAGCAAAAAATCTACCAAACTGTCACACATAGAGGTCCATAAAGGGTTGAGCCCATGGTTCATCCTTAAGTGGCCCATTACCAAACCAGTTATCATTCCAAAACAAAATACTCCTCCCATTACCCATCTACCAGAAGAGACCCTTAGGAATAAGCATTTGAGCCTTTAACATACAATTCCACAGCACAAAACCATTCAAAGGAAAAACTCATGAGATAAAAATCTCTAATCCCAACGTCACCATGTTTCTCCATTGCATTGTTGAGGCTTCTTGTTATGGCAATTTGGTTATTTCTCCAAGGCTAGTAATTTTGTTTAATATATTGTTGAATTTCCATGTTGGAGTAGTATTTCTTTGAGAATATCAACTTGTTTATTTTACTTTTTTTTCATTCAATAGGTAAAATATAAGACAATAATTTATATCTAAAGTTGTAAAATATCATAAGTCGTTCAAGCTTGTTAAATAGGTTTCGTATTTTTCTCAACAACATATCATAACTATCAACTTTGGTGGAAATTATGTTAATTGTAGCTCTTTGGGAGATTAATAAGCATGAACATAGAAGTTCCACTAAAGATTATAAAGGGAAAATCTGACTACTAATTCTTTCATTGAGCATGTTGTGATTGAATTTTTCTTTTAAATTTTATGTATTCATTAAAGATCAAACTTAAACCCTTAAAAAAAATTGGTGACCTCAATGCTTTTAATCCTTCATACAATATTGATGGCTTTTCTATGCCTTTTTAATATTTTGAATGTGTGTGTAAAATGAAACTTAAAAATTCCACAAAAACTTTTCTTTACAATTACCAGCAAAATATTGATTCTTGTTGGGAATAGGATACCATTTAATTGCAATCCTAAACATATTTCATGTATCTCCTAAGTCCTTGGAAAATGTTCCCCAACACTAGGATTAGAAAGAGATTACATTCAAATGAAATGAACATGTAAATTAACATTTTTAATTATTCCTAAATGATAGGAACATGTGGGGACATCCAAGAAGAGCTCCTACAAGATAGGAGCACATGGGGTGCCCAAATGGAAGGTGAACCCACCTTGCTTCAGTTAATTGTTTGGAGGATTGATAACACTTCATTAATGCATGTAAAGATCCTACAAATTAGTGACTAATATTTACATGAGTTTATTTCAATTCAATTCAATTCAATTATGGTTCAATTATCTTTAGTTGCATGTAGTTAGTTTGAGTTGAATGCTAGTTGAATTCAGTTGAATTGAGTTGCATGACTAATGACTTCATTTGCATGAAAAATAACAAGTGGATATATTCAATTATGTGGGGATGATCAATCATGCATAATGTTTGCATGAATTGGTGGAGAGATATGTTTCAGTTCACTAAGATTGAATTGGACCCACCTTGGGTGCCCAAGTTGGCATCTTTGAGTTAACACCTTTTGCATAAGAAGATATTTACAAGGCTCGGTTAAGTGGGCCAATTCTTGGGATCCAACTTTAAGGTGATGCTTGCAAGATATTTTCTTGGCTAACAATCAGTTAAGTGTTCAGTTTGGGGTGCCTAAATTGAGGAGACTTTGGTTTTGACTTCATGTTACATGATGGAACTCTACTTGCACAATCTAGGCATGGATTTATGAGAAGAGATTTATGCTCTTGTTTTGATCAGCTCTTTGGAGTTTACAATGCACAATTATTATCTATTAATTGTAGCAAGTGCATTAGAGTTTATTGCAGGTTAGCAATATAGCTTGTGCATGTGTGAGGGTTTGAAGCATGGCATGGGATGTGTGGATTCATGCTTGGTCACATGGAATGCATGGATAGCTTGTGCTACAGAAAGTGTATGATAATTTTGTGCGGGTTGTGAAGAAGGATTGTTGAAGGAAAGGAAGCATATCAATCAAGGATTGATACAATATTATTGTAATCCTGTTCTAAGGTTAAATAATACAAGCACTATTCATTCTAGTGGATTTTTTTTCCCGAAATGGTTTCTCCACGTATATGTTGTGTCACTTCTATCTTCTTGTCTCATTCTTCTACAATCTTTTGTTTCTTTCTACAATTGGTAAAATTGATCTCAACAGGTTAATCATATACAAATAATTATGACAAAGAACACTTAATTAAATCTATAGTATAATAGTTTTACAAGTTTTAAGCTACATAATTACCTTCATTTTTAACATTTGGAATCAGAGCTAATGGTTGGGTAGAGTTTGGAACACCTTTCTCTTAAAATTTAGAAGGTTTTTTTGGCTATAGTGGGAGCTTTTACTATTGTGGTATTACATATTTTTAAAAGAAGTGTGTTTTATCTTCTTGGTTTAGAGATTATGGTTTTCTTGACCTTTTGGGATTTGTGTCATTTACAATGGATTCTTTGATTGTGTTGAGGCAATGAATGATCTTCATTTAGGAGACGGTTATCATGATGTCATGGACAACTCAAGGTTACATGTTTCAGTTGGAGCTTTTGACCATGATGGTTTGATGTTTATCTTGTTGTCATGTATAGCTCGGTATCACAGTTCAGTGGGAGCTTTGGTAGGTTATGGTTATCTTCATGTGATTTGAAGAGTTTTTAACATCTTTTTCATGGAGGACCCTTAGAGTCATTGGTAAAGGTGTTATTGTTCTTCCTTTGGAGAGGATGTAGTTCTCTTTGGTTTTGAGTATTAATCATTTTCTTGGAGCTTCATGATTATGTTGGTTGCATTTGAAGTTGGCATGGATTGATTGGTGGGTGCTCATGGATACTAGAGAGATTTGGGTTAGGCCAGATATTTCTTATGTTAAGAGATATGTGTTGGAATGGTTACTTATTATAAAAAAATTTCAACAGTAAAGATCGAGGAGCCTACACTTGGAAATGGATGTGAGTCCATCATAGACCTGATGAGAAGGTTGTCTTTATTGAAAGCCTATATTTCTTGGTGTTGTATGCATAGGACAATCTTGTATCCCACTCTTGGTATACTTGGCAAGTAAATGATCTAAGAGGTGTTTCCCACCTGATTATTAGATGCATTATTTATATGTATCTTGTCTTCTCTTATGCATTAGTCTTGAAAATTGAGTTTTGAGGGATTATTGAGAAGTAGATGCATGATTTTATGTATTTCCATTGCTCTCCTTGCAATCTTGAATTTGAGTTAGTTCTGAGGATTTGGGTAGGAGAGGTGTGAGAGATAGTTAGTGGCTTTGGGAATATTCCCTTTTGTTGTAAGAATGTTTAGCTAAGTTTGATCTACTTTCTCTAAGAGGTTAAAATCCAAGTTATGCCATGTTTCATTATAAGTTGAATGGTTAGATGTTGATATCCTTTTAGTTTGGGAGTATTGAAGGAGATCTTACTTTACATAGTAGGGAACATGTTAGTGCAATATAAGAACATGGTTTGATTTGGAGGTTTTGTCTTTGTGGGAATATTTCTTCTTCTTGAAGTTTTTTGTGTTATGAGAGATGTATTTTGCATATCATTGTATGCTTCTTTGGTATTATGATAGAGGATTTAGCCACATCCTCTATGTGAAGTGCTATAGGAGGACTTGTTAATGTTGTGATCTTGTGTTCAGATTTGACATTACCTATGCAGTGGGAGTTCTAGAAGGTATATGTGTTATGTATGAGAGGGGCACCTCTCTTGGACTGGTTACACTTTACTATAGTGAGTTAGTTTAGAGGTTTTTTATTGCATGTCTATGTGTGTTATTACCTTGAAGTCTTATTTTGCAAGATGATGGATATGTAGGGACTTGTTTGCAAATTTGGGTTGTTATGTTGATAGCATGAAGTTCTACCTATGATAGTTTGGTTATAGAGACTTGGGAAAGGTATTGATGAGAAAGTTGACACTTTGATCAATGTTGTAGATAAGTTCTCTTGGTGTAGGAAGGCCATTGGCCTTGAGTCTTGTACTTGATTAATAATAATGATTCCTTGTTTAGAATAATTGCATTGTATAATGTCAAGTGGGAGAATGTTGGGAATAGGATGTCATTTAATTGCAATCCTAAACATATTTCATGTATCTCCTAAGTCCTTGGAAAGTGTTCCCCAACACTAGGATTAGAAAGAGATTAACTTCAAATGAAATGAACATGTAAATTGACAAATTTGTAATTATTCCCAAATGATAGGCACATGTGGGGATGTCCAAGAAGAGCTCCTATAAGATAGGAGCACATGGGGTGCCCACATGGAAGGTGGAACCCACCTTTCTTTAGTTAAATATTTGGAGGATTGATAACACTTTAGTAATGCATGTAAAGATCCTACAAATTAGGGATTGGTATTTAAATGAGTTCAGTTCAATTTAGTTCAGTTCAGTTTAGTTCAATTTAGTTCAGTTTATTTCAGTATCAATTCAGTTATGGTTTGGTTATCTTCAATTGCATCTAGTTAGTTTGAGTTGAATGCTAGTTGACTTCAATTGACTTGAGTTGCATGATAGATAAGAGGTGGATACATTCAGTTAAGTGGGGATGATCAATCATGAATAATGTTTGCATGAATTGGTGGAGAGATATGTTTCAGTTAACTAAGATTGACTTGGACCCACCTTGGGTGCCCAAGTTGGAATCTTTGAGTTAACACCTTTTGCATGAGAAGATATTTACAAGGCTCAATTAAGTGGCCCATTCTTGGGTGCCAACTTTGAGGTATTTGCAAGATATTTTATTGACCAACGATTAGTTAAGTGTTTAGTTTGGGGTGCCTAAATTGAGGAGACTTTGGTTTTGACTTCATGTTACATTATGGAACTCTACTTGCACAATCTAGGCATGGATTTATAAGAGGAGATTTATACTCTTGTTTTGATCAAATATTTGGAGTTTACAATGCACAATCAATGCCTATTAATTGCAGCAAGTGCATCAAAGTTTATTGCAGGTTAACAGGTATAGCTTGTGCATGCATGAGGGTTTGAAGCATGGAATGGGATGTATGGATTCATGCTTGGTCACAAAAAATGTATTAGAGCTTTGTGCAAGTTGTGAAGAAGGATTGTTGAAGGAAAGGAAGCATATCATCAAGTATTGATACAGTATTATTGTAATCTTGTTCTAAGGTTAAATAATACAAGCACTATTGATTTTGGTGGAGACTTTTTCTAAAAGGGTTTCTCCATGCATATGTTGTGTCACTTCTATCTTCTTGTCTCATTCTTCTACAATCTTTTGTCTCTTTCTACAATTGGTAAAATTGATCTAAATAGATTAATCATACACAAATAATTGTGCAAAAAGAACACTTAGTTAAATCTATAGTATAATAGCTTTACAAGTTTTAAGCTACATAATTACCTCCATTTTCAACAATTCTTTCATCGAGCATGTCCTCATTGAATTTTTCTTTCAAAGTCCATGTATGCATTAAAGATCAAACTTAAACCCTTAAAAAAATTTGGCCACCTCTATGTTATTCATTCTTCACAATATTGATTGCTTTTATGAGTTTTTTTGATATTTTGAATGTGTGTAAAATAGAACTCTAAAGTTACACAATTTTTTTTTATGTACAATTACCAACAATTACAATTATTTTAACACTACAATGAAGAGCATGCCCCTTATCACATGAGCTAAGACCAATTGAGAAAATAGATGGGAACCCTGGTTTGGAGGATATTCCTATCCAGGGTATGTCCTTGGAGCTAAACATCCCTCTTCTTCTCCCTTCCTCTAAAGGTTTTCTTCCTTCGGGTGTAGATCACTTTACGGATCCTAATTCCTCGGAACTAGTTAAGGACTCCTACGATAATCAGGATCATTCTACTGAAATTTCTAGCAACTTTTCAACCTTTCATTTGAATGGCATCATGGAGGAATTACCCTAGGAGCAAAGACTCCTTACTGATAAGGAATGAGAGTTAAGCAAAGAGACAGAGAGTCAAGAAGAGACTGACAAAGAAGAGTTTTTATCAAAGAAAAAGAAAAAACAAAACAAACAATGGAAAACTCCAAGTGGCATTTCTACTAGATCAAAAGCAAAGGCAGACTGTGGAGCAACAAAGAACTCTCGAGGGAAAAAGTCTATTAAATGGACAAGAGAGCATAATAGTTTTCAAGATATTGTGGATGGTTTTCAAAAAACCATCCCAGAGTGCCTCAACTCCCCTAATAACTCATGAAGATCATGTCTTGGAATATTAGGGGACTTAATAATCCCCACAAGTAGGATGTTCTACACAATTTTGTTAGAGATCACAAGCCTGATATTCTCCTTATTCAGGAAACTAAAATGTCAAAGGAAAAAGCGGAAAAGATGAAACTATTTCAGCATTGTAGCACACATGGAAACAACTCAAATGGTGCTTCAGGAGGTATTGCTACCTTCTAGAATAGTCATATAATCAAAGGGGATCTGATTTTTGAAGGTACGAACCATATTGCTACTAGATTCACCCATATTAGGGATAATTTCAACTGGATCCAATCAAATATCTATGCCCCCAATGGAAAAGGCCTTAGAAAATCCTTTTGGATGGAGTTGGCCGCCTTTAGGAGGATTTTTGACAGAGAGTCTTGGGTTTTTTAATGGGAGACTTTAATACTCCCTTACTGAATGAAGAAAAAATTGGAGGTTCCCAGATCAATGTGGAAAGTAAAGAGGATCTTCAGAGCTTCATCAACAACCAGGCACTGATTGATCTAGATTTGCAAGGAGCTTCCTATACCTGGTCAAATCGAAGAAAGGGTATGGATCTTATCCAGGTTAGATTAGATAGATCTTTAATCTCTAATCATTGGTTCTTTAACTATTACTATTCTCTTAAAGCCCTCTCTAGGATTGGGTCTGACCATTTCCATATCAGTTTTGTTGCAGATCCTTTAAAGAAGATGAAAAATATCCCATTCAGATTTGAAAAAATGTGGCTTTCTCATCCTTCTTTTAAAGATAAAGTTAGGAAATGGTGGAATATAAGTATCTCTAGCATAGCTATGTTTAGAGTGGCTAAAAATTTAAGGGAAGTTAAATTCAACCTAAAAAAATGGAAGAAAGAGTCCTTTGGGAACATCTTCAAGATTAAATCTAATCTTCAGATGGATCTGGGGTAGATTCAAAACAAAATACAGAAGGAAGGATATTTGAATGATATTAGGAAAAAGACAATGAGCTCCTTATAAAGTTGCATGATATTATTGGAAAAGAGGAGTTATGGAGACAAAGATCTAGAGCTTTATGGTTATCTGCAGGTGACAAAAATACTAGGTACTTTCATTTGTTAGCCATAAAACATAGGGAAGTCAACAAAATTTCTCAAAAGTGGATGGTATCAGGCATGAGGAGGAGGAAGACATCAGAAAGAATGTTGTTTTATTCTTTAAAAATATTCTATCTGAGAATGATGAAATTAACCAAAATGATCAAGACCATTTAATAGAGGCTATACCTAATGTGATCAATCAGGAAAATAACTCTATGTTGTCTGCTATTCTTACCAATGAGGAAGTTAAGAAGGTTTTTTTATCCTTTGAAGGGAGTAAAGCTTTGGGTCCAAATGGGTTCCCTATGTTTTTCTTCCAATGGTTGTGGGAGATTGTTGGAGAAGATGTGGTGAATGTTGTTAAAGAATTTTTTGGATCCAGAAGTCTCCTAAAAGAGTTGAATGCAACTTTTCTAGTTCTAATCCCTGAGAAGCCTGAAGTGGTGAACTTTGAGGCTTTCAGACCCATAAGCCTCTGCAACTTGATCTATAAAATCATCTCGAAGGTTTTGACTTCCAAACTCTTAATTCTCTTGCCCACTATGATTTCACCTCAACATAAGGGATTTGTCCCTGGTCGAAAGATCCTTGATTCTATTGTTACAGTGCATGAGAATATCCATTCCTTGGTTGAATCTAAAACTGAAGGATTTCTGTTAAAGCTTGATATCTCAAAAGCCTATGATAGAGTTGACTGGAAATTCTTGTTTAAAATTTTAAAGGCGTTTAGGTTTTTGCAACAGGGTTCTTCAAATGGTGGAACAACTTGTGTCTACTGCTTCTATATCTATAATGGTTAATGGATCTCCCATGAATTTCTTCCAAATTTCCAGAGGTATGAGACAAGGAGATCCTATTTCTCCTATTTTATTCACTATTATGGCTAAAAGTCTTGGAAGAAATTTGAAAAGGTTGGTTGATAATAGATCCCTTCTTGGTCTCAAACCATCCTCAAGCAATATGATTTTTTCTCATCAACAATTTGTTGATGATACCATGCTTTTGGGAAAATCATTTGTCTTGGAGGGAAAGACTTTGAAATCTCTACTTGATGAGTATTGGAGGGCGTCAAGACAATTGATTAATAAAAAAAAGATCTTTTTTTTCTTCTTCAACACTCTGGTTCACAGACAAAACAAAATTTCCATAATCCTTGGTTGCAGGGTGGAGTCCTCGCCTACCACCTATCTTGGTCTACCCTTAAGCCTTAAACCCCTAGAATACTTTGGGATTTCGTTGGTTGAGAGATTCAGTAAGAAGCTTGTTGGCTGGAAAGGAGCTCTGCTAAGCCAAGCGGGTAAACTTCAACTCCTCAAAGCTACTCTTTAGAATTTTCTGATTTATGCTTTGAGCCTCTTCAAAATCCCTGCTAAGTTTGTGGATGCTATTGAAAAGATTCAAAAAATATTTCTTTGGTCAGGTGTTGAAGAAAAAAAAAGACTACCTTTAATTGGATGGGATCTGGTGTGCAGACCGAAAAAGGTCGGAGGTTTAGGACTTAGAAAAATCAAAATGGTTAACAAGATTCTTCTAGCTAAACAAATTTGGAGAATATTTTCATCCTCTGGGGAATGGGTTGATATCCTAGCAAGCAAATATTTGGAGAGTAATAGATCCCTTATAATTATGAAGGAGTCCCATCTTCTTCCCAAAGGCTCAACCTGTTGGAATAATTTGATTAATGGGAAAAAAATTGTTGAATATGGAGTGGGTTGGCAAGTTAGAAGTAGAAACTAAACAAGATTCTAGGAGGATAGATGGTTGTTTAATGAGCCCCTTATAAAAATTGAATCCTTTAGCGGATGGGTTGAGAATTGCAAAGCTATTTTTGGCTCATATATGAAAGACTATAGTGTGGATGGAAAATGGGTGGATATGTGCCTCGTTAGTCAGGCTCTTGCTCCTATTCAGTCTTCTTTGTTGGCTATCAGACTTTGCCCTGATCAGACGAAAGATCATCCTGTTCGGAGTGATGAACCCTCGGGCAATTATTCTGTTTCATCTGCTTTTTCCAAGCTTACTTCTCTCTAGGCTTCTCCTCCCTTCTAGTTGAAGGCTTGGTTCAAACATCTAGTCCCTAAAATCAATATCTTTTTCTAGATTCTTCTCCAAAATAAGGTGCTTATGATTGATAACCTTTGCAAGCATGGTTTCCAAATACCTAATAGATGTTTTCTTTGCAAGATGGAGGAAAAGTCAATGCGTCATCTGTTTCTTCACTATCCTTTTGCTACCTCAATTTTGGAAAAAATAATCTGTTACTGGCAACTATCTTGGGTTTTTCCTTTGTCTATTGAATATTTCTTCTTACAATGGAAAGCCCCAACTCATAATCTTGTAGTTTGGTACTTGTGGGATTTCTCTTTCCCTCATGTTTCTTGGGGTCTTTGGAAAGAATGAAACAACATAATTTTCAAAGATAAAGAAGCACCGGTGGATATTGTTTTTGATAAAATAATCATATTTTAAAAAGAAAATGCCAATTCTATCTCCCAGAAGGTTAGCAACTCTGAAAAAGTGGCTTAATCATCCTATGATCTTAAGGTTGCTAAGGAATGGAATATAAGTCTTGATTTGCCCTGTGCCCCTAAACAAGTTAAGAAGAATAGAGAGGGTGTTTGTTGTTCTTTTCCGCCTAATGGATGGGTCAAAGCCAACTTCAATGGAGCAGCTAAAGGTAATCTTGGGGCGGTTGGTTGTGGCAGAGTCATAAGGGATTCCTTTGGCAACTTTGTAGGTGCAACTGCGACTCCCCTTGGATCTCAAACCAATCACCTAGCTGAGGCTGCTGGAGCTCTTCATATTATAAATCTATCTCATAGTCTAAATTTTAAAAACCTTTGGCTTGAAGGGGATTCCAAAAATATTATTGATTTTCTTTTAGGTAGGTCCCCCCCCTCATGGAATATTAATTATTGGATTGAGGATGCTATCTCAACCTTAGCCAAGTTTGATAATATAAAGATCTCACACGCCTATAGAGCCAATGTTGTGGCATATTTTTTGTAAATGAAAGGGTTAGGAGAAAAGGATA
>VDFB02281492.1:298099658-298124658 GCA_007258455.2 Sequoia sempervirens
TGGCTTAAGAATCTGTACACATCCTCCACTCCCCATCCTTCTTTGGTGCAAGTACTACAGGTACTGCACATGCACTCAAAATATCCCGTATCAAACCCTTTCTCAACAACTCTTGAACTTGTCTGTTCAACTCCTCATTTTCTGCTGGAGTCATTCTATGGGCTTCCTTATTTTGCAAACTGGCTCTAAGAATCAAGTCAATCTAATGACTGGTCTTCTTTATTGGTGGTAAATCCTCAGGTACATTATCAAAAACAATATCCTAAAACTCATCCAACATCCTAGAAACTTCTTCTGAAACCTTCTCACTATCCTCATTACTCACTCTAGGAATCAATGCATAACACACACGTTCATGCTTCATACCTTCTAAAAATTTTCTTCCATCTACATAACAAATTCTAGCACTACTGCATACATTTTCTTCGGTCTCCTTTAGGGGTTTCAACTTGTGACAAACCCCATCATTTGTCAAGGAATAAGTGTTTGCATGGCCATCATGTATAGCTTTCCTATCGAACTGCCACGACCTCCCCAACAATATGTGGCATGCATCCATGGGGATGATATCACAGAGTACCTCATCATGGTAGCTCCCGATCTTGAACTTTACTAGGCACTGCTCATTGACCAAAACTTTGTGGTCTTTTTGCAACTAGGCAATCCGATATGGATGCGAGTGCCTTTCCCTCTTCAGCTTCAACTTTGTGACCATCTCTTCTAACACCAAATTATCGGTGCTCCCTCCATCAATAATGACATCACAACATTTTCCTTCACACTTGCACCTTGTGCGAAACAAATTCTTCCTCTGTTCTGGTTCCTTTTCCTCAGTCACCAGGGCTCTCCTAATCACTAGGGCTTCTTCCCTTTCAGCATCATCTAAATGTTCAGATTGGGCCTCCTCATCTGCATGCACAACCCTTTCATGACCTTCTGGCCTTTTATCTACCTTTCCTTGGTGTTGTGGACATTCATAGGCTCGATGCCCTTCTTCAACACACTGGAAACACATTCCTTTGAAACCATTCTTCCAGATCCTTGTCCATATCTCCCTCATCCTCTACCTCTTTGATCACCATTATTTTGATCACGAAGGCGGTAGAAATTTCATTCCTTTGGCTTCAGTTGGTACCCACGTCTTCACTTTTCTTTTCATCATCATTTCGGCTTCCTGAAGGTCTTCCACTGCCCCTTCCACTTTGACCTCCTTGTCTTTTTTGCTTGCCTTCAAATCTTTTGTTCAGCTTCTTTTCCACCTTCAGAGCAAACTGATACACATCCTCAATGGTGGTCATTCTGACTAGGTTTAACTCCTCCTGAATGCTTGGTCGTAACCCATTAAGATATCGCGCTACCTTCTCCTTATTGACCTCTGTGTGGCCCGTTCTAATGATTATCTTGTGAAAATATTTAGTATATTCTTTCACAGATCTGCTTCCTTGCTTTAACCCTTGCAATTTCTTCAATAGATCTAACTCGTAGTCCACTGGTATGAACTGATTCTTTAGTTTTTCTACCATGCAATCCCATCTGGTGATCTTGAATTTTCCTCTTCGATTTCTTTCCATTGGACCTCTTTCCACCAAATCTTGGCATGTCCCTTCAGCTTCATTTTGCAAACTTAGCAATCTGGGTCCTCTATTTCTTCATACTCAAAATATTCTTCTAGCTTGTTGATCCGATTCGATCAACTTTTTGAGGTTTAGACTTCGGAATAACGGGGACTTCTGCTCTGGGTCTTTTCCCGATCTTGAAATGACCCTTATTAGCCGCATTTGGTCTTGATCAATTGCTTCTTCTTCCTCTTCTACATTTGAACCTTCTTCCTCTCCTTCATCCTCACTTTTCTCCCTCGGGTTTAACCCTCTTCTCAACTGCTCTTGTAACGCATCAATCTGTCTTTGGAGAGCTGCCAGTGCATCTCTTCCACCAACATTTCTGCCGCCTCGACCACCTCTGGCACCACCACGCCTACCAAGCATCACTCTTGGAGGCATCTTTCTTGACCTCGACCCACAGCCATGGTCCTGGTGCGAACTACCTCACGATCGACGATCTATCCACGCGCTCAAGAAAACCGCTCTGATACAACTTGTGAGGGCCAGCCGAGACACAAAAAATAACCACAAACAAGAGAATAATTTTATTATTCAAAAAATTGAGCTTCTTACATGTAGAAGATCTCAAATCCCCAAGTTTTACAACACATGCAAGTTACAAAAGCTACAGAATAACCCTTTTCGCGATATGCGAGCTTGTCCCAAAAAGTTACCCAAAAATATTAGAAACTCGCCCATAAATAGAGATCCTCTTTAGTTTGGAGCCAAAACAACATTAAAATTTGAGTTTAGGCAGTTTGGCACTGAAAATTACAACTTGAAGTTCAAATTTCAAAAGAACATTTGCAATTGTATCTTCTAGAAAGTGTGCCAACTTCCTGGGGCCATAACTTTTGATCTGGGGCTCCGATTCGCAAACCGTTTGAACCGTTGGAAAGGTCTTGAAGTTAAGAATGCATTTGAAATTTGCTACACCAATTTTGGCAAGTTTTGAGGCCATTCCGGAAGCTCTAAGTGCCTCAAATCCAACTCAGAAGATTTTTAGGTGCAAATCTAGGAAACTAAAACTGCAATATCTTTTAACCCAGGAATAGAAAATAAAAACCATAAATTAGAAATTTCATTATGACAAAAAGGGTATCCAAAAATGTAAAAACATCTAAAAAATGATAAAATTGAAATTTAACTATTTTTAGGTGATGCAAGATTGCCCTTACACCACTGGATGCTCCTGCATCACAATTTGATTCCAAATTCAAATGTAAGACTTATTTAACCATCTAATTAGTTGTTATCTGTCATCTCAAAGTTGGAAGTATTTAACTTAACACCTTTAGAGTTATTTTTAAAGATTAATTTTATTTAATTTTTACCATCTTAAAAATCATTTGGCAAGAACATTTAAGATACATTCATTGACACAATTTGAGCATTCATTATTTTAATACTTGCTTACATCAACAACTAGGATATTTCTTACATGTTTTCCTATTTTTCTTCAATTATTTTCAAAAGGTATTGCTTGGTATCCTAAGGATTTGATTAAAGGAAGGCATATTCCTAGCCATTCGCAAACACCTGACCACACAATCATGGTTTTAATGTAGAAAAAACATTAGACACTCAACAAAGGATGAAGATAAACAAATATTTGTAATGATCATATATACACATCTAGATAAAATCCATAAGAGCACTACTATAATTGTTGAAGTGGCCCACAATGATAGGCAATGATTTTACTAATTTGAAAGTATTAATCCAATCATTTCTAAATTTCTTATAAATTAATGAATCACTTTGAACCTTTTGACACAACATATCTACATTGAGTTTCCAACTATGTGCCTTTATTTATCTAATTTATTTTCCAAAGCGTTAATTTTAGCACTTACAAAAATCATCCACTATATTTCAACATCTAGTTTCTTAAATTCTTTGTTTATTATTGCTTAATTTTTTCACCCTAAAAATTTTGTGAAAATGAGGTAATTTTATCCTTTTCATTTTGGTGAACCCCTTTAATTTTGCACCCCCTTAGGGTTAAAACTTTTATTTTTATTATTGATCTTTTAATTTGAGGGCATTATATTTATGCGATGTGCATTTATATCTACCCTTGATCTTTTATTCACTATATTTGTAGTGGTTTACTATGCCAAGAGTTAGTCTTTAGTTTGCTTACCCAAATCTTCATATAGCTTCTTAATCCACTTTTCATGAAATTGCAAGTCTAGCTAATCATAGTGAGCAATTTAATTTTGATGATGATACACAAGTGGATAAGAAATATCTATCTCACTAGAATATTACTTTCATAAGTTTTCAAATGTTACTTCTCCTTCACTATTAGCTACATCTCTTCACAATTTACTAATCGGTGCATCATTTAGTATAGAGATTATTCATGGAATTATTACTATGAGGGATTCCTCTAGTTATTTTCATTGTGCATATTCCCCCATATCCATTCACCTTTCATATTATAGTGATCCCTCATCTTCTCATCCTAATGTAGATCCACTCATTGTGTTTACCTCTCATGTTATAGCTTTTGGAGTAACCACTACTTCTTGTGTTCTTTTTTCTAATGTCCTTGCTATTACACCTTCCATTTGTGTTCCATCTTCCTCTCATCTCATTTGTAAAATATGTCTCTCCCTACCCACTAATATCATCCATCCATCTCACCTTTCTAGCACCTTGAATTTACCTCTTTTCCTTGTAGTTCTACCTTTGATCTTAATGGTGTTATATCCTTACCTTTTTTTTAACACATTTATAGTCCTATTATTAATCATGCTAGTGTTACTACTATTATACCAGCATTCACCCTTGATGCACTATTGTAAATTCTAGACAATGTTGATCCCATGCCTAATCGAAAAGATGTCATTACTTATTCTTCAATAGGTGAAGCATAAATCCCTATCCCACTTCTAAATGCATGTTGATTTAATAATTATATAAAATAGTATTCCCAAATCTTGGGACACAATGAAAAGTATATTATTTTATTTTAGATAATATTTTTAATGTGTATGTGTGTTGATTAAAAATTCTACATGGTCTTAGCTTCCCTCCAAGCTACATAGAAATATTTCATTAGATATAAATTATTATTTTAGAGCACCTTTTTAATGACCAAACAAAGTCATCATAACTTGAAATTTGGTAAGAATATATCCCTCAAAGTAAGATTCATAAAATTAGTATTATTTATATTTATTTTTGTTAGATTCAAAAACAAATCAAAACTACCCAAAACCTAGTACAAGAAATAGATCAAATAAAACTATTATAATAATACTATTAAAATAAAATAGAATAATAGTTATTTTCACAATAGAAATATAAATATTCAAGAAAGAAAATAACATTATGAGTGTCACAAAATGATGTAGTCTATCTTAAGGGAAAAATAACCTAAACTAGCAAACAAACCATATTTTAATGAAAATAATACCAAAATGGAAGAAATTGATAATTAACAAAAATTATTTTACTTTTTTGTAGATCATTACAACATGCATTAGAAAAATAAATTTCTTCAATGGCTACAATATATTTTCTATAGCCTACATGTCTCACATATAACTTGATTTTAGCATAAATCAATTGTCATGATGTAATTTGATCTTTCCATATCTTTGTTTGGCTACCCCTATTATCATGCATACCCTACTTTTTGTATATTGTATTTTGACTATAATTTTTTCTCAATATTATTTTGGATTCTCCTTTTTTGTTGTCCTCTACCACTACTATATTGTTCTCTTTCTCTAAAGAATCGTCCTCTTCCTCTAGAGTTATTTATTATTTTTTTTTACCTTCTACTCTACCTTCTAAGGCATACTAATAAGGATTTTCTACTAACCTCACTTCAATCACATTTAGTTCATATTGAATTAACAGTGTAGACAATGAAAAATTTCTTGAATGTTATCATACACTTGAAACAAGTTTATTAACATAATTTCTTCTTTAACCCATCCTCTTTTTGCTTAACTAATTAAATTGGCCTAGCTATTTAATTAATTGCATCATTCCCATCTATTAGCCTAATTAAATTTAATCAGATTAATTCACCCCCCTTCACACTAACATTTCATCTCATTAAATTAAATAAATCAAAACATCTAATTTTATTCCCAAAGTCATCTTATTTAATTAAATAACCCTAAGTTATAATTTAATTAAATATCATTTCATCTCTCCCTCCCCATTTATTAAATTAATTAATAAAAGTCACTTTAATTATTCAAATCCCCTAATTGCATGATTAAATTTTGTTTAATTAGCAATTAAACTAATTTTCCTCTAAAAGGGGAATATTCCCATGGAATATTCCTTATCCCCTTTTTTACACAATTTAGAATTTTATTTTAATTTACAAAATAATTTTTTCCTCACCCATGGGAATATTCCAAAAGAATATTCTTATTCCTTCATCATTTGAAAAAGGGATATTTTCACTTGGCTTCTTAAGCAAGTTTTAACCTTTAACCTTTTGAACAAGTCACCTTTAACATGTGTGAGCAGGTCAAAAGTGTGTTTGTTTTAGGAAAGTGTGAACACTTGATTAAATATCATCATGCATTATCATCCATTGATGAGAATCCATGATCCATGCCTCCATCTCCTTCATCTTTAACTGTTGATTAATATTTTTTTATCTCAACCCTTCATTCTTCATTTGCTTTCCTATAAATAGGTCACTATTTGGAGACAAATGGATCCATCTTTTTTAGAGAAAACTTAGGTTGTTGAATATCATCCATATTTCAATTGCAAACTTATGTTGTTGAACTTACTTGCATCCACACTCATCTTTTACTCACTTTTAGCTTATTTTAGTTGCACAACAGCTTAGAGCATCTATTAATGGCTTCCATGCATCCATCTTAGTTTGTATATAAATTAGGATTTTCAAATTTTAGCTTAAAATTAGCTTAGTTTAACTTAGCAATAGCATAATCAGTTCATTTTTAGCATAAAACCATGGTAACTTAGCTTGCATCATGTTCATTTTGGCATACTCTAGATTTTCATACATCAATCACAATGTTTTCATTGATTCTCTTCCATAGAATCAACTGAAATAGGCTCACTAATCACAAGATTGGGAAAGGGTTGTCGTTTCACATCAACACGACACCAATTCTGAAATGAGATAAGTTTCAAATGGTTTAGAGTAGGAATTTAATTGTTTTTGTGTAGTTTGTAACTTTCAGTTTCAATTAAATGCTTAGTTTAATTTTCCAATTTGAATGGTCTTGTTTGATAGATGCAGGTTTATTTGGGTACATTATGCTTCAATTCATCATGTATTAACCATAATCAATCCAAACTGACAATTCTCGTCTCACATTCTGGTGCTAGGAGGGAAAATCGTTAACAAATTTTTAGCTCAAATTATATTTGTTTGTTGTTTTATAGGTTATAGTGACGCCAAAGCTACAAACAACAACGTTATTTAAAGAGTGTCACTGTATAGCGATGCCATCATAATTTTAAATCTTGATGCTGAATTAATGCACCAATGCTGATTTAAATCTAGCGACACTGATTTAATCTAGAGGGATCAAAAAGTTCAAATGACGACACCCAAACTTCACCAGAGTGACACTAACAAATTTCAAATCACGATGCTACTATAAGAAGCGATGCTAGACCAAATTGTGATGTTATCATTCTCACTATCTCTATTGTAGAGTGATGCTTATTTTCACCAAAGTGATGCCCATACTTCAAATTGTGACATTATCATTTTCAGTGACGCCTAGCCAAGGTAAGAAATTTTATGCTTGTTTTTTTCAACACTGTAGCTAAAGTGAAGAAGGCCTTTTTCTATCTTGAATTCTATAATTGTAACAAGCCTTTAATGCTTTGGAGCAATTATAACCCAACGTTCATGCTTTCTTCTTTATGCTTTACAAAAACTAATTTTCCATTGGGCTTAAAACTTGCAATCTTAGGAACAACTAGATTTTAATTGGGCTTAAAACTCATTTTCAAAATTGGCTAAAATTGAACCCTCATCATTGTTTTTTGGGTTTAAAATGAATGCTCAAAGTAGGATAAAATTGAACCTTCACATCATCATTTTACTTTGGGCTTAAAATTGAACAAGGACACTTCATATTTTATTTTGGTGCTTAAAACGAACTCATCATTGCTTTGAAGGGTTAAAATTTATAACTATTTCCTATGTTTTGTGATTTTTAACATTGTTAGTGGATGTGTGAGCAATTCTCTCACACCCTTTGACAACCTTGAGAAACATAAACATTCCTTAACACTTTGTAAAATCACCTACTTCTTTCATTTTGGATTAAAAGTAAACCCCCTTGCAAATTTGAGAAAAAGGAATAACATGTGTTCTCTCTTTGTTCTTACGAATGAAGATGATCATACTACAAATGTACTTCCCTGCTATTGTTTATCTTTAAAGGGCCTACCTTGGTGAGAATAAACACTCACCCCAAGGGAATAGCCCAAGTGTTAACTAGCTAATGCCAAGCTCTTTCAAACCATGATATAAATGTGTGGTTGCAATGAAATTGTGATCAATGGGAAGTGGTACATGATAGCTCTCCCCCAATATATTTATGATGCATAAAGCCCTTGTTCTAAGGGTTTGGAGACCTCTTGACAAATTTTATCATTGCACCCCCTAAACTGGAAGCCCTTATTACGAACCCTTGTTTAGAAGCCAAAAATCCTTAATATTTGTTGGTGCAAGAACAGTCATTCTGAAGCCACCCCACATTTGTACTATTCAATTGTAGAAATAAAAAAATCCTTTTGGTCTTTGGATTTTAATGATTTTGAGATTTGGTGGTCTCAAGAAGTGTGTTCCATGGAGGGGAGCTAGTGTTTCCAAACCTCTAATTTTTTGCATTGATTAGTGTTTGGAGAAATCTAAGTGGGGACTCAACAAATATAGCCATTTCTAGCCTAGAGTTGTAATGATTGTGAGTTAGTTTAACACTTTGCTTGGTTTCAAAACAATACAAAAATAAACATTCACTATCATCCTCAAAATTTCAAACACTTTGGCTTAAATATGGACCTCTTGAGTTATCCTTGATATTACTGCTTGTCCTAAGGATTTATCCTTAGCGATTTATAAATATCTTACCATTAATCTCGAATCCATATTTTCCCAAAGACAACATAGGAAATTATGGCTTTAATCTCATAATTTTCATAAAATGGATATTGTGAAAGTTGTGATATTTTTTCACATTTAAAAATCTAGTTTGGAAACATAATCAAGACAAGTGTTTGTAAAACCAATTCACATAAGAAAGTTAAACTAAAAAATGAACAACACATGACTATTTGGAGACTGATCTCTCCTATTGAACAACCTAATCCTCCAAGTGTTCTAATTCAGTCAAACTTTTAATTTATTAATAGAGAACAAACCAATCTCATTATTAGTTTGAGAAGCTTCACTTTTGAAACAAAAGAAACAAATATGCAGTGGAGAAACACAACTATTTTAGGCGAAGAAGAGGAAAAATCTGATATTGAGGCTAGAAGGCCCACATTACCACCTCTTGCATGGCAATAAATATCTTCCTTTCTTCCATAAACGTAAACTGATGAACTATATGATCTCATGTAAAGTTAGGATCCCTAAAGTAAGTTCTACAAGTCCTCATTTTAGACTTAGACATCTCACTCCAAAAGCTCTCAAGAAACACCTTTTAGCACTTGACAAGAATAGAGATAGGTTAGTAGCAAAATTTTGTAGACACGCTTCAAGGTACAATCTAAAACTATATGCATTCTTTTGGAGTAAAAATCTGAGTCTTTTTCACAATACTGAACTCCTCTAAATGATCCATCGAACAATGATAATCCATAGGGGAAGATCTCCATCTCTTCATTGTAAACGTAGATATCATAGTACATAGTTTAGTAGGAAGTGTGCTTCAATAATTTATCACAATTGCTACCACCTGTTAAGAAACTTTTATGCTCGAGTTAGGAGGATCCGAATAGGTCTAAACATCTCCATTCATCCTAACATCTAAATCAATATTGGTTCTTTGGGATTTGAACATTTTATAGGTCTAGCATCATTCTCACTACCTTGGTCTTGTCAAAACACAGGGTCACTTTAAAGTCAACATTGGGTCAAACATCTCACTCACCCCTTCATCAAAATTCATCTTTCACTTCATCCAACTTTGCAAAATTTTGAATACACCAATACTTCATGACTTAAGCATCAATCAAACTATACCGTAGAAAAAAGTAAAATTGCTTGATTTATGGAATAATTGATGATAAATTAAACTTAATAAGGCCTTGATTTAGTGTTGTGAGGTTTTTTACACATCCACACTAGGTCTTGGACCCTTGCAAATTGAATAAAATGCATTTAATGATGTCTTGTGAAGGTGTTGTAAAGTGTTATAAAAGACTTTCACACCTCTCTAGACTTAATGAACCCATTTTCCCTTAATTCAACATTATAAAATACATTTTCACATCAATCTAGAAGGCTTGTGAACTAATTTAAGTTTAATCTAGTGTTGTAATGTGTTTTACATATTCATATTGGATGTTGTGCTTTTCTAGGCTATGTGGGCCCCATTTTAGTGTTGTAAAGTGTATTTAATCACACATTTAGATTGAATTTTGTGTCCCAAGCCCTAATTGACCTTCACATCATCATTAATAGGACCCTATTACCCCATATTGTGCATCCTAAGGCATAATTTGATGAAATACCAACAAAGTCACTATATAAACCTAATTTTCTTATCTCCCAACAACCCAACTAGCAAATGGACCCCTCTAAGACTAATTTTTCATCTATGGTGAATGAGTCCCTTCCATGTGGGACTGATTTTCCTAAGGTGGAGAATTAGTCCCATTTGGGTCATCTTTGACTTTTGAGCGGGAAAAACTAGAATTTAAATTTATTATTCTTTCATGTCAGCCTCAGGGATCCAATTAATGGGAAAATTAGGATAATTTCTTATAAAATAAAGTCTCTAAACCCTAATTCATATCTCTTAACTCATTCACACATCTCTTATCATTCATTCATCATCTATCTCCCTATTGAGTCAAGCAAGCTAGGGTTTTGTCATTTCAAGTCATGAAGATAGCATATTTCAAACATTCAAGGGCACATTCTTCATGTTTTGCTATAGAAAATCCAAGATCAATCATCATGGAAAGTATCTAACTCCATTCTTGCATGCTTCATTACATTCTTTCATCATTTTGGTTGAATTACCTAAAAAGGGGTTTGACCAAGCCAAACCCCCATGCCCTAACATCCAACATTTTTCTTTCTCTTCTTGTGTGTTTGTAGATTTAGGCATCTTGAAGACTTGGAAATCATTGAAGATAAAGTTGCAAAGTTTTTGAAGACATCTCCTTGTTGACTAAGGCAAAATATCAACAAAAAAGTCACTTTTAGGTTCAAAAATTAGACTTTTAGAGGTGGAAACCTATCAAGAACTGAAGTACAGACCAGAGACTTCAATTTCCACTTTTGAATTCTTATAAATCCAAAAGTGAATTGATTCTCCATGGATTGTGAATGAGTCCCACTACCAAGCCTAAAATAGGTTTTCTACAGTTTTGGATACCCATTATTTTGAAACATGCTCTAGAACAGTTTCCTACATTTGAGAATAATTCTCCTAGAATGGTGAATGAGTCCCAATAGGCCAAATTTCTAGCATAAATAACATTCTAGAAGTCATTTTCAGTCTCTATTAAGATATCAATTGAACACTTTCAATTTCATCTAGTTATGTTGCAACTTGCATTCATTTCTAGGTGTTTTCACATATCACATTGTGTTTTCCAACAAGTTGTATTTCAATAGTTTTACATTAATAATCAATCCATTTTATTAGTTCATTGCATTTAGATCATTGAATTTAGGAATATTTTCATTGTACTTGCATTATTTTGAGTTAACCACCTAGATTTTGGTTTGGGATCTATCTCTTATGTTGAGGAGAAAACCCCTAATTGAGAAAAAGAGTCATAGCATCCTAAATCCCCAAAAATCTATGGTTCATTTTGGTGAACCTGATTTTTGAAAAAAAAATATATTTGGTATCCTTCATCATAGATCTAGCCGAGTGCATTGATCTTGCATTAGGGTTTGCATGAATTCATTTGCATGCTAGGTTTCAAATTTTGCATTTCATTAAATTTTCTAAAATTTTGCATTTTGAACTTAGGTCTACATCATAGAACTCAGAAAACATAAAAATCACTTAGAAATTTTTGAAAATTTTCAAAAACATCCCCACTGGGATTCATTCACCACCTTGGGCGAAGCAATCCTTTTTCACCCCTAAAATTTTCTTTTATAGAATTGAAAACCCTATTTTTAAGCTTTTGTTTGGCACCATTACCTACTTGTATCAATTGGAAAAGTTTCTATAACATTCCTTTCATTAGATATAGCTTAAATTAGCTCATTTCATGCATTGTTCAATTTCACATTTGCATTGTTGCATAACATAATCAACAAATTACTTTGTTTTACATCTGAAAATAGCATTGCACTTTATTTACTTTTTCATAGCATGTTCTTTTTCAAAAGATGTGCCTTTGAATTAGTTAAACATGGATTTTATAAGCACAATATCCCCTCTTATGAGTCCAATTTTGATTACAACAATGAGGAATATGTTAGTCATAGCTTTGACCAACCATTACATTACCCATTGGTGTGAATGGAGGTGTAGACAATCATAACACACATACTTGTTCTTCTCCTAATACCTCTCCTATTAGTGATGAAGGTATCTTAGTGAAGGAAGTTACAAGCCTTGAGGGTCTTGATTTTCCATCTCCTCATTCCCCTTTGGAAGATGTTAGACAATAAGAACATGAGATCATAGATAAATTTCAAAATATCACCTTACCTAGTCTCTATAACCATGATAATAAAACTTTTCCATCTCCTAATATCTCTCCTTGACATAAAGAGGATAGGTTGGTGTTAGACATGATATCCATATTAAGAATCATGACACCATTAATCCACCCTTCCCTAATTCTCCTCCCATTTGGGATAATCTATTTGAAAACAATAGTGGTCCTTCTCTTGATGCCTCCCCCACTTGTGATGAAGCTACCTTAAAGACTTTCACCTTGAGTAAACATATTACAAGCTCTCCTAGTAGGGTAGATAATATGGAACATGAGAATGAGACCTTAGGGAAATATGGCAATAAAATAGAGTCTTCCCTTCATTTCCCCACTATTTATAAACACACTCATTCAACCATAAATTATTCCCCTACTTGCGATGTAGTCATTTTAAAAGAAAAAATCCATGAATGTCAAGAAAATTTGATTTGTAGTTCTTCTAAAAACTCTCCTTCTAGGGAGAATATCATGGTGTTAGACAAAGGCGACAATAATAATGTGTCTTCCTTCAATAAAAAGGTGATTCTTGATTTCCCTTCATTAGAGATACATCAAACCAAGACCGTTGAGGTTATGAATGTGCATGTGTCCATTAGATCCCCCTGGATCAATGGACCTCATACATACCCCTTGGGACATCCTAACAACCCTCTAATTCTCTACCCACCTTCACATAAACCAAAAACTCAAAATAAACCTGAACTTGTCCTTTACCCTCCTAAGAATAATATTTCGCAGCAACTGAGTCATAATATTGTGGCTCATATGTATAACACTCGAAACAATACACAACCACCACAACGAACCCCAACACCCATACCTTTTCCTAATCCTATCCTACCTAACCCTTTCTTTCTAGGTTGAAAGGAGTATGATCATTTTTTAGCAACTTAAGAATACTCCTACCAAGATATCATTCGGGGACCTTATTCAAGCCTCCCCTCACTACCACAACATGATCCAAACAACCTTCCAACAAGTTCCTATCTCTTCTAATGCGCAACCAAATGACATAGCAGCCATCATTAATAGAATAAAAAATGACATTATTTTCCACCAAAGTGAACTCCCCTCTTTGGACGTGCAAAAACAAAATGATCCTTTCATGATCATAGCGTAATACGAATGAAAAGGGATAAAGAGAACTCTTGTAGATGTTGGTTCTACCCTTAATGTGTGTGGTGTGAGCCTTCTAGATAGGCTTGGCATTGATCAATCAAACATTCAACTTGCTTCTTTATCTATTAAGGGATTTGAAAATGTCAAAAAGAAATCACTTGGGGTAATCATTATACCTCTTATAGTTGGAGTGGCCACATTGAATACACCAATCCATGTTATGCCTTATAAAATTTCATGTAATCTTATCTTAGGCATACCATGGGTTCATGAAATGAATGAGGTGCCCTCTACTCTTCATCATAAATTAAAATACATCTACCATAACATAGTCCACACACTTGATGCTAATCCTGAACCTAATAGAGTCTTAAAACTTGAGAAAAACAAAGAAAATTCCTTAAACATATCAACATCAACTACACCAGTGGAACTTGTAAAAAAGAACAATAAAAAACAACATATTGAACAAGTCACAAAGCTAATAGAAGATGATTGGCATACCTTGGATTTCAAACATGAATTCATGGGTGAGTACAAGATCATACATTGTAAAGATTCACATAGGGTAAATGAAAAATCTGACTAATCATAAAAAGAATCCACTTTAACCACTTTAGACAACACAACAAACTACACAACCACCTTTGACGATGATTATCACCAACCACCACCTAATACCAAAGCAATGAAAAAGCTTTACAGAAAAGGGTATGAGCTTATGAAACAACTTGGCTATAGTGGAAAAGGATGTGGTGCTAATGAACAAGGTCTCTACAACCCCATAGACCCTATCACACAACAAACCACTCATGGCCTTGGTTATTGTCTTTTGATGGAGATTGCCAAGACTTCACTCAGCATCAACAATCTTACACAACATACTCTTAAATCATCCTTAATAGTCATCCTTCCTACACTCCTTGACACTAGTGGTCTTGAACATCATCCTTTGCACAATATGACACAAACAATGAACTCTTTCCTTAATGTCAATGTCATCTCACAAGACACTAATAATTTGACTTCATTAGATTTTACACTCTCATATCAAGGAGAGAACAAAATCTTGCAATCTAAAGAGTCTTGCAAAGATATGAAACCTCATACTAAGCAAGATGTTTCTTTCAAGCAAACCATAGGACCAATTTCTACCATTGATCAAGAGGGTATCTTGTCAAGACTTCTCCAAGATCACTTGATCACCCTTCCTCCAAGAACTCAAAAGAAATTATATTACAAGACTTAATTTTGTGCATACCATCAAATTCATGGCCATTCCACTAACGAATGTAAGGATTTGAGTAGCAAAATCAAACATCTTTAGGAGTTTGGTGTTCTCCCTTATGAGGGGGCACCTATTTCCTCTAATTGATATTGATTTTCACTCTCGCTTGCATTTTTTCAATCATTTCGGCTCACCCTTGTCTTGCACTAAGTGGGGGCAATGGGTTAGGTATCATTTTCCTCATATGTCACTTGGTGTTGCCTCCTTTGGCTAGTTATTAACATTTCATGAACATATAAGAGCAAGCTTGGGACATGGACGATGTGCCTTAAGTTGGCTCACATGTGACATACTACCTTTCATGATGTAGCTTATTGGAAACATATGACTTGGCATAGGGCTTTCCATGTAAGCTCGCATGTATCCTTTCTCTACTTTAAATCAATTTATCACAGTAATGGTGTTCACAACCGCTTTAAAGTGGGGGCATACATCACCACTCACATTTTATTATGTGTTTTCTTTCTTCTTGTGATGCATCCTCTCCTTGGTGGTGTCATTGGGATTGATTCCATCCAAGAGCATGATACTTCTTTGACGCATCCTCTCTTGGAAACATTAAGCATAATTTTCCCTAAGATGAGTCCTTGCATGAATTAAGCAAAATCCCGTTGAACAGTCCTTGCACTATTTTGTATTAACAATGTCTATGAGTGTCAAGCACAAAAAAATTCTTACCTTATAGAGCTCAAAAATCATTTTCCTTTGTGGCATCTTATTAAAGTTATTATGAGGTATAACTTTGGTATGGTTGAGTGGGAAATCCCATTTTGAGGCATGTCTTTTCCCCATAGCCACCTTGTGGATTTCTCACCCCATAGAAAACCACAATTTTTGTGGTGCCAAAGTGAGTATACTTAGAACTTCTCACCTGGCGGATAGCCAAGAGCTCCATTGCCTCAAAGTGAGTATGCATTTTTGGACAAATATCCTAGATCTAATTCATAACATGTTGGACAAACGGTAAAATCTTGATCAACCTTTTCATATCATTTTTCTCCTCTCCCTAATTCTTTCCATTGCATGATTGTGTATCTTGTTTTACTACATGTCATTCACCTTGTGTGTCTCCTTTTGCACTCATGACAACTTGACTTAGGATCTTGGATCCTGGGAGCTTGACCGCCTGCTCGATCTTTGTTATCCTAGACCATCAACATTGGTATGATTGTACCTCTCTTGAATTTCTACTTTACTATGAGTTTGAAGCAAGTTCATCCTCTCACTAAAGTGGGGGATAAATGTACCATAGAAAAAAAGAAAATTGCTTGATTTGGGGAATAATTGATGATAAATTGGACATAATAAGGCCTTTATTTAGTGTTGTGAGGTGTTTTACACATCCACACTAGGTCTTGGACCCTTGCAAACTGAATAAAATGCATTTAATGATGTCTTGTGAAGGTATATACTTAAAGTGTTATAAAGTACTTTCACAACTCTCTAGCCTTAATGAACCCATTTTCCCTTAATTCAACATTATAAAATGTATTTTCACATCAATCTAGAAGGCTTGTGAACTAAATTTAACTTTAATCTAGTGTTGCAATGTGTTTTACACATTCACATTGGATGTTGTGCCTTTCTAGGCTGTGTGGACCTCATTTTAGTGTTGTAACATGTATTTAATCATACTTTTACATTGAATTTTGTGTTCCATTCCCTAATTTACCTTCGCATCATCATTAATAGGCCCTATTACCCCATATTCTGCATCCTGAGGCATAACTTGATGAAATACTTGACAAAATCACTATATAAACCTAATTTTCTTATCTCCCAACAACCCAACTAGAAAATGGACCCCTCTAGGACTAATTTTCCATATGTAGTGAATGAGTCCCTGCTAGGTGGGACTAATTCATCCAAGGTGGTGAATTATTCCCATTTGGGTCATTTTTTAATTTTGAGTGGGAAAAACTAGAATTTAAGTTTATTATTCTTTCATGTCAGCCTCAGGGATCTAATTAATGAGAAAATTAGGATATTTACCTATAAAATCCAGTATCTAAACCCTAATTCATTTCTCTTAACTCATTCACACATCTCTTATCATTCATTCATCATCTATCTTCTCTATCAAATCAAGAAAGCTAGGGTTTCATCATTTCAAGTCATTAAGATAGCATTTTTTAGACATTCAAGGGTATATTCTTAATTTTTTGCTATATAAAATCCAAGATCAATCATCATGGAAAGTATATAACTCCATTATTGCATGCTTCATTACATTCTTTCATCATTTTGGTTTAATTACCTAAAAAGGGGTTTGACCAAGGCAAACCCCCATACCCTAACATCCAACATTTCTTTTTCTCTTCTTGTGTGTTTGTAGATTTAGGAATCTTGAAGATTTGGAAATCATTAAAGATCAAGTTGCAAAGATGTTGAAGACACATCCTTGTTGACTAATGAAAAATATCAACAAAAAGTCACTTTCAGGTTCAGAAATCAGACTTTCAGAGGCCGACACCTGTTAGGAACTAAAATGCAGACCAGAGACTTCAGTTTCCACTTTTGAATTCTCAAAAATCCAAAAGTGGACTAATTCACCATGGATGGTGAATGAGTCTGACTACCAGGCCTGAAATAGGTTTTTTGCAGTTTTGGCTACCCATTTGTCCGAGACGAGCTCTAAAACAATTTTGCAGATCTGGGACTAATTCGCCCAAAATGGAAAATGAGTCCCAATAGGCCAAATTTCTAGCATCAGTAGCTTTCAAGAAGTCATTTCTAATCTCCATCAAGATCTCAGGTGCACACTTTTAGTTTCATCCATTTTTGTTGCAATTTGCATTCATCTCTAGGTGTTTTCGCATATCACAATGTGTTTTCCAAAAAATTGCATTTCAATAGTTTCACATTTACAATCAATCCATTTTATCAGTTCATTTCATTTAGGCATATTTTCATTGTACTTGCATTAGTTTGAGTGAAACACCTAGATTTTGGTGTGGGATCTATCTCTTTCCTTTTAGAGAAAAACCCTAATTGAGGAAAAGAGTCATAGCATCCTACATCCCCAAAAATATATGGTTCACAAACCAACTACTAACTTAGCTACTTTGCATATGGAATGTATCATTTTACATGCACTTAGTTAAGTTAGTTATCATCTTTGAACTAGTTCATATTGAAGGTCACAAGTCTACCCTAAAGATTTCTAAGTTCATTAGCATCCTTCCTAACATCAAAGCATCAAACTCAAGACAAAAGTGTTGTCCCAAAAATTTTGCAAATATCACTTCACACATCACTCATATTTCCATCCCCCATTATCATCACTGCTCCAAAAATATTTAGATCATCCCTTTTACCTAGATTTGAGTCAACTAGAGAGTTCAAACATTACAAAATTCAACACAACTCTCCCATGGGTGACACAAAATTTATGGTAAAGACAAGATCACAACACAAGAGAATCATGGAGAAAACTAAAGTTACATTTACCTCAAGTGATCTAAATCCTTTATAATTTGATCCCAGAAGTCATGTTATCCCATCAAAACAACCATCATCGCCTTCTAGACCATATGAGATTGAAGACATCATGAATAATCCATTTGAGCTCACTAGGGAGGAAATTATGGAACATCAAGCCTTTGAAGATGTAGCTCCTATCTCCTCGACATATGTAGCATAGAATTTTTGTAGCATAGAATTTAATGCAAGGTTTCACAACTCCATTACTAGCGCTAAATAAAACATTTTTTTACTAGTATTGCAACCAACCTTGCTAAATACTTTGGTCACACTACACCATTTGAAAGTAGTACACTTGTGGGTACCCTTGACACTAACCCTCCACCTCTAACAACCACTTGGACACCTAATTTTTTTTATCCTTATGTTCTCAAAGCTCCAAAACAACTACACACACCACTTGAATTTCACTATTCTACAACCACTTTGACATTTCAGGGACACCCTTCTTCATCCATACCTATGAGTACCTCAAGTGTGCCCACCATCATGCAAAGAAATATAGACCAAGTATCTCAAAATAGCACACAAGGAAATGGAAATACCATATCACAAAACCAACCCTTAATGAAAATAGGGACATCTTTATCCAACCCTCTAATGGGTTCATCCATTCCATCTACCATTTCCACCTCATTCACTATCAATCCACATCAAAACAATCCCTTGGTTACAAGTTTTGTCAATCTAGGAAGTTCCTTGATCACAAATACCTTGTTTACATCTTTGGCATAAGGCAATCCTCAAAACATGGGACAAGGAAATCTTTTCAATCAATGGACACAAGGTCCTAGCATGTCATTTCCATTGCAAAATTTAATGACATCATCCTCATCTTTTCCCATAGTCCCCTTTACTATGCAAAATCAATTGGGACCTCAAACGACATTCCTCGACCTCATCCTACCATCTTACAAGGAATTTTGAACCAAGGGAACCCTTTACCTCTCATCAACAATACATTACCCACTCAAAACATCAATATCCATAATCCTTCATAGATGTCTCAACAACCACCTAATCCCACATTGCAAGCACATTCCTTAGCCTTACAACAAGCACAACAAGCCTATATTAACAAGTTTTCCAACAAAAAAAAGAATAACAAGTGGCCTTAGCACAACAACAACATAAAGAATATCAAGCAGCCTTAGCACAACAACAACATCAAGCTCAACAAGCAGCCTTAGCAGCACAATAAGCCACACAACAACAACATCAAGCACAACAAGTAGCTTTATTAGCACACCAACAATAGTAAGCCCAACAACAAGCCCTAGTAGCACAACAACAACAACAAGATCAATAATAAGCCTTATTAGCTCAACAATATGCCCAACAATACCAACAAGGTTCTTATTATCCTCACTTCAACATCATTAATCCAAACGCATTAGGAACATATACATCAATACCCCCATCATCTTCACAAAATCTCATACCACCATACACCCCATACAACTCATCCATCATCCCACCATATGTTCCTCCACCCAACCCTCAAGATGATCCAGCATCACAATTCAAGGCGTTATCACAAGAAATACAAGACCTTCGAAAGGGAAAGACCAAAAATCCCCATACATAGAACTTGTGTCTTTATCCATTTGACCAAAACATATCAATGATACCATTCCCTCCATATTTTGAAATCCCCAAATTTAACAAATATAAAGGGAGAGGAAGTCCTATGGACCATATCAAAGAATTTAACATCATGTACACGAAGGTGGCTTACAATGATTCATATCTAATGCACCTCTTCCCTCAAAGTTTAACAGGTCATGCTATGGATTGGTTTTCTCATTTTCCTTCTAGTATCAAAAATTTTCAAGAAATCATTAATAAATTCATCAATCAGTACTCCTTCAATCTTGACATGGACATTAGTTTAGAAGAATTATACACTTAGACAAAATCTAGGGGAAAATTTTTATAATTTCTTACAATAATGGAGACAAAGAGCTAGTAAAAGCAAGTGGCCTCTTCCTAATGAACAACAAGTGGGAATCATCATAGCCAATCTGGATCTAAATCTATCATTCCACTTGAAAATGTAGTACATCACATCTTACGATGAAGTTGTCCCTAGAGCCCTTAACATCAGAAGAGCTCTAATCTCACAAGGAAATACTCAAGCTTACAAAGACAAATGTCCTTTAACTAGTTCAAATGAGAAACCTCATGTCTAGGAAAAGAACAAAAACATAACAAATAATGGTGCGGTAGATGCTAAGGTCATACTAAGTGCTCTTAGGCCTAATATCAATCAAGTTGCTAACATCTAGCCATTTATGCAACAAAAAACACCTCCTTGAAATAATCATATCAACAACACCAACATGAAACAAAGGAGAACCACTAATAGGAACAACTATCCCAAACACAAGTACACATAGTTATCAAAAGCTATCAAAACAATCATGAAGAAGTTGGTAGAGTCAAATTTGATAACACTTCCCAACTTTGAGAACTACCAAGAACCACAAGAGAAACCATCCTGGTACAATGAGCATTCAATCTCTGTGACTTTCACGAAATCAAAGGGCACAAAACAACAAACTGCATGAAACTTAAGAACATTATCCAAGACCTCATATAAAATGATACCATATTTGTTGAGGTACCAGCAAGGAACCATGATCTTAATATCTACAAAAACCCTATGCTAGATCATAACAAAGAAATTAACAATGGAAATTCTAAGGATTACACAAATGTGCAACATACCTATTCCAATGTGATTTCCTCCTATGATAGAATTATCACTATTGTTACCAAAAAATGTGGAAAAATAATTGTTCAAAGGAGTCCCATCTCAATCTAGGACACAACCTACTTATTCAAAGGAGCTAGTATAGAATTATTCAAAGGAGCTAGTATAAAATGTGGAGTCACCACAAAATGTGGAAAAATAACTGTTCAAGGAGTCCCATCTCAATCTAGGACACAACCTACTTTTCCCACATCTAATCAACTAGCAAGTACAATCTTCTTGATCAACTTAAGAAGACCCCCACATAGATATATATCTTAGAACTCTTAAGTTTATCCCCCACACATAGGGAAATATTAGAAAAAGCCTTGTCTAAGTCATTCGTTCCTAAGAATATTCATACTAGAATCGGTTTCAAGCTATGGTAGGCCACATCACCAATCATCTTCTCACCTTCTCTAAACAAGACCTACCATCACAACCATCTCATAAATATGCTTTACACCTTGAGGTTTTCATTCATAAAATCAAGGTCAAAAGAGTCTTGGTAGATGGAGGCATTGGTTTGAATATTTGTACCTGTAGTTGATCAAACATATGGGCTACTTAGAAGATACTATTGAGAATGCAAAAAGTACCACCATCAGAGCATATGATGACCAAGAATGGGTATCACAAGGAATCATTGCACTTCCCATTCAAGTGGGACCCCTTATTACAGAAACTACACGCCAAGTGCTTAATCTTGATCTTCCCAATAACATATTACTTGGCCAACCCTGGATCCATGATCTAAAAGTTGTAGCCTTGACCTAACATTATTGTGTGAAGTTTCCTTTTGAAGGCATAGAAATCACCATCCATGGAGATCCTGATCCTTTTTACTACTGTAAAAGTCTTGAGGGAAAATTCTATAAGATACACCAAATACCCAAAAATGATGAAGGGCCTACACCATTAAGCTCATTTGTTGACCCATAATCCCTAGCCTCTACTTCAGCAACAAAAATACCTATTGTGTAGAGTATACCCGATGTCAAAGCAATGGTCTAGGATGATGGTTGTGGAAACTACAAACTATTGAAAGAAACCTTTGTCTTGGGAAAGTTACCTATTTCTCCTCAGTCACATGGTAAATCCACATATAGCACCAAAGAACTTGAAACAATCAAGATGGCAGCTACTAACTTCACCAAGAGGGGGGATTCGAATCAAGATGTCAATAAGGAAGATATCTCTAAATTCCTCTATCAAGATGAACAACCTATCCTTATTCTTCCCATGGAAGATGATAACAAAGGCCTACAACTCATGTAGAATTGGGGATATAACAAGAATGAAAAGATAGGATAGAATGGAAATGGTTTACTAGAACCCATCATTCCTAATAAACAAATAAAGAATCTTGGCTTGGATTGTACTACTAGCAAGGTCACACTTATTGGTAAAGATATTTCCACTAAATGAGCTGAGGCTTCCAATTGTTCACCTACATTGCATGATACAACCTTAGATGACTTTCCCCTTGATATTGTTGACTTATTTGGGAAAAACACACTCTTTATGATATCCATATCATCCTTTGTCTCAAGCAACCAACCAATCAAAGCACATCTAGTATACCTGTAACTTATTGACATGGACCAACAAGGACCACCGATTATAGATTTATTTGAAAATGATGAAGCAGTCTCAGAATTCATGGGACTCTGAGATAACTTATCATGGGAATATCACAAAGCACGCTTCGACATAGAGGTCAATGCAAGGGAATACTATGGGGAGCTTATTGAATCTTTCAATCACAAAATTAATGAAATGCAATTAACATGCAGATCCTTGAGTGAAAACCACCTAGTGGCACTCTTTGATCCTAAAATACTAAAAAAAAAGGATGCATCTAATGGTGAAAACCTTCCTGAGGTTGCCAAGGATGAAGGATTCAATCTCCCCCTTAGTGCAATGCATCTAGAAAAGTAAGCAGTGCTAGTAGAAAAGGCCACTCCAATCAATGTGGGAACAAAAGAAGTGCCAAAAATTACCTTTTATGTTGAATCATTGTTAGACGAAGAATAGAAGAATCTTGCAGCATTTCTCAAAGAGTGAAGAGGTAACTTTGCATGGTCATACATAGATATGTCAGGCCTTGATACGGAAATGGTTGTAAATCACTTAGCAGTTTATCTTGAATCCAATCCCATCCAACAAAAATTAAGGAAGATGCATCCTCAAATAGCACTCTTGTTCAAACTAGAGTTACAAAAGCTTCTTAACGGTGGATTTATCCAACCAATAGATTATCTTAAGTGGGTTTCAAACTTGGTAAGTTAGTCTCAAAACCTACTCGGGGAATTATAATTTGTACTGACTTCAGAGACCTAAGCAAATCATGTACAAAGGATGAACATCTGGCAAATAGGCACCTTGCATAAATAAAGCATCTCCATCTATTCTTTGGCTCTTTTGTCCTATCATTCCTCGTATCTCCATTTATCCATCATTTGCATCCTTGTCATGACTTGACACTATGAGGTATCATGAACCCTTTAGCACTACTTGGCATATTCCAAAGGTCATTATGTCTTGCCTCTATCAAATTAGTCTAACATGTCACACTGGGGGCATTTCGTTATGGGTCATATCGAATTCTTGTATATCTTAAGGTCATCAAAATATTATCTCATCAAAAAATCCAAAAAAAAATTGTAAAGTCTTATCTTACCTCAAAAACACCAAAAATTTTTTATAACAATCATTAGCAAATCCAAAAACATTTGCAAAATCCTATATAGCTAAAATCCAAAAACATTCAAAAAATTGTAAAGGAAAAAACCAAAACATCTAGAAAACATAAAAATCCCTTAGAAGGTCAAACATTGAAAATCCAAAAACAGAGTCCCCTTTATCGAACTACGAGTCTCTAAGCTTAAACGTAGGCAAGGCCATCACAAATGTGCCCTCGAGACACCCTAGGCCAGTCCTTTAGGAGTCTGTCATAATAAACTAACGTCTTTCATATGTTCATATCTTCATCGTGTAAATGGGTTGAGTCAGTCGAACTACATGGTCTTTGCGTGTATAACGTAGGCAAGCTTAACATTTGATCAACCCCCAAGGCCCCTAGGATAGGTCTTTCAGGTTAGGTTCTTGGTCAAAACTCTCAAAAATCACAAAACATCCAAATATTTAGAAAACCCAAAAACATCCAAATAACTCTCAAAAATCACAAAAACATCCAAATATTCAAAAAAACCCAAAAACATCCAAATAACTCTCAAAAATCACAAAAAAATCCAAATATCTCTTCAAAAACCCCAAAACATCCAAATATTCCCAAAAATACAAAAACATTTGAAAATGGAAAATACAAAAAACAATAGAAAATGTTCAAAACCATAAACAACCTCAAAAAATTTAAAAATCCTAAACATTCGTATAAACTTTCAAAAGACCAAAAATAGCCTCAAAACATCTTCAAAATACCAAAAACATTGAAATACTCCAGAAAAATCCAAAACCACCCATCCCATCTGGCTTTCCCCTACAATAAACTTTCACCCATAATAAATCGATCGTCACCTTCAACCTTTGGTGAAACAAATGGAAAACAAACATAGCAAGTCATAAAGTGTGAACCCAAAATTCAAAATTTAAAGTCTAAATCATAGATAAATACATCAATGAAGTTTATATCAATGACTCATCTTAGCATCATTATCCTAACATCAAACAACGTCTGATCAACATGTCCTAGGATGTATCCTTCCTGTGATGGACATCAGTATCAGATATCACTTTAGCTAAACATAAACTAGGCAAGAGATATAGATAACACTAACTATTTTATTTTCATCTTTTCTAATTATTTATCTTAATGATGGGTATGTGCAGGATCTTCATTGA
>VDFB02281492.1:298129658-298176186 GCA_007258455.2 Sequoia sempervirens
AGTTCTCTTTTCTTTTAATCCTATAGTATGTTAAGCATTGAATGTGATGCATGTTTTGGATTCAAAAAATGTGATACTATTTGAAAGCTATAGATGTTTTTCAATCAGCCTATCAATCAACACTTTAGTCATAATTCAAGTAGAAAATGAATAATAATTATTTATTAATTCAAAGTAAAGCATAATTTATATTGGTAGAAAATTTGAGAATCTCCTTTAAAACCCTTTTCATTTCATCAATTTTGGGTTAAAAAAAGTGCGTCGACCACATACCCATCATGTGCACTTACACATCATGATCCTACCACATACCCAAAAGAGATGGAGAAAATGGAAGTGAAGAGATAGAGAGGAGAGAGAATGCTTGAGAGGGAGAGACAAAGAGAGACTTTTAGAGGAGAGGGAAGATAGAAAGAGAAGGGAGAGGGAGAAGACTGAGAAAAGGGGAGAGAGAAAGGGAAAGGAGAGGAGAGAAGGAGAGAGTGAAGAGAGAAAAGAGGAGGGAGGGAGTGGAAAGACACAGAGAGACACCTAGGAAAGAGGAGTGAAACCACATGAGAGAGAGACCTGGGAAGACTTTAAGAGGAGGGTACTTCAAGAGGAAAAGAAAGAAGGAGAGAGAGGAGGAGTAAGAGAGAGAGGGAGTGAAGAGAAGGATGGAGAGAGAGGTAGAGAGATATGTCTAGAGATCAAGGAGAGAGAGAGAAAGATAGGTATAAAAAGGGATAAAGAGAGAAGAAATCAGGGAGGGATAGGTCTAAAGCTTAAGGGGAGACATAGTGATATATAGAAAGGTAGAGAAGGGATAGAGAGATATACTTATTTATGAATATTTGTTCATCTTCTTGCTACAAAAAATATAAATATTTCATTATTCATTAATTTTTCTAATGTTTCAAGTATTTTGAGATGAGTGTTAAAAAAAATCATGAAAAAAAGACTACATGTGAAATTAGTGAGCATTTGATGTTTCAAAAATTAAATATGAAGTTCAAATGATTATAATTATTTTTTGGTGTATAATATAGAAACACCGCCTATTCCATTGCATATATCTCTCAATCACCTTTCCAACGCCTATACAAATTCAAAATTTTGATAACAAAAGGAAAAATTTATGCTCATTTTACTAAAGAGGGTTTTTTAGGTTTCCAAAACAGATATCCATTTTGATTTTTAAAATGCATATTTGTTTCTATGTGAACCCCAATCGTAATACCTACAAAACAAAAAAAAAAAAACACAGTAGATGGTGAAATACAAGAAAGAACAAGGATTCCCCATGGAATCCATTTACAAAGTTCAAATTAGGAAAAACAATGAAGAATACAATGAGATAACAATAAAAGAGATTGAATCCTAATTAAACTAGCAAACTTATGATCCCATGGGGGAATTGGTGCCAATTTGATGTGAAAATTGGCCCTTTCCCAATTCCTATGATGCAAGATTGATGTGTGATGATAATTGATCCACTTTTTTTATGCTTGATGAGTGCTCCAATGGAAAAACCCGCATAACCTAAGATTCAATGATAATAGATGGAATTTGCTAATGATTTGAGCATAGTAAGTTTACTCAAATTGTGTATATCAAAACAAAGAGATTAGCCTCTTATTTATAGAATGAGAAGATGGATGAATATCCAAAATAGAGCAATGTGGGACTAACATTCAACCAATGGCAAGATGCCACTTGTCAACCTATGAGTGGATGGAGGATGTGCAAGTTTTGAGGATTGTGCCAATAAATGCATATTTTTGAATTTTGAATTTGTTGAAATGACATGCAAGAGGGAAGGAAGAATGAATTGAATTCCACTTGGCTCAAGGAAAAGGACATGTAAGATGGATTTAATGCCTTGTTGGAAGGACTTATCCCACTTGGAATTTTGAATTCAAATTTGGGGAATATTCCTCAAAAGATGCTTTGTTGAAGAAAATAGAGATTTAATAAATCAATTAAATCTATTTTCATGTGCAAGTGGGAAAAGCTAGAGGATGGGGCATGATATGAGATTAAATTAATCCAAGTTAATTAATTTAATGAAGAGATTAAGTGATGTGACCTATTTGACTTAAATTTGTGGATTTATTTAAATCAAATATGAGAAGAATGTGATAAGAGATTAATTAAATAAAGATTCATAATTTATTTAATTAATAGAGATGATGTTAGATTAAATTAAATAAGATTTTAATTTATTTAACTTAATAGATAGACTTGAGAGATTTAATTAAATAAAATTGACTATTTAATTAAATGGAGATAGTTAGATCAGACATGTTGATTTAATTATCGAGAAAAAGGTGACTTAATTAGATAACTAATTAATTTAATTAAGAGAAGAATATTGATGAATTTAATCAGATAAGGGTATTTGATTAAATGGTTAGACCGAAGGATGATTTAGGATGAAACGGTATTAGTGGTTAGGATCAGATGCACAATTTCAATTAGTACATTTTACGTGTCTACATTTTGCCCCTCTTTGAAGCAATGCACTTGTTGCATTGGTTCAAAGAATAAATGATCTCAGTCAAAGTCAAAAAATTTCTCTTTTAAAATCTTTCCCCATTGCTGCTCGGTGAGAGAAAACATGCCAATATATTGCCCCCTCGAGAGATTGGACAAAAATTTCAATTTTTGGGTGATCTCCCAAAAAAAGAGGACAAGGTGTCTGACAGGTCCAAAAAGGCTCCAAAAAAACCCTAATTTTCAAGGTTAAAATGGCTACAAGGGGTCACTTTCAAGTCACTTTCACACCCAACCCTTTAGCAATTCAGCAATTTGAGCTCTTACCTCCTGACAATATGGTGCAGCAATAGCTCTCGATGCACATTTCTGAGCGAGTTCAGACATACCAGCAGACACCTAGCATTGGGGCATTGATAAGTGATCCTTACTTGAGCTTTACTTCTTGTTTTTTGTGTTCATTTAATTCATTTAAATTTTGTTCTTTTGCAGCGGCACTATATAGCGCCACTCGAAAAACAAACTATGTCGCTCGGTAGCCAAACTAGGCCACTATCAATAAATTGCACTACGACAGTGGAGTTTGGAGTTTGGCTTCAATCTACAAACTCCAATGCTGATGCCTTAGCTAGTGGGATCATTTTCAAAGTGCGACGCAATAGTGCCATTTTAGATAGGAATCTTTGCAAATTGCACCACTTTGAAGAAAAGTGCACCGCAGTGGTGCCCTTTTGGAGATTTAACCCTCCAGCGTCATGGTTTTGAATTTTCAAACTATGACGCCTTCATGGGTAGCGACGTTGGGATGATTTCCTGGGCACTCAGAATGAAATTTTTCAAAAAATTTAACATGGAGACCTTCCTTGATGCAGGATGCAGCGAGGGAGCTATATTCCTGGGAGCACTGATCTCGAGAGGTCTTTGGCTACTTGTGGGACCTCAGTGACAGGGACCAGGAGCAATTACGAGTCATGGGGTTGTGGTACATTGCATACGCAATGCCCATACATACACATCTTGGGATGATGTCCGCACTTGCCAAGATATCACATAGCGAGACCTTGTCCTTCCATTTTCCTACTAAGATTGTCGATTCATGGTCGACACGTCATTTTTGATATGGATGCGGGGTGAGATGCTTGTTATTTAGTCCTTGACATAGATGAGCTCATGATTTTTGAGGGTCAGATAGAACTAGAGCGGCACAGGACACTGACATCGCCATTTCATCTAATGGTCGTGGTGATCATTTTTGGTCTCATTGCCCCGGACCAACGAGGCCAATACTTTAGTCCTAGCTAGGGACTTTGCTGGGAGCAGTTGGTTCGTGACAGACCAGTTTGTTATGCTTGGGGACTCATTCTTCTAGCCTCTCTTTACAGGGATCTCCATGAGTATGTGTATTGTGATGGTAGATCACTGGGGGTGAGTGTTACACTCTTGCACTTATGGGTGTGGAAGCACATCGTCATTCTTCATCCACATGTCATTCCAATACCAATGGGGCCTGATGATCACCTCGTATGGCGCTACAGAGGTGGTGTGTCCTTTACACACACTGGTGAGCATGAAATTCCCTACTGGAGGAGGGTCCTAGATGAGATGATAGTGTTTACCTAGCGGCCATACCTTGGTCAGCCCGGATGGGCCAAGGATGCAGAGCAGATTTTCTTTGCTCGCTAGGACTGTTTCATGTAGGGGCAGGAGCACACCATGGTGGAGAGATACCTGCCAAGGCACATGCAGCATCAGTTTGGCGAGCCACAAGACCAGATCAACAATGATTGTGTGGCCATATTTTCTTGCACCACCTCACAGACATCATGGGGGTGCTATGTTCCTGCTTCAGAGGCTATTGACAAGTTTAGATAGTTAGTGGCCCAGCCATGGGTTTATGATCAGGGGACTATAGATCTAGGTGTTACATAGGCATACAGAGATTGGTTCCAGCCTCTCCTACATTTGACATTTCCAGGAGCAGTCCCTGATCAGCAGAGGATGAGAGGTAGAGGGGGAGGACGAGGATAGAGAGATGGTGCATGACAAGACCAACAGGTCAGGCCAATATTCCAATGTCGGATCAGGAACAAGTTGCAAGTCGGCAGCAGGTCCAAGCGGATGTACCACCACGAGCCAGGGTTGAGGATCAGCCTCACGTATAGCCCCATGTGTAGCCCCCACCAGTATAGCTAGTAGGGTAGGCAAACCCTTGAGATACATTGATTGTACAACTACAGGCCTAGGTGCAGACTTTGACAGGGGGGAGAGATCAGGTGTGGACTGAGAGGGACCAGGCCATACTATAGAGACAGGCCACTGAGTTACAGGCGGTCGTAGAGATGGGTTGGAGATAGCAATTGGAGAGCATGGTAGCCTCCTCCTCTCAGAGTATAGTGTCCAATCGGTCTTACAAGGAGGCCATTTGAGAGGTAGATTATTACCATATGCATTATCACCAGACCGTGCCTAGAGTAGAGTGGGCCCCAGACTACTCGCAGTGAACCAACCACGAACCAGCAGATGGTCACAGTGACAAGGGTGAGGGCAGTAGATAGGCGGGTTAGGTCTCCTTTTGATCGAGATGATATCATTTTGTGTCCTATGGGATCCTTTTTGATAGCCTGATGGGCCTTTTTGTACTGATTGACATACATGTACAGTGATCCAATTATTTTATACTATCACAGTTATTTGATGATGATATATATATAAGATGATGATTTTGATGTGATGTGATGTGTATCATTTATTTATGTATGTATGGATGATTCTATTTCTATATGCTATGTAATTATGTTATAGTGTTATATGATGTATTTATGGATGCATTTATTTTTGATGATATATGCATTATGTAATGATTATGACTAACAGATATATATTATGTTTTTGACTTATGATATGCAAATGTATTTATGTGATGGGTAATTATGCTATAGTCTATATGATGATTTGAAATGATATGATATGCAATATGCAATATGCAAAATGATATGGATGATTTATGCAATGATTGTGATGCTATTTATGACATGATATGGATGATGAGTGGGTGATATAATGCAATGTAAAATCAATGGTCTTGTTTTATATGATGTGTATTGATGATACAAATGAGATGGTTTTAAGATGCTTAGAATAACAAATATTATCCTAAACATGTTAAATGTATGTGATGCATTTACTATGATGTGATGTAATATATGAAATGATATGTTAATGTAAAGTGGTATGATGATGCTTAATGTAAAATGAACGTAATGTGGGAGATGAATTTATAATGTTATGCGAGTATGTATGAATGGATTATCTATAAGGCTTATGAACCTATTATGTATGATTATGCAGTAAATGAAAATATGAAGTGACTATGAAATGTCTATGCACATGAATATTATGTGATGATTTATGTGATAAATGTAATGTGATGCAATGTAATGAGAAAGGGATGTACAAATTTATGGAAAATTCTTATAATACCATGTTTATATGATGATGAAAATGCAATGCATGTGTTTCTTGTATGATATTTTTATGCAATATGCTAATGATTTGTGGATGTAGGATTGATGACGATGATAACTATCATAGTACCTTGCTAGTGCGATGAGAAAGAAGGGATGAAAAAGAAAGACATTTCAACAAGTCATGAGATGATGAATATGCAAAATGATGATGATTTCTTGCCGAGGAATTAAGATTTTCAAAGGGCCAATTTCCTTATGTTTGATAACACACATGGTATGATGCATCAAGGTATAGAAAACCAGGATGGAATTGTACCTAGTGTGATGGAATTTGACTTGACAAACAGATAATAGCATTCTTGTTCACACATGACATACAAAAACCTTGCTAGGATGCACTTTAGAAGTTTCAAATGCCTCGGACCAAAAAATGGAAAGGTATAACCTATCCATGCAATAGTCAACAAGTTCCCTAAAACATCCTCCATACATACCTAACAAAGCAAGTATTCACCAAGCTTATATTACAAGAACGTCCAACAAGCACAACAGACAAAAGATAATGAGTGTTACTCCATTCCTATCTCTCTAAATCCCTTTGTTTGGACATCATCAAGAGGTTATTGGAATGAGTGCAAAGAGATAAGTCAAAAGACCAAGATAAAGTAAACAAACAAGCTAATGTTCTTCAATACTGCTAACAAAAAGGAAATGTGTTTTTAAGCATAAGAACCGAAACTATTTCCAAAAGATAATGCCCATTATAGGAAGGATGCATCCTAGGATGTGTTAGAGGATGGTGGCACGTCATTTCATTTATCCTAAGTGTTCTTTCAAATGATTGATATGGGACCAAATGGATGATAGGTTATCGACACCAAGAGTTGACCATCTTGTTTACGTACTGACTTAGACCTAAGACTTGATGATTTGAGTTTTCACTTTTTTATCAGCTAGACTTGCTTCTGATTGTTTCACCAAAGGTTGAGGATGACAATTGTTTATTATGAGTGATGTTATTGCGAGTGAAAGCGAGATGAGACTGATGGATTTTTTCAAATATTTGGATGTTTTTGACATTTTGCAATGTTTTTTGAGGCTATTTTTGGTATTTTTTGAGATTTTCAAATGTTTTGATTTTCAATTTTTTGATGTTTTGGGGTTTTCTAAGATTTTAACCAAGAGACTAACCTAAAATACCTATCCTAGGGGCCTCGAGGGCTGATCAATAGATTATACTTTCCTACATTATACACGCAAAGACCACGTAGTCTGACTAATGACTTGACCAATTTACAGATGACAATATACATGATGAGATGTCAGTTTATTATGACGGACTCCTAAAGGACTAACCTAGGTGTCTCGAGGGATGATCAAAGATCAACCTTGCTTACATTCAAGGCTCAAAGACCCGTAGTTTGACAAGACAACTTTTTTTTAAAAAATTTTGACTAACTTTTTGACCTATTTTTGGGATTTTGATATGTTTTGATGTTTTTGGACTTTGTGCTTTTTTTATGTTTTTGGATTTTTTGATGTTTTGATGTTTTTGGATTTTCTGATTTTAGGGCTTGAATAATATACATGAATTCAATCCAATGAGAACATGCCCCCAGCGTGATGCAATAGGCTACTCTGATAAAGGCAGGACAAGCTGACCTTGAGGATGGGCCGAGTAGCACTAGGAGGGATCATGATATGAACATAGGACCAAGCTATGATGCAGATGCAGATGGATGAGTGATGGATGGAGATCTGAATGTGATGGATGATGGGAATGTAATGGATGGATGATACAGAATAAGCCGTAAAGATCCTGGTGGATGGAAAGTGCTTATTTACACAAGGCGCCTGTTTGCTAGGTTTTCACCAAGACCTAGTACTTGTCCAAAGTGCCACCAAAGTGGTTTTCACTAGAGGACAATTTTTTTCTTTACTATTTTTAATCCTTTTTTCTTCTTTTTTTTATATTTTTTTGCTTTTTTAATTTTTTTATTGTCACCAAGACATCTTTTTGCTAGGTTTTCACTGAAGTAACCATTTTTTTAGGACATTTTTTGATTTTTTTTTGGATTTTTTGGTTCTATACCTTGAAAGATTTAGGCATAAAACTTTTTGAGATGAGAGTTATTCATGGGCTCTTGCAAAGGTTCCCCTTCGAGTGTTGATAACTAATATTCCCCTGACTTATAACTAGTTGTCATGACAAATGGTCCCAGCCAATTGGGTTCAAATTTTCCTTTACTGCTTGGATTTGGTACATTCTTTTGATTCTCCTTTAATATCAGTTCTCCGACTTGGAAAGTCCTACTTTTGATTTTCTTATTATAGCTCCTTTTGAGTCTATTCTGATAGACTCACAAATGATTCAAAGCATCTATACAACGCTCATCCAGTAGCTCCATCTCATTCAATCTTGATACTCAGTACTCTTCATCTGTGATGAGGTTTTGCAGTGATATCCTGAGTGATGGGAGCTCGATCTCAATGGGGTGTATTGCTTCTGATCTGTAAACCAGGGAGAAAGGGGTGATGTCGGTGGGTGTGTGGATACTAGTTCGATAGGCCCATAGGGTGAGATTAAGCTACAGATGCTAGTCATGACCTGCATCATTGACTATTTTCTTGAGGATTTTCAAAATGTTTTTGTTTGTATATTCTGCATGGCCATTGCCTTGGGGATAGTATGGGGTAGAGAAGCAATGTTGGATTTTTAATTGTTCGCATAAGTCACAGACCTCTTGATTTTTAAATGGTGTCCCATTATCTGAGATAATGGCTTGTGGAACACCATAGTGGCAAATGAGATAGTTCAAGATGAACTTTGATATCTACTTCCTAGTTATATACATCATGGGTATGCTTCCACCCACTTACTAAAGTACTCTATTGTGGTTATGATGAATTTGTGGTCATTAGATGAAGTGGGCATGATCTTTCCAATGAGATCGAGTCCCCACTATGAAAAAGGCCATGGTGTGATGATGGGATGAAGCCCTTGAGCTGGAGCATGGATGAGGTCCCCATGCTGCTGACAATGTAGACACCTTCTAACATAGTCGTGTTCTTCTCTTTCCATTGTGGGCCAATAATACCCCATCCTCAGCAGTTTCTTGGCCATGGTCATTCCACTTGAGTGTGAACCACAGATACTGTTATGTACTTCAATTAGAGCAGTCAATGCCTCCTCAGCATTTAAGCAGTGTAGTAGGGTTCCTTCTATTCTTCTATGATATAGGGTATCTCCTAGGATGACAAATCGAGATGCCTTTTTGACAAAGGTTCATTTTAGGTTTGAGGGTAAGTTAGCGGGTATGACTCCTATTTGAAGGTATGAATAAATTTTGTGGTACCAAGGATCACTAGGACCAACAATTTCACACACAAATTTTGATTCTAGTACCTCGAATGTAGGCACAAGAAGTTGCTCTATCAGGAATTCATATTTTGGAATGTTGTGGGGGATGTCCAGTAAGGATCCAATTGTTGCTCTATTGTTGGTTCTAGGTATCTGCTCAAATGTAATCTTGATGAAGGATTCTTTGAGAGTCTCAACCAATTTCTTGTATGGAGTGATCTTGTCATCTTTAGTTTGGTATTCATCGTTCACTTGGTTTATTATCAATTGAGAGTCTCCATATACTTTGAGAGCTATAATGTTCCACTACACTGCTATTCTAAGACCTATGGTTAAAGCCTCATATTCTGCAATGTTATTGGTGCATGGAAATGCTAGTTTGTAGGACCTTGGTATGCAGTCCCCTTGTGGGGTGATAAACAAGAAACTGACTCCTGATCCATGTTGCGTGTATGATCCATCAAAGTATAGTTTCCAGTGGTTAGCTACGTTGAGATTGAAAATAGATTCATTTGGAAACTCTGAAATGATAGGATTCTCTGAATAGATTGGTGCTTCTACAAGCTGATCTGCGATGACTTGGTCTTTGATTACTTTCTGCTCCACATATTCAATTTTGTATTTTGATAGTATCATCACCCATTTGGCCATTCTTTCAGTGAGGATTACTTTTGATAGTAAGTACTTGAGGGGGTCAATTTTGGAAATGAGTTTTATTTTATGTGCCAACATGTAATGTCTAAATTTCTGTGATGCAAACACTACTACTAGGCATGCTTTCTCTATGAATGAGTAGTTTAGCTCATGCCCAGCCATTGTTCTGCTAATGTAATAGATAGCCCTTTCTGTTCCATGTTCATCATGCTGAGCTAGGAGAGCTCCAAGGGCTACTGTTGTTGCTGATATGTAGAGAATTAATGGTTTTCTTGGGAGTGGTGGCATTAAGACTAGTGGTGTGAGTAAATATTCTTTGATTTTATTCAATGCCTCTTCACACTTTTTATCCCATTTGTATGCTACTCCCTTGTGAAGTAGGTGAGAATATGGGTTTTGTTTTTCCACCAACTGTGCTATGAATCTTCGAATGGATTGGAGCCTGTCTTGGAGACCTCTCAATTGATTTAATGTTTTTGGTGCCTCCATTTCAAGGATTGCTTTTACCTTTTATGGATCTACCTCGATACCTCTCATTAACACTATATATCCTATCAGCTTTCCTGATTGTACACCAAAGATGCACTTTTTTTGGTTTAATCTAACTTTGTACTCTTCCAACCTATCAAAAATGGCACTTAATGTTGCTATGTTATCTTTTCTCTTTTTGGATTTGGCTAGAATGTCATCAATGTAATCTTCGACTATCTTATGGATCATGTCATGGAATATCAATGTCATGGCCTTTTGGTATGTTTCTCCTACATTCTTTAAGTCGAATGGCATCATATTCCAGCAGTAAGTCCCCCATGGACAAGTGAAAGTCATCTTATGTTGGTCCTCTTTAGCTATCATGATCTGATTGTACCCTAAGAATCCATCCATTAAGAGCATTTCATGTCTGGATGTCATGTCTACTATCATTTCAATGTTTGGAAGTGGGAAGTCATCTTTCGGACATGCTTTATTCAAGTCTCTGAAGTCTATTCAGATTTTGATGCCCCCATTGGGTTTTGAGATAGGTACCAAGTTTGACACCCATTCTAGATAATCTATCGGTCAGATGAATCCCGCATCTAATAGCTTTTTTAGCTCCATTTTGACTAATAAGGTGATCTGAGGGTGCATTTTTCGAAGCTTTTGTTTAATAGGCTTTGCTTCTGGATATACTACTAAGTGGTGAATCACAATTTCTAGATCAAGTCCTGGCATGTAAGCATAGCTCCATGTGAAGTTTATCTGTCTTTCTCTTAGGAAGGCTGCTAGGAGCTCTTGTTCCTCTGATAGTAATGACTCTACATAGAATGTGATTTGTGGGGTTTCCTCTGTTCCTAGATTGACCAGATTGCACCTTTCTACCAAGACTGCTAATTTTTCTTGATGAAGAGCTCTAAAAGGAAGATTGAATCCCCCATCCTCGGGCACCTCAGAGAGGTTTTCAATATTGGATGTGTCCTTTCTTTTTACTTTTTTCTAGTTGGAGAGTGCCACAGTGTGGTTTTCACTCAAGGACTTAGATATTATTGTTAATTTTTCACTTTTGCGAATGAGGGATTCAATCGTCTCCCCATAATAGGCATGGGTATCTAGATCCATTATGAACCTTGATTTGTGATCCCCACATGGAATGTTATCCCATAGTCCCATGAATTCTGAGAGTGTCTCATCATTTTCAAATGTATCAAGAATTGGTGCTCCTCGTTGGTCATAGTCGATGAGTTGGGGATATACTAGGCGGATTTCATGATTTTGGTGGTTTGATTCAAAAGATAGGGTGCTAATCATGCAAAGAGTGGTATCCTCAAAAAGCCTAGGTAAGTTGGTCATGGGATCCTCATTATCACTACTACTCCATACATTGGTTATGTCGAATGTGAAGTTATCTATGACATAACCTATAGATACTGGTAAGCGTAGTTCTACTATAGTTGGATGAGGAGGATTATTAACCTTTCTAACTAGAGGACCTCAACCACATATGGTTATATTCAGAGGGGTACATCCAAGACCAAGATTTGTTATCACTCACATCTCTGGAATGATAGGTATTATAAGCCCATTGTTGTTTTTCCCAAGTCTTTGATTTATGTCATAGCCCATTGCGAGCATCATTTGTAGACCCTTGCTTCTATCATCCATTGGTAAATCAGCTACTGGTCTCTCATCTTGATATAGCATATGAGATGGATCTGCTTCAATAACTTCTTGGCCAAGATCTCCCTAACTTGTAAAGATGGGATAGTCTTCAAGAGATGTTTGAGATGTGGAGGCTTCATTTATTTGCGGATGTCCCCATGGTCTAGGAGATTGTGGTAACTCTCCTACCACAAAATAATTTTTAGGGATAATGTAGTTTCCACAACCATTATCTTGGATGATGACCTTAATGTCAGAGATGGTGGGAATGGCGGGAGTGATGGGTGTCTCTATCGCAGAAGTGGATGTGAGAGTGACGGGATCAGTGTATGGTGTAGATGGACCCTCATCATGTTTTGGTACTTGGGGGATTTTATTGTACTTTGCTTCAAGGCTTTTGCAATAGGAGAAGGGTTTGAGATCTCCATGGATGCTAACTTCTTGTCCCTCAAGTGTTAATTTCACACATTGATGGAAAGTTGATGCTACTACTTTCATCACATGAATCCATGGGCATCCTAGGAGGATGTTATATAGAAAGTCAAGGTCTAAGACCTAACAAGTGTTTTCCATGATAGATGGCCCTACTTGAATAGGGATTTTGATTGTGCCCTGGGACACTCTTTCTTGATCATCATATGCTCTTATTGTGATACCCTTTCCTTTGTCGATAGAATCTTCTGAGATTTTTAATTATTTGATGAGCTTGAGAGAACATATATTCTAACCTGCCCCTCCATCCACCAAGACCCTTTTGAATTTTCTTTTCTATACTATGACTTCTAAGTGGAGGGCACAATTGTGAGAAGGTTGAGTGGGGAAATCCTGGTTGGAGAATGTGAGGAGATTTGGCATAATGATATTTCTAACCATAGCTTGAAATTGTTCTGCCTCAAGATCTGTGGAGACAGTGGATGAAGCCAGCACTTCCTCAAGGATTTCCTATGGGCAGATGAGATTTTTAGCAACTCCATGATGGATATTTGCACTAGCATTCTTTTGAGCTGATCTAGGACATTGTAGCCATTGGGGACAGATCTAGGTGCAGGGACTTTGTTTGGCTGGGATGATCCTACGATGGTAACTTTTCCGCCTCTTGTGGTGACTCCACAATCGGCATGGGTGCCTTTGATGGTGATGATTGTGCAGTATTCATTTAGAGAGGTGATGACAGTTTCCTACACATGATTCATGTTTGTGTGGGTGCCTTTCCCTTTATCAGTGCTATTACTCCCTTTATTGCCATGGTTAGGCATCAGATTCGTGAATATCTTAAGGTCTTGGTTTCCTGTTGGTTGTTCTACATTTATAATTCTTTGATCAATGAGCTCTTGAATTATGTTTTTTAGCCTCATACAATTGTTTGTGGTATGCCCTTTGATTTTATGGAAGTCACAAAGTTGATTCTCATTATACCAAGGAGGTTTCATATCCGGTTCTTGGTAATTCTCATAGGTGGGCATTTTGATGAGTTTTTCATTTATCAGCTTCTTTATGATGACTTCAAGTGGTTCCCCCAGAGCAGTGTACTTTTGCTTGGGATAATTCTCATTCCATTCCCCTTTGATCATTGAGATTGTTAATTTCTTGATTGTTGTTTGGTTGTTTTGTTATCTGATGATTGTTTTGGTGTTGGATTTGGATTTGTGGTGTGGGTGTATTTTGGCGTGGGGCACTAATGACCACTTTGGCATCGACAACACCATCATTAGTAACATTTTTGTTCCTTTCCCATGTACGAGGTTTATCGTTGTAATTGGCGGGTGGGTGGTTGTTTTGTTGTTTGGGGTATGAATTTAATCCTATGGGTTGTGTCATAAGGGCTCATTCGATGGTGAGCACCTTGGAGATCAACTGGTCATATGTGGTGCTCCCTTGTACCTTGAGATTAAATGCCAAGAGGCCATCAAGGTTGGATATAATGGTGAAAACTTGTTATTCCTCAGGCATGGTCCATTTGCTCCGATTGGCTTTGGATCACCATCATTGTAGGAATGAAGTGAATGATTCATTCTTTCCTTGTTTTAGAGCTAAGAGTTCTTCTATACTAACATCCATGGAAATGTTGCATCATAATTTTTAATGAATGCGTCTAAAATTTCTTGGAATGTTCTGATTCCTATAGGTAGGCGAGAGAACCATTCCATGGTGTGGCCAGCCAAACTCCTGGGAAATAGCTGCATCAGATAGGTATCATCGTATGCGACTTCCATGCAAGGAACCTAGAATTCCCTGATGTGATCTTTAGTGTTTCCTGTCCCTCGATATTTGTCAAACTTGGGGATCTCAAATCCCTTGGGGAATGGTTTCATCACAAGGCTCCTATCAAATGGATAGGGACACAAGTTGCTTGGTGTTTTTGTGGTTCGCCCTGATTGAAGATTGAGCACTTGTTGTGAGAGCAACCTGATTTGTGTTGTTACGTCATTTTGTGGATCAGGGGGTGGGATGAAGGTATTCTCCAGGGTGTTTCAATTATGGGTTGGATGGGTGGGTTGTTTGGTGGTATTTGCACATTTTTTTGAGCTAGGTATGCTTGCACTTGTTGTTGTATAAACAACACTTGTTGTTGATCTTGTTGTTGTTGTTGTGCTAGGATTGTCTATTGTTGAGCTTGGTGTTGTACTTTTTGTTGCTCCAACAACACTTGTTGTTGGGTTTCCAATTGGGTTGCTTCTTTCTACTCTTGATATTATTTTATTGTTTTCTAATATGCTTGTAGTTGTGCTCCTTATTTTTGTACAAGAATTTGTGCTTGTGCTTGTGTTTGTTGTGCTTGATATTGGGCATCTACCTAAGCTTGAGCTTGTGCTTACATTGCTTGTGCTTGGGCTTGTGCTTGTGCTGCTTGTTATTGCAATAGAATTTGGGCTTGAGTAGTCTTTTGTGCTTGTAATTCCACTTGGGTTGCTTGAGTAGCTTATGCAGCTTGAGCGGCTTGTTGGTGTTGTTGTAATAGGGCTTGGGCTTGTGCAACCTATTGCACTTGTGCAATTTGGGTAGTTTGAGCATTTTGCACTACTTGTGTGGCTTATTGAGCAGTTATTTGTGTGGATTTTTTCTTTTCCATTTGTAGGAATGCTTTTTGATAAGCAACTTGGTGAGCGGCTTGCAATGCCATGTTGTATTGGTTTGATAAATTGGAGTTTGGTGGTGGTGGGGGTGGTGGTGGATTTGGAATGGTGTTTGTGGTGGTGGTGAGTGGTGATGTCATGTTGGTGGTTTGAGTGGTGAATGGTGCTGTTGATGTGATTAGTCCTTGAGATACCATGTTTTGAGATGTTAGGGGGTGGTTGATGATGTCATGATTGCTTGTGTAGTTTCCATTTGTTGTTGCAATATCGATGACAAGTTTTGATAGTTTGGTGTAATGCTTTGATTGGTGTTTAGAATGTTGGTTTGATTGATATTTGGTAAAGGTGGGAGCCCCAAGCCAAGTAGAGGTGTGGATAATGGTGGTAATGGTGGAAGAGGTGAAAATGTGAGGGGTGTGAGTTCTTGAGAAAATGATGTAGTGTCAAAAATGCCCCCAGATTTGAACATGTCACCTTCTTCTTGCGAATTTGTGAGGAGAGAAGTTTGAGCTGTTGCGCAGAAGGATGATGATGATGGATCATTAGGATTATGGAAAGTGAGAGGAACATACTTATGTAATGGATTTTGAGGTATGTTTTGTTCCAAGATGGTGTTTGAATCCAAGTCTTGATTATTAACAAGGGGGCATGTTTGAATAGCATTAAGAAATGCATTTCCCTTATTGACATTAGGTTGAGTTGGAGCAAAAGATGTTGTGATTTGCGGAATGTTTTGAGTGATGTTTTGGGATGGGGGTGTAGATGAGATGGGGAGTGTGGATGAAATTAGAGACATAACCTCCAAAGATGGTTCCACTATAGAGCTCACGTCGAAATCAGAAGGTAATTTGGCCCCTTGTTTTTCTAGTTCAAGCATGTATAGTGAAGGGTTAAGCCTCATCATTATGTTGATGATCTTATGGTTTTCCGAATTTTGGAGCATTTCAGTTATTTCTTCATGCAACATCCCAAAGGTAAGATTTTATACTTGGATTCCCTCTTGTGTGATTCATTTTGGCTTTTGTTTGGCTTAGGTCATTTGAAGCGAGTGTTTCTTTTTCGGCTTCCATGTTCTTTTTGTATTAAGATCTAGTTTGCACCATAAAACAAGGATCAATTTTCAAGAATATGGGAGATGAATATCTTAATTATTTGGATTGATCTTTACTTTATGCACAAAAGAGAAAATTTTACGATATCTTGAGGATCAAAAGGTGATATGACAATGATGCAAGAGATGGATGATGTGGATGTTTTTAATCTTTTGATAAATATTGAGGGGGATGCTAGACTTTTAGGACTTTTGGATATGTTTTGGATTTTGATTTTTTATTTTCTTTTGGGATTTTCCTTGACTTGATTGATTTTGGTTTTCTTTGATTGAAAAAATAGACCCTAAGATATTGGATGATTATCCAAGGGGTATATTTTCTCAAAGGATGATAATTTGAATATGTGTAGGGAGAAGGATGCATCTACCCACACCTATTCAAACAAGATGATAACTTAACCAAGAATATGAAGAAGGATGCATCTACATATACCTAGCTAAACAAGATGGTTTGATAACTTTGACTAAGTATGTGCAAAAGGATGCATCTACATATACCTAGCCAAAGATGATTTGATAAAGATTTCAAGGATTTTGTCTTGAGGATTTGATGATTTTGATTTTTTCCAAAAAGCCTAGCATGAAGGATAATTTCAAGATTTCTCAAAAGGTGATGGTGAGATGATTTTTGGTTTGATGTTTGAAGGATGGATGAGGAAAGCTTTTGATTTTGGTCATAAGATGAACCTAAAAAAGACACTTTTTTTACCTAAACCTCGGTATTGAAGAACATGCAATGCTTCTATAGACCTTTACAACCAAGATGTGGTTCAATTTGAGCATACATTTCTAGATTTTGAATCAAGGATTCTCATTTTGGGATTCGACTTCTTGGAAATTGTGAGGTTTCAACACATATGAGAGTTCATTTTTTTATCTTTGCTTAGTGGCTTCATTTTACCACAAACACTTCTTTGATTAGGTTTCCAAACTAGATGTCCAATGTCTTAATTTCTTTGAATCCCACAAAGTATGTTATGTGGAAATTTGATGAATTCAAGGCAAGGGTTACCTATTGTTTTAACTTTAGTAGACAAATTGAGATGTAATCCAAGTGTTTAGAAACCTCTAAGGATAGAATCCCAAGGGCAAGCAATAACACATGAATCAGGTCAATTGTATTTGTCTCCTAAAGGGTTTGAAATTTTGATGATGATGTTTAAGTGTTTGTTTCCAAGATGCTTTCGAACAAGCAAAGCATTTTGTAACCAAGAATAAGTACAACCCTGTGGATATGGAAGACAATATTTGTTGAGTCCCCACTTGGACAAGTCCAGCTACACTTATCTTTAGTGAATGGTTAGATGCTTGACCCCACTAGCTCCCCTCCACGACACTCACTTATACGAGGCAGCCAAGAATCAACACCCATGAAACTCCCATGGCATCCTTTCCATTTCTACTAAAAGACCGTAAAAGTGTGGGGCGGCTTCAGAACGACCGTTCTTGCACCAACAAATAGATCAAGGATTTTGGAAATTCTAAAACATGGGTTTTAATTAAGACTTTATGTTCGTGGAGATTGACCCATATAGTGATATTCCCTTTTCAGATCCATCTCATCGGAGCCAACAGCGTGATATTGGCATTTATTCCAATACCCACATTTATATCCTAGTTGGAAATACTCTTGGCTTTAGAGTGTTACCGGTTGAGTCGTTCCTTTGGGTGAGTACTTTTTCCCCAAGTCAGGCCCTCTAAGATAAACAAAAAGTGAGTAAAGACAATATCTGTAACTCAATCAATATTTTTTTGCAACACAAAGAAAGAGAATGTATGCAAAAATTCTCTACTCGCACTCGCACAATGTTTTGTTCAATTTTAAACCCAAAATCAAGTGTGGAGGTGATTGCTTTATCTCAACCTAAAATTACAAAGAAAGGCCTTTTGATTCTCAAAATCGCTATAAAGTGCAAGAGAAGCGCATACGCCCTTTTTCAATGAAGTTAATTTAAGTAAGTCATCATGAAGAAAAAGTTGCACTTGTTCCTTTTAGAGCCACAAATAAATTGTGAGTTCTTTTTAAAGCACCAAAGGACAAATGAGAGTTATTTTGTTCAATTGTTCACCAAAAAAAAAACTCTAGTAAGTTGTAGTCCTAATGTTCATTTTAAGCCTTTGAAAAATTGAAAAGGTTCTTTTTAAAAGCCCAAATGAAACTAGTATCCTTAGAAAGAAGAGATAACAGTTTCCTAAGAGTGTTAAACAAACACTAAAGTGTTTAAATACACTTTGATTTTTGTGAAATACCATCATCATGCTTCTCTTTCTTTTTTTTTTTAATTGATCCAACCTACAAGAAAGAAAATCATTCAAATTCTGCAAAACACAGAGGTTAAAAAGCAGAAAACAGAAGATAAACTTATCATTTGAAAAAAGGCATGTGCTAAAATGAAATTCCAATTTTTTACTCCCTATCAGCAGCGCAACCCATGACTGTGTCATAGTTTGATTTCTCTAGTGGTGTTGTATAGGACTACCTTCCAGTCAGTAGTGCTCTATACCCGAACCAGTGAGCTCAAATGCATCACCCTTTTGCTCAGCAGTACAGTTTGATTTTTTTGAAATTTCTCGTGGGTCTGATTGGTCCAATAGTGTGGTTTGAAATTGAAAATCTTGTGTGAGAAGGCTATAGCATCGCAGTTTGATTTTTCAGCAGTCTTATACAGCAACGCTAGAAAGCCAACAGTGCTAAACAACGCCACTGAGCTTCCAATGGCGGATTTTTCCTATGGACAAATAAAAATGCATGATTTTGATGAAAAACGTGATTGAAAAGTGAGATTTCCCTCCTAGCACCAAATGTGTGAAACCCAATCCTAATACCTACAAAACAACACAAAAAAACACATTAGATGGTGAAATGCAAGCAACAACAATGATTCCCCATGGAATCCATTTACAAAGTTCAAATTAGGAAAATCAATGAAGAATACAATGAGATAACAATAAAAGAGATTTAATCCTAATTAAACTAGAAAACTTATGATCCCATGGGGGAATTGGTGCCAATTTGATGTGAAAATTGGCCCTTTCCCAATTCCTATGATGCAAGATTGATGTGTGATGATAATTGATCCACTTTGTTGATGCTTGATGAGTGCTCCAATGGAAAAACCTGCATAACCTAACTAAGATTCAATGATAATGGATGGAATTTGCTAATGATTTGAGCATAGTAAGTTTACTCAAATTGTGTATATCAAAATGAAGAGATTAGCCTCTTATTTATAGAATGAGAAGATGGATGAATGTCCACAATAGAGCAATGTGGGACTAACATTCAACCAATGGCAAGATGCCACTTGTCAACCTATGAGTGGATGGAGGATGTGCAAGTTTTGAGGATTGTGCCAATAAATGCATATTTTTGAATTTTGAATTTGTTGAAATGACATGCAAGAGGGAAGGAAGAATGCATTGAATGTCACTTGGCTCAACGCAAAGGACATGTAAAATGGAGTTAATGCCTTGTTGGAAGGACTTATCCCACTTGGAATTTTGAATTCAAATTTGGGGAATATTCCTCAAAAGATGCTTTGTTGAAGAAAATAGAGATTTAATAAATAAATTAAATCTATTTTCATGTGCAAGTGGGAAAAGCTAGAGGATGGGACATGATATGAGATTAAATTAATCCAATTTAATTAATTTAATGAAGAGATTAGGTGATGTGACCTATTTGACTTAAATTTGTGGATTTATTTAAATCAAATATGAGAAGAATGTGATAAGAGATTAATTAAATAAAGATTCATGATTTATTTAATTAACAGAGATGATGCTAGAATAAATTAAATAATATTTTAATTTATTTAACTTAATTGATAGACTTTAGAAATTTAATTAAATAAAATTGACTATTTAATTAAATGGGGATAGTTAGATCAGACAGGTTGATTTAATTATAAAAAAAAGGTGACTTAATTAGATATTTGATTTATTTAATTAAGAGAAGAATATTGATGAATTTAATCAGATAAGGGCATTTGATTAAATGGTTAGACCGAAGGATGATTCAGGATGAAATGGTGTTAGTGGTTAGGATCAGATGCACAATGTCAATTAGTACATTTTACATGTCTATAGTTTCAAATGGATATCCATTTTGTTTTTCAAAAACATGGGTTCCCACTTTCCAAAATGAATATTTTTTTCAGTTTGGTATTACCAAACCAAAGCAAATATCCATTTCGGTTTGGTATTACCAAACCAAAACGAATATGTGTTTCAGTTTGGTATTACAAAACAAAAATGGATATTGTACCCAAGCCTACAAAAATTCAAAGGCATGAATTCCACATTTTTGGATGTGTTAAAAATTCATTTTTTCCCATTTCAACTTTTTTGACCCCCATCATCTTGCACATACCCATAAAAAGAGTCATCAACCACATACCCTACACATACCCATCATATCACCACTTTTTGGCCCATCATGATCCTACACATACCTTGACCCATTCCTAGGACCTCTCAAGGATGTCTATCAAAATGATTTAAAGAGAAAGGAATAGGGCATTGATCATTATCTTCCATTTGCTGTGCTTGTGGGTATTCTTGTAAAATAATCTTGGTGCATACTTGCTTAGTTGTGTGTAGGAAAGTCATTTAGAGTATGTTGTTGACTATTGGATATGCTTTGGTCCTATTTGTTCTAAGCTTCTAACTTACATTCCAACAAGGTTTATGTATGTCAAGGTATGAACAAGAACTATCCTATTTGTTGGCCGAGTCAAATTCCATTACACTAGATACAATGGTGTCCTAGTTATCAATACCTTGATGTATCATGTCTATGTGTTATATGAAACAATAAGGAATGATGAAAAATTTCAATCCCAAAGTGTGACCATATCATCATCTTGCATTTCATCCTCATTTTTCATTGTCTCATCTCCATCTCTAATAAATTCTTGATGGATCATAGACTTGTTAGATCTTTTGAAGCAATTATCAAAATCAACAGTGATTCATTCTTAAGTATTCTATCTTCTTTTCACACTAACCTAGTATCATGATAGTCAACAAAAACATCATCAAGACATCCATCCTACATCCACAAACCATCAACATACATGCATCTCATAATCAAAACATTCATCTCATAATCATTACATATCACATCATACATTCTATATTATCATTTGAGTTTTAATGAATAATATAGATTTGTTATTCTAAGCATCTTAAATCATTGCATATCATAAGCATTTGCATCCATACATCCATATGCATACATCACCATCATAAATTTGCATAGAAAATATACAAAAATAAATGCATCCACATCATTTGCATCCATAACATCTACATATCATAATCATTCATCCATAACATATCATGAAAAGATAATGAAAAAGAACATGAAATTGCATCCATCCATATCAATGTCTGCACCTACTATTGTAGCTGCTAAATCTATGCATATCTAGCATTTGGTGGTGGTGATGCTATTGTATGTTGTTGTGGTCCCTATCATACCACTGGAGGCTAATGAGGAGGATTTTGTACAACTAGTAGAGCCCCTAGAACCTAACCATCTTGGCCATCCTAGCCACCCTGTCCTTTGCCTCTCACCCCCTACCTCTAGGTCTCCCTCAGGGAGGAGCACCCACTAAATCTATCATCCATCAAGGAGGAACAAACCAAGCATCATATGCAAGCATAGTCTAAGCTACCACCTATCCCTAATCATAGGCCCAGGGTCAAGCCATGAACTATCTAAAGATCTTAACTGCCTCAGGAGCTAGAATAGTTGGTCCCCATGTGGGAACCTCTCTAGCTAACCTCATAAAAATGGATTTGTAACCATCATCTGGCCTATCTTGAATCTCTCTGAACTACTGACCCACCCTGTTTGGTAAATATCTCTCAATGATGGTTTGCTCGTGACCCTACATATATCGGGCCTACCTAGAAAAATATAATTTTTTAATATCATCAAACCATGGTGGCATCTGAAGCCACATGCACCAATGAAAAATTGTCATATCATCAATCACCCATCACCAATAATGGAGTCCAATCTCTTTAGTGTGCCTCAATGTAATGGCCCATTTGTACCTCTAAATGACAAGATCATCTGGCTCCATGTTGATCATCTAAATAATAGTTCAGAGCACGACAATGTGCTCACATGCCAAAATGTGCAACAGAGTCACCCCTGCACCAATGGCTCCCCCAACATAGTAAAAAAAATCATGTAAATCATGATATAGGGAGGCCAGCATCATAGGCCCCCATGCAAAAAGTGTCCTCCTATGAAGCATGCGATTCCACACCAATCCCCATCTTAGGATTAATCCTCTATTGTGTCTGTCCAAGGCAACCAAACTCGAAATGATGGATGTGATAATCAATCAAAAGATCAACACATGACCTTTGTATGACTCAAGTTCGATCTATGATGTAATAAAAAAAATATGATCCATCTCCATAACCTCAAGATAGGCATCAAACCCAGCATCAATGTCATAGATCACATGAATGCCATGAATCAGCAAATGAAGGATCCTCCAAACATCCTCCAAGGTCATTATCACCTTACCTGTTAGAAGGTGCAAGGACGAGGTCTCACTGTGCCATCCCTCACATAGAGCAATAATCATCGCTAAGTGTGTTTGGATCATGGGTGCATACGCTACATACTAGAGGTCGATCTCTCCTAGGTTCTCTTGGCGCAACTCTAACAAATCTCTAAGTCTCTCCAACACAATGGGTTGTGCTCTCACAACATCATCAATGGAATAACCTCTTGCATCCACAAAGCACACAGTGTCAGGAAATCAAGGAAATTTGACTCAATTTGGAATGTACATCTCAGAAATCACAAAAGTGTTGTTTTCAATAGCATCGCTATATTCAAATTTCAAATTGTGACACCCAAAAGCATTTTAATCACAAATCAAAACATGCATCACCAAATACATTGGCAAACTCGAACCCTAATTTCTAAATTGGCTAAAGCGTTGCTATATAAGCATGTGTTGCCATTTAAAATTAGAAACACTAATTTTAAATCGAAACTAGTATCAACATATAGATATGTGTCACTATAACTCATTTTAGCGTCAACAATTTCAATTTGGGCGTCACTATATACTGACACTGCCAAAGTTTAAATTTTAAAGCATGATAAATACGCCAAAAAGTCAAATTTCAAATCAAGTTTGGAGTTGCATATCAGTGGTCCTATGCCTGGAAGTCGCTGGAACTCTTGAACTTAGTTGAAGATGTGCCTAGGAAGCTCTTGGTGTGTTATTTTGTCAAAGGGTTAGAGCTCAAAATAGCAATAATCTCTTAAGTTTGAATACACAAATGAATTGAAAGTGACACTTTTTGGCTTATTTAAGTTAGAAAATTAGGGTTTTCTACCCTAATTTAACCTTGGAGATAGGGTTTATCATCATTTTCATCAATTTTTCCAATTTGAACCTAATTTTTCATCATTTTTTGCATTTTTGGCATAATTCTTCCATACTAGAGCCTTTCTAAACCCTTGAGGTAACTTTTAACCCTTATCAAGAAATCAACCCAAAATTTGAAATTTCTGCCCATTTTCTCGAAGGGGTAGGGAATCAACTTTATCCTTTTGTTGGGGAATCTAAAAAAATTAGAAAATTTTTATTTTTTGATTTAAGCAACATTTTTAATCTAAAAAGTGTAGTTCTTTGAACTGAAGTAGTAGGTACCTCACTTCAAAGAGGGGGAAAATGTAGACACTAAAAAATGTCATGAACATTAACATACACTCGAAAGAGGTTTATTAACAACATTTCTTCTTTAACCCATACTCTTTTCACTTAATTAATTAAATTGGCCTAGCTATTTAATTAATTAAATCAATTCAATCTATTAGCCTAATTAAATTTAATCATGCTAATTCATCATCCTTCACGCTAACATTTCATCTCATTAAATTAAATAAATCAAAACATTTAATTTAATTCCCTAAGTCCTCTTATTTAATTAAATAACCCTAAGTTATTTAATTAAATATCATTTCATCTCTCGCCCCCCATTTATTAAATTAATTAATAAAAGTCACTGTAATTCTTCAAATCCCCTAATTGCATGATTAAAATTTGTTTAATTAGCAATTAAACTCATTTTCCTCTAAAATGGGAATAATCCCATGGAATATTCCTTATCCCCTTTTTTGTACAATTAAGAAATTCTTTTAATTTGCAAAATACCTTTTTTCCTCACCCATGGGAATATTCCAAAAGAATATTCGTATTACCCCATCATTTGAAAAAGGGATATTTTCACTTGGCTTCTTAAGTAGGTTCTAACCTTCAGCCTTTTGAACAAGTCACCTTTGACCTCTGTGAGTAGGTCAAAAGTGTGTTTGTTTGAGGCAAGTGTGAACCCTTGATTAAATCTCATCATGCATGTTCATGTGTTGATGAGAATCCATGATCCACACTCATCTTTTACTCACTTTTATCTTGTTTTAGTTGCATAATAGCTTAGAGAATCCATTAATGGCTTCCATGCATCCATCTTAGTTTTTATATAAATTAGGGTTTTCATCTTTTAGCTTAGAATTATCTTAGATTAGCTTTGAAATAGCATAATCAATTCATTTTTAGCATAAAATTATGGTAACTTAGCTTGTATCATGTTCATTTTTAGCATAATCTAGGTTTTCATACATCAATCACAATGGTTTCATCAATTCTCTTCCATAGAATTGAATGAAATAGGCTCACTAATCACGGGATTGGGAAAGGGTCACCGTTTCACATCAACATGACACCAATTCCAAAATGGGATAAGTTTGAAATGGGTTAGAGTAGGAATATAACTGTTTTTGTGTAGTTTGTAACTTTTAGTTTCAATTAAATGCTTAGTTTAATTCTCTAATCTAAATGATCTTGTTTGGTTGATGTAGATTTATTTAGGTAAATTATGCTTCAATTCATCATGGATTAAGCATAATCGATCCAAACTAACAATCCTCATCTCATAAACACTTGTAATACATTTATATAAATTGATATCTTTTCTTCAATATCCTCTATGTGAGGTCATCTTGAGCATTGAGCCTATATTTAATTCCTCTATATAGTCCTTATTATTTGAATCCTTTTATTTTAAATTTTAAAAATATTTTATGTAGACTAATTAATTCACCAATATGAACTTGGTATTAAATTTAGCAATGATTAGATCCCAAGAATTCATCTTCTCTTTTCCTCCTCTTTATCTCTCCATTTTCACATGATCCCACCATAAGGATGCATGACATTGTAGCTTTGTGCAAGCACACTTCATCCTTTTAGTCTTTGATTGACTCATAATCAAAATTTTGGATTTATTACATCATTATATAGATAATAGATTATATAATAATAAATACAGTAAAATATAGATGTCAATTTATAAATAAATGGTTGCAGTTAATAGTTAAAAACTAAATAATCTTAGTTGTTAGTTTTTGGTAGTTACTTTCCCATGAGTTAGTTTGGTATAGGAAATGTAAGGCTATTAAATACAATTCACATCAATGTAATTATTATCCCTAAGAATTCAATAATCAATATCTTATTTTATGTCTTTTATTGTGTGTAACAATGTGAACTAAAGGAAATAGGGTTGCTCCACCTTATAGGAGATGGAACAAAAAGGGGTTCTCCTATTTCACTCTTAGTTCATTAAAGGAAACCATAGAAACTTCAACCCAATGATCAAATTGAGGGAAGGGAAATCTATTAGGAGGTTTCCTTAGGTGTGATTAAAAAAGAGGGGGTTCACCACTAAGAAAAAGCTTAGAAAGAAGGAAATGAAAGTAATATGCAAATCTAGCTATGTGATAGAAATTGGAACTAAAAACCAAAATAACAAACTAAGGCTAAACAAATAAGTACTTGGAAGACTAGAAATGTCCAAAAAAAATTCAACAACTCTAAAATTCTAAATTTTGATGTGTACTAGGACTCATACACCAAACTAGACTGTTTTGTCCCAATCTAAGGTTTTAGACTGAATCTAGAATTTGCAACTGATAAATTAGGATCTACAGAAAAGTGCTAAAAATGGGAATACTAGGACTCATACACCCAAGGTGGTGATTTAGTTCTAGTATGGTTTGGATGAAACTTCAGTAGCCTCTAGTGATCTTCTGTAGCTTCTAGCATGTAGGTGACTTTCTGTGAAGATGACAACTTTGACAACTTTCTTTAATCTTGAAACTTTGACTTCAAAGGATCTCCAAGCTCTAAATCACCTAAATTTGCAATCACACATGTAGAGGGAAAAATGTTGATTTGTTAGTGGATGGGGGTTTTCCTTGGTCAAACCCCATTTTGGTAATCAAACCTTGAAATGAAATAGAAAAGCATGTAGGAATTATGAATGAACAAATGTAATGTTGTAACTCACCAAACCCTTTAATAAAAGGATACAACCTTGTGTGATATTGCTAGCATGAATATGGATCTTGACTCTTGATTGAAGGTTATGAGTCTTGACTTGACTGCTTGCTTGAATCATGAGAACCTACATCACAAATGTTAGCTCAAAAACACACATGATGCATGAAAAATTTGACATGATGCTTGATTCTTTAATTGATGATCCAAAATGCTAGACAATTAGCTCTTGAATGATCTCTTGATCATAAGTTTTCTATAATTCTTGAATACTTGAAAGCTTAGATGACTTGAAAACTTGTTAGGAGAAAATATGTGAAATAACCTTGTATTTATACTTGTTTATGCCAAATTTCCTGAAATTACAACAATACCAGCTGACATCAGATCTAGGAGAATAAAATCCCACCAAGAATTTAAATCAAAATAGGTCCAAGTTAAAGCGGGACTCATACACCCAAGGTGGCGTATGAGTCCTAGTAGCCTAAGCTTGGGACACAAATTTCACTTGAAATGTTAAGTTTAATGTAATATTCAGGATTAGGCCCTGAAACCTAGGTGGGACCCATATACCCATGCGAATATGAGTCCTAGATCACTAAATATAGGACACATAACCCAAAATCATTAGATTATGATTCGTCATTTGATAAGTGTCAGGATTATCCTCAAAAAAATGCATTAAATAAGGCTTATAGATTCAAAATAGGACCAAATAAGGCATAAAGAAGCCAATTTTAGTGAGGGCCCAAACAAGTCTAAAAATGTAGAGGGATACATTTTTCTACACTATATTTATCCCCCACTTTAGTGAGAGGGGTAACTTGCTTCTAACTCACACTAAAGTAGACAAATTTGCATCAAGAGGAGTCTGGGTGTACCAATGCTAGTGAGATAGGATGACAACGACCAAGAGGGATGATCAAGCCCTTAGGATCAAGATCCTATGGAAAACCAACATAGGAAAAAAATAACACACATGTGAATGATGTATGAAACAACAACAAGGTACAATCATACACTACCAAGGACATAAAGAATAAAGAAAAAGAAATAGAAGGTGGATCAAGCCTCACTTGTTTATCCAATGCAATGTGGATTAGATCTAATTTGTTATTCCAAAAGGTTTACAAGTGGAACATGATGTCCATTATGAAAACCAAATGCATGGTCACAAGGGCTAGTGGAACCTCAGGTCATCTACTAGGTGAGCCCCCAGAAAAGGTGAGACACATATGCACATGACAATATGTGCTCACACACACAATTGAGTGGCTATGGTAAATTCACACCTAAGTTCGTGGAATTTCACAAAGAGATAGATGCATCAAATGCAATGGTACAGGATATCACATTACACACATGCAATCACACACATAACATGAAAAAAGAAAACAAAAGCAAGAGTAGTAAGGCATATGCAAGTCAACCTATAGCAGGTGTTTTGCATCCCAATCTTTTTCATAATATATAGAAGGTAGAAAGCTAGCCAAAGGGACAACAAAAAGTTTTGAACTAGGGGAAGCACCAAGTTCAACACTCTTCTTATGGGTATTGTCATTTAACCTCATAGAAGAGGAAAATAATGAATTCAACTCATTATGCACTTATTCACCAATTTTAGTAATGTCATCATCATCATCATCCAAGTTAATCACAATGGGAGGTCAAATTATAATGTCCAAATAAGGATTTAGTTCTTGTTGTAGTTGTGATATAGGATCTTTTTGTTGTGGCAAAGAGGGAGACTCCTTGTGTATTGCTTCATTTAAGTTTGGATGTTGATTTTCTTTTTTGTTCTCTTCATTTAACCTTCGAGCAATAGCATGACATTTATTCCTACGCTCTCTAGCATTTATATTTATTTTGGTATGATTTTCAAGTTGTGTTTGTGTAGGAGCGGGTTTATCAACCATAGGTTTCTTTTCTTCCCTAAGGGGAGAAACAAGAGGAACCATGGGAGGTTGTTCAACCACTTTCTCTTCATCTTTGCAAAAAAAATTTATCTTAGGAGGCATGATGGGGTTTTTTGGTTGTCTCTTGGTCATTTGTAGGAGATAGGAAAAGGATTTGTCTTGGGTTGTTCTTGGTTATTTGGAATAGTTTTTGGTTCTATCATAGTTTCATTAAGGATAGGAGGCTCAATCATGGGTTGAGGCATGTTTTGAAGGGATAATTATGCTATGTGTTTTTCCTTAAACTTTTGATATGATTTGAAAAAGAAATCTTCACGAGGTTTAATCGGTTCGATAGGCTTGGGGCAAAAGAAATCCAATGAAAAATTCCCATGGGAAGACACAAGATTAAAGCCACTATGGTGTGCGGTAAATATTTCATTTCCAAAGGGAAACTTTAAACATTTGTGCATGGGACAACTTCCATGGAGTGTATCCATGGATAACCAAGGTTCACATGAAATTGAGATGACATTAGGATGATGGAGAATGAGACATCTAATTGGTTCGGTCCAACTTTTAAAGGAAGGATGATCGAACCAATCATAGGGAAAGAAAAACTATTATGTGTTTTTATCTATGCTTTTGATTTATCATATTTTTCTTGATATAGTTCATGCAAAACTAAGAATTCTTCAGTGATCACATTCTCTCCATAGACAAGATCAATTAATATCCCATTAATGGGTTTGTCATTGATTTAGTCGTCTTTGTAAAGAGCACCATCAGGTGCATTTTAGATTATTTATTTTGATGAGAAATCAATGTCAAGAGGTATTTTATTTCAACCCTTACAAGGTTGAGTTTCATCAATCCAACCATAGTATCCATAGGAACTTGTTCATTAGTATCCATGTTGTCATCATCCATGTCAACATTCATCACATCATTCTTCTTAGTTTCACTAGCTTTGACAAATGAAATATTATGATTTGGCATGGGGTTGGTAAAGATTTGCAAGTTTTGGTTGGGAGGGGCAACAAACTTATTACCTTGATCATTGACACCTCTAATTGGAAGTTGATCATAATCAATGAGGTCTTGCACAAGATGTTTAAGATGATTACAAGGCTATGTATCATGCCCATTTTTTTGGTGATAGTGACAATAGGAATTTGATCTAAAATTCAAAGGTAATGGATTAGTAGGATTAGGATTTCTTATGGGAGGTAAGGTGTAATAACCCATCCTAAGTTATTAATTAGTTAATATTATTGCAATTGACACATGAATATATTCAAATTAAAAATATATAACTAAGTAGCTATAGTCATTCAAAGCAACACATGTCTAATTAAAATGATTCAAGATTCATATATTCAATTCAAAATTCAAATTACAATATTAGGTTTGACTTGGCTCATAAGGCCAAAAATTCATTACATTGTACAACTTTTACATCAAGGTACATTAAGTATTACATCAATATTACATCATATACTAAATATTCTTGTGTACATCCAAGGTCCCTCTTGATTCTCACCTCCAATGGTGAATGAGAACATGGTTGAATAAATTTACCACCCAACCACGAAGCTTACACTTCCCTAAAATTCTTCCAAATTGAAGAATACCCAACCCTACATAGAAAGTTTAGCAAGAGAATAATCTACAATGTGGAATCCAGTGCATGCCCATACATCAACATGAAATTTCTATATACAAGTTAGAAAAGAAAATGCAAGATCTATGCTAGGAATGGAAGAGAGAGTTATCATAGAGTTCATACATATAAAAAGAACTATATTGCTTGGCCAAGAAAAAAAACTATGTTGCAACAACAAACAATAGGTTTTGGTAAAACAAACCTATACTCTCTGAACTCCATTTCGGCACCTGTCCTAGAAGGTAACTTTATACAATATCAAAGGGTGTTGTGGCTTTCAGCTGGAGATAGAAATACAATGTACTTCCATTTATCTGCTTCTAAATATAGGGCTTCCAATAGAATCTCTTCCATAGAAGTTAATGGTATGAGATTTGAGGAAGAAGAAGACATTAAAAAGCAAGTTGTCCTCTTCTATAACAACCTTTTTTTGGTGAATGGGGAAATCAATCAAAATGACCAAGATCTTTTATTAGAGGCTATCCCTAAGGTTTTTGTTAGGGAAGATAATGAAAAGCTTACAACCATCCCCTCTAAGGAGGAAATCATGAAAGCTATCTTTTGTTTTGAAGGAAACATGGCCCTTGGGCCATATGGATTTCCTATGTTCTTTTCTCAATGGTTTTCGGATATTGTTGAAAATTATATTGTGAATGTTGTTAAGGAATTCTTTGGATCTAGAAGGCTCCTTAAGGAATTGAATGATACTTTTGTGGTCCTTGTTCCTAAGAAACAAGCGGCAATGGAGTTTGAAGTGTTCAGACCCATTAGTCTTTGCAATTCTCTCTATAAAATCATATCAAAAGGTCTTGACTTCAAGGATCCTTTCTATCCTTCCTTCATTGATTTCCCCTTAGCAGAATGGTTTTGTTCCTTGAAGGAAAATCTTAGATTCTATAGTCACGGTCCATGAGAATAGTCATTCACTTGTGGAATCTAAAACTGAAGGGTTTCTTCTTAAGTTGGATATATCTAAAGCTTATGACTGTGTTGACTGGGAGTTTTTATTTAAAATTCTAAGGGTCTTTGGTTTTAGCAATAGAGTCATTTAGTTGGTGAATCAGTTGGTTACTACAGTTTCCAAATCTATCATTGTGAATGGATATCCTTCTAGTTTCTTTCAAAATTCAAGAGGTTTAAGATAGGGTGACTCTATCTCACCTATTTTTTTTACTATAATGGTTGAAAGCCTAGGAAGGAATATCAAGAGATTGATTGAACAAAGATCTCTTGTAGGTCTTAGTCCTTCTTCCACTAATCTGATTTGTTCTCACCAACAGTTTGTTGATGACACTATGTTGATGGGAATATCTACGGTGAAAGAGGTGAAGACTTTGAAAAAAACTTTGGACATGTATGAGAAGACGACTAGGCAGATGGTTAACAGACAGAAGAGTTCCCTTTTTTTCTTCAATACCCCTGAGCATAGACAGGTCAAGATTGCAAGAATCCTTGGTTTTAGAGTGGATTCCTTACCTTCCTCTTATCTTGGACTTATGTTATGCCTTAAACCTCTAGACTCCTTTTGGTGTTTGTTGGTTGACAGATTCAGAAAGAAGTTGGCAGGTTGGAAAGGAGCTCTTTTGAGCCAAGCTGGAAAAATTAAACTTCTTAAAGCTTCTCTTCAGAACCTTCTAGTTTATGCTTTAAGCCTTTTTAAAATCCTTGCTAAATATGTTAAGGCCATTGAAAACATCCAAAAAATATTCCTTTGTTATGGAGTGGAGGAAAGAAAGAGAATGCCTCTTATAGGGTGGGATTTGGTTTGCAGATCGAAAACCTTTGGGGGTTTAGGTCTCTGAAAAATTAGAATTATGAACAATACTCTCCTAGCCAAACAAACATGGAGATCTTTCTCATCTGGTGGGGAATTGAAAGACATTTTAAAAATTAAATATATGGCTGACCATACATCCCTCAAAGCTTTGTTGGACTCTCCTATCCTCCCCTGTGGCTCAACTTGCTAGAATGATATGATTGCTGGTAGAAAAATTTTGGAATCAGGGATAGGATGGCACATTAGAAGTGGCAATCAAGCTAGATTTTGGGAGGATAAATGGCTTTTTAAGGAACCCCTTATCAAAATTATTGGTATGAAGGAGACTGGGTGAACTTATGTGTGATTAGTCAGGAGTTGGCTCAACTTCAATCCTCCTTAAATGCTATTAGTTTGGGACAGACTCAGCAGGCCGATATTTTTTTGTGGATGGACAACCCTACAGGTAACTACTTTGTCTCTTTGACTATCTCTTTTTTGTCCCTTTCTCAAGCTCCCCCTCCCTTCTGGTCAAAATCATGGATTAAACACTTGGCTCCTAAAGTCAATATCTTCTTTTGGATCATGCTTCAGAATAAGGCTCTTATGGTGGATAATCTTTGTAAATAGGGGTTTCAAATCCCCAATAGATGTTACCTTTGCAAGAGTGAGGCAGAGTCAGCCAACCACCTGTTTCTCCACTATCCATTTGTTTCTTTAATTTGGGGAAAATTATTAGCCCTCTAGAATATTTCTTGGGTGTTCCCCCAGACCATTGAAGAGTTCTTTTTACAATGGAAAGCCCCTAATCAAATTTCTTGGGTGTTCCCCCAGACCATTGAAGAGTGTGGAAAGAACATAATAATATACTTTTTAGGGACAAGGAGATGTTGGAGAATAATGTCTTTGAGAAAATTTGTAGGTTTATAAAGGAAAACTTTAATGTGATTCCTCAAAAATATCTTAACCTTGAAGCAATGGTGTGCACTCCCTATGATTTAATGATAGCAAAAGATTAGACTATTAAAGTGGACATTTCATTAGCTTCCAAGCTAGCCAAGAAAAGTAGGGAGGGTGTATGTTGGACCTTTCCTCCAAACGGTTGGTATAAGGCCAACTTGATGGCTCAACAAAGGGAAACCCAGGTATGGCTGGAAGTGGAGGTGTGTTAATGGATTCAAATGGTAATTTTATGGCAGTTGTGGCCATATCCCTAGGTCACCAAACCAACCATGTGGTGGAGGCTATAGGAGCCTTTCAAGTTGTAAAGTTAGCTCATAATTTGAATATTAAAAATTTATGGCTAGAAGGGGATTCTAAAAATATCATTGATTGTCTCCTAGGAAGGACCCCACCCTCTTAGTCGATAAAGAATTGGGTTGATGAAGCAAATTCTATTCTAGACAAGTTTGAAAAAGTAAAAATTTCACACATCTATAGCGAGGCTAATAGCGTGGTGGATTACTTTGCAAATGAAGGGGTTAGGATGCAAGGATTGAACACATGGTAGAATTGTAGGGACTTGAGAACTGAAGTTAGCGCTTTATTAGATTATGATGTTATGCATGGGAAAGACACAAATACATTTAATGATTAAAGGGAAAGGGGGAAAGTACATCAAAATCAAGATATTTTATGGGGTTGTGTCATATTACTTAGATGGGAAGAAAAAGTGGAACACTTTGTGGGTGCATTGGAATAGCTATGTAATTCTACAATAGGTGCTTGGCACTGGTAGAGTCTACAGTAAGGTGCAAATGAAAATGGGGGGGGGGGGACAGGAAAAGAGTTGAGCCAAAAATATATGAGGTTCACACTAGGAATGATAACGTCTAGAAGCATATTGTAAGAGGTGGGTTGGTTCCATTTCTAGAAAAAATTCATGGGCCTAATACTATGGCCATGGACTACTTCAAGAAGAACTAGAACAATAGGGAAATAATTCTCTTTGGAAGCAAGGTGAAGCTAGAAGAGAAAATTATAGGGGAGGTTACTGGAATGTCCACTGAGGGTGTGAAGTTTTATCAAGACAAAAGGTTTTTTGATGAGGCGGTCATCGGATTTCCTAAGAAGGATAAGGAGAAATTGAATCTGGTTGAAATTTCCAATAGCTATTTTAAAATTGACACCATCAAAGCATTGTGGAGAAAGGTGCTTCGTGTTATAATGGAGTATATCACCCTGGATGAGAGATTTACCAGATTGTATGGTCATCATTTTTCCATTCTAAACCACTTCTGCCATAAGGTACAGATTTCTCTGCCTCACTACCTATTATGTTTGTTGAGTAATAGCCTTGAGGACCATAAGAAAAATCCCAAGAGATTCCCTATTCTTCATCCTGGTCTTATTAGGTTAATATATGAACACTATCAAAGTTTGTCAGCTTTATCCAAACCTGTTGCCTCCTCAGCATCTAAGGACTATGAAACAAATAGTAGGGGTTCATAGAATCATCCTTACTAGGAGAGAATTGTTGAAGCCCACTAATCCTCTAAGATGTCTGCAAAGAAAACCTAGCCAAAAAAACCCCATCTTGATAAAGCTAACCCTGAGACCTACCCCGACTGCTTTGTCCCATTAAAGAATCTTGTTCTCAAGGGCTCCCCTACTAATAAGTTGGTTTCCTACTCTATAGATTCCTTAGAAGACAAAGTTGAGAACCCTAAAGCTAGCAAAAATTTTGTGCCCTCTCCTCCAACCTCTTTCAAAGTTGATGATACTAGATTTCCTAGCTCCCACAACCCAGATGATGTTAACCTAATATTAGATTGGGCTTAGTCTAGTGACATTCTTGCCTCTACAAGAAATGGCATTAGTGACATTTTCAAGGTTTTGAAATGGGCCTATAAAGAAATTAATGATCTCAATCAAAGAAATAGTGCTCTATATAGTAAGTCAGAGGAGCTAGAATGGAAACTGGCCGCTCTCAGTAATGAAGGAGGGAAACAGAAAAAGAACAGTAGTGGAATGGGTGAAGGTGACATTGAGGATAAGTACAAGTCTCTAGAAGCTGGAATGGTTAAAATTGAAGATAACATGAAAAAAATTGTGTAACAAAACCATAAAATGGCTAGGCACAATGCCATCATCATCAATGCCATGTCTGAAAATCTAGAAAAAATGCAACAGGGTTCATTGGTTGTTGATATGGAAGAGAACAAGGAAAGAAGGAATGCGGACCAAGGTATTTTGAAAAGGACCCATGCCAATCTCAAAAGGAAAGTGCCTCCTACTACCCAGATGGTTCAGATCTTAAAGAGGGGGGTTAAGGATATGAACGAACTGGAAGCTAAAACTGTGGAGTTATTAAAGACCCAAATTCAGTTGTTGTTGGCATTCTGTCTATTGTTTTGGTTCTATGGCCTTCGTTGGCCTTTTTGTTGGCTATGGACTTTTCTTGTTTGTGTTTTTATATATTTTCTACTTTTGGTGTCTTTATCGATCTTATCTTTAGTTTGTAAACTTTGTGGTTTCAAGTCTGTGTAAAACCCATTTTTTTCTCTTTCAAAAACTTTATACAATACAACATTTCATAATAGATATCTACCCTCTAGCATCATCTACCTTGAGGTTCTCTAGTCTACTTAGGTATCACTATTCTATTCAAGTAAAAGAATATTCTTCTCACATATGTCTACGAAAAAGGAAAATCAAATTACTAATTTCCACACTAAATAGAAATCAGATACATGATTCAAATGGATTTGTATATTTCAATATGCAGTCATATCATTCACATGACCCATGTTTACTTTCAACATAAAGCATTATCCATTTAAAAATGAATTAAGTAAAAACAAAAGAAGGTATGTCACAAGTATGTGTATGTACATAAACAAAATCTATGTGCATACACATATATGTGCCTACTTAAGTTCTTGGTTTATGCCTACATTATGAAATAAACCATTAAATCATATTACAATCATTTAATATTATCCCATTTGGCATTTCTTTTGTCTAGATTTCATGAAAATAAATAATCCATAATAAGTCTGTATTAACAGTTTCTCACAAATTATTGCTTCTTTTATATTCACACAAACTATGATAATGTATTATTGTTTTTTACATATGAACATTCACCATTTTAAACAAAACAATATTATTTCCAACTAAACAGTTATAAAACAAGTTGTTTCATGTAGAACATTCACAGTTTAACACTAATCACTGTTGTTTCAACTAAATAGTTTAATGAACAAGACTATTTTTCAGCTACACATACACTTTTACAACATAACGATGTTGTTTATAGCATAAAATTCACTATTTACAATAATATAATATTGTTTCTAGCTAAATAGTTATAGTGTATGACAAAACAATATTTTTTGCAATAGAACATTCACTATTTACTATATTACAATGTTGTTTATAGCTAAATAGTTATAGTTTATTACAAAACAATGGCATTTCCAACAAAACATTCACTGTTTACAATATACAATGTTGTTTCCATCTATACAGTTATAGTTTATGACAAAACAATGTCATTTCCAATAGAGCATTCACTGTTTATAATAATACAAATGTTGTTTCAAGCTAAACAGTTATAGTTTATGACAAAACAATGTTGTTTCCAATAGAACATTCACTGTTTACAATATATAATGTTTTTTCTAGCTAAACAGCTATAGTTTATGACGAAACAATGCCATTTCCAATGGTTTATGGTTGCAGCTTCAAGTTCCAATGCCTCATTTTCTAGGCTTTATTATTCTAAACATTTGTGTATAAATTTTCATGTAATAAATAACTAAAGTGAAGTTGTTATCAACTTTTTGGAATGAGTTTAAAAGTACTAGATGTCATGCTAATCGTTAATTGACAATGTTAAAATGATTGAATCCATGGGATCAATCTTAACCAGGTTTGGGTTGAAACCCTCGTTCATAGTTTACATATATTATACATCTAACATTCTAAAACAACACACAATCATTGACTGTTTCTTTAAAAAAATAGGGTGGTCAAGGGTGTAGCAATAACATTACCCTCAACTTCGGTGTAATTACCTCCATGGACAACATGGTTTCTAGTCCTATTGAGAGATGGTTCACTATACTACATATGCAAATAAATTTAAGGAATGAATTTCATCATTCAACCTTTATCCTAAATAGACTTGGTGACATACATAGGGTATCTTCAAACTATAAGAAGCAACAAAATTCCATATACAGATATTGGAGATATTAGCCCACCATTGCCCTTAGCGATGAGGCAAAACAAAAGTATTAAGTTACCCTTCAATGCTAGATTGAGAGGGTGATGGTATCAGCCCAAATGGGCATCCATCAGAGAGACAATAATAAGCAAGTAAAATATATTTACATCAAAAAATTTCTATTATAGCTTCGACCTACCCCATAAAGGGTGGCGATAATATATAATTTACATCTCTCCAATCACAGTCCTATTGGGTTTCCCCAATATCATGTGATGGGTTTAACAATTAAAAGTGTGCATGCAACTGAAACATAGGGTCGACGGTATCAAATCTTACAAGGTAATATACATAGTCAGCTCTTCCAAGTTGTAGGCTCTACAAGCCTAGGCGAATCCAAGTGTAGAGAAAGAAACAATAGAGCCATATATAATAGAATTCTAACTTGAATAGTTTGCATAAGAGTTTGATGGTCTAACAATATTTAATCAATACAATCGATAAAGCAACAATTCAGTTTGAGCATGTAAATAAAAATGAAAACTATAAAATCAAACAAAAATCAACATTTTAATGGAAAAATCACTAATTACCTCTACAACCAAGAATCTCCTTCAACTTTTTCCCACAATGCTTCATTCCACACCAGTTTATTGATGGTTGGAGTCGATATCCTCTTTCAAAATAGCATCTTTCTACATTTTTCTACGCCTCCAGTAAGGGGCTATTTCTAAATGATAATGGGAATTAATGATATTGTTGCCCCATTCTAAATTCAAATTTTTCCATACTATTGATGGTATACCATGACCTTCATGGGATTTTCTCATGATATCAATTTAAATTTCATCTATTCGATAATAATAATTATCAGTTTCAAGTTCACTATATATATATATTTATATGTATATACATATATTCTCATATACATACTTTATATTTATATTTAGATTTGTTCACACATATGTATGTTCTCGAAGCACATATATATTTATATACATTTATATATGTATTTATATATATACACACACACACACACTTATATATATATATATATTTGTGTATGTTTATATATACATACATATAATTGTATTCACATAGAAATTTTTTCATGTGCATATCTATCATTTATATAAAAATGATCTTTCATTTTCATTTTTACAATGATATAAAATGCATAATTGAAATTCACACATTCATTCACATACAAAATCTCACTTTTTTTTTCCTCTAAATTCAAAACACAAGCTCAAGATTGAATTTTTAAATATAAGTTTCCACGTACTTTTGTTTCACAATTGCATTTTTTCAATCATTGAGTCATTTCGGTCAGCTTAATATAATTCCTATATGAATTTTCAAATGTAGATATCATGCCATTTTGTGGCGTGTGGACCTAGATTCCATCAAGCTTACCATTTGATCTAGCTAAACAATCCTACTTCGACTGTGTTTGAATCCTTCAACCTATCACCCTACAATTGTACACACTTGCACTTGCAAAATTCATCAGTAATATTCAATTCTTGATAACATATAAGATAATTTTAAAAAGACCATACAGTTAACATCAATCAACTTCTTTCAATCTATTTCAAAATTTTCAAAATTTCCATTTAATATATTGCATTTCTTCAATATTTCAATTTACCATGGTATAATTAATATGCAATAAAATTGATTTATGGCATCCTTCCCCTCTTGGAAGAGACATTGTCTCGACATCTATTTAATCAAAATTAAAGCATATATGTCTATTTCAACATCACATCAAATTAAAGCATACATGTCTATTTCAACATCACATCAAATTGTTCCAAGTTAAAACTTCATAACATTTTAATCCAAAATTTTTGAAGAAAAATTATTAAAGTATCTTTCTCAAGAAAGAAAATGTGGAAAGGAGCATTCTATTTCTTCCACATCCTCCCAAGTTGCACTATCTTCTAAGTATTGGTCACATTGGAACTTAAATTGAGCAATATCTCTTCTTCATAACTTAACATTTCATCTATCTAGGCTTATAATGGGCTCCACTAGCACCACTCCTAGATCATGTACCTACAAGGATTGCCAATCAAGAACATGAACTACATTAGGATGATATGGCTTAAGTAAAGACATATGAAAGACATTATGAAGTTGAACCAAAGTAGGTGGTAGAGCTAGTATACAAGCAACTGGGTTAATCACTTCCAAAACTTCAAATGGTCCCACATATCTTGGGGCCAACTTGGAAGAATTTCCAAAATCAATAGAAATTTTATGGGGTTTAGCTCTCAAAAAAAAATTATCCCTAGTTGTGAACTATCTAAGAGTTTGGTTCTTGTCATCATAACTCTTCTATCGGTCTACCACCTCCTTCAATCTTCTCTTAATGACTCTCATTTTTTCTTCCATTTCCTTAAGCATTTTAGGTCCTACTATGATCATTTCCTCCAATTTATCCCAACTGATGGGAGTACACCACTTTCACCCATAAAGAGCTTCAAACGGTGTAATTCCTAGGGATGTGTGACAAGAGTTGTAAACAAAATCTACCAAAGGAAAATATTCTTCTTACTTATATTGTTGGTCCATACAATACATTTGGAGGAGGTATTCAACTACCTGATTCACTCTCTCTATCTGCCCGTCAGTCTTAGGATGATAAGTTGAGCTGGAATTTAGTTTGGTTCCCAGTGCAGCATTTAGGGTTGTCCAAAATCTTAAGGTCATCTAAGTGTCTCTATCAAAAATGATACTCTCTAGCACTCCATGCAAGTGGAATATCTCTTAGAAAAATTTCTTAGCTAAGGTCAACGATCCATCCTTAATTTTTCTTGGGATGAAGTGTCCAACCTTCATCAACTTATCAATTACAACCAAGATAACATTATGCTCATTTTTGCTCAATGGAAACCCTTGTATGAAATCCATATTAATCACCTATCATTTATACTTAGGCATTTCATGAGGCTATAGTACCTCGGATGGATGTGCATGCTCAGCCTTGAATCACTAGCACTCTAAACATTTGGCTATGTACTCTACTACATCTTCTTGAGCTTAGGCCAAAAATATAGTCTTCAACTCTACAATCATCTTGGATACTCTGGGGTGTCCTAAATAAGGTGCATTATGAACCTCTTATAAAACCAACTTCCTCAACTCTCGAGATTCTAGAATATACATTATTCTCTTGTATCTCAAAATACCATCTAGTTTGATCTCATACCCATCGAACCGATGATCTAAAGATTTACTACTAGGGCGCTCTTCACTCTCTCATAGTGCTCATCCCTTGGAAGGTACCAAATCACCCATTATCTCAAGTTAGACCTTGTCAAGATCATGGCTAATAGATGTCTTTGTCTACTAAGAGCATCAACCACTTTGTTCTCTTTTCCCTTTATATGCTCAATTTCGAAGTCATACTCACTAAGGAATTCCAACCACCATCTTTGACGTGCATTAATTTTTGGTTGAGTATATATGTATTTCAATCCCAAGTGGTCTTTCCTGAGCTCAAATGGATTCCCCAAAATATAATTCCTCCACATCTGTAAGGAATGAACTATTTCAAGAAATTCTAAATCATGTGGTGCATAGTTTACCTCATGTTGCTTAAGCATCCTTGATTCATATGCTACCACTTGTCCATCATGCATTAATACTACTCCCAATCCCTCTCCTAAAGCATTTGTGATTACTCTAAAACTCCCATTAGAATCAAGGATGGTCAACACTAGTGTTGTTGTGAGCCTTCCTTCAGGATTTGGAATGTCTGCTCAAATTTCTCAGCCCATTCAAACCACGTTCCCTTTCTTTGGAGTGAGGTGATAGGAAATGCAATATGGTAAAACCCTTGTACAAAATTCCTATTGTATCCTATGAGGCCCATGAAGATACAGACTTTTGACACATTTTAAGGCACTAACCATTCCATGATCACCCTAATCTTCTCGGGGTCTATAGAGACTCCTTTAGTTGAAATGATATGGCCTAGATAGTACACCCTGTCTTGATAGAATGAACGCTTGGATAACTTCCCAAAACGTTTCCTTTCTCTCAACTATTGTAGAGCTATTCTCAAGTTCCTATCATGCTCTTCAACATACTTTAAGTAAACTAAGATGTAATCAATGAAGATAAAAACAAAATCATTCAAGCAATGTCTAAATACACTATTCATGAGGTTCATAAATGTTGTTGGTGCATTAGTTAAACCGAAAGGTACCACAATCAACTCTTAATGTCCATATCAAGTTTGAAATTTTTTCTTCAAGATATATTCTTCCTTAATTCTCAATTGATGGTATCTTCACCTAAGATCAATTTTGGAGAACACTGTCACTCCCTTCATTTGGTCAAACAACTCATCAATCCTCAAAAGTATATATCAGTTCTTGATGGTCACCTTGCTAAACATCTGATAGTCTATACACAGACAAAAGGTCTCATCCTTCTTTTTCACAAAGATAACCAATGCTCCCCAAGGAGACACACTGGGTCTTATAAGCCCTTTGTTCAACAATTCGATTAGTTGGGCCTTCAACTCATATAGTTTGGTGGTGGTCATCTGACAGGGTTCCTTGGACTAAGGCTCGGCTCTTGGGACAAGGTCAATAGAAAATTTGAATTCTTGCTCCATAGGAAACTCCATAAGTTCATCAAGGAATACATCTTGGAACTCCTTGAGAATAGGGTAGCCATCTAAATGAGGATCCTTGCTATCAGATTTACTAACATGCACATCATAAATTTCACATCCCTTTTGATGAGCCTTCTTGAGTTGCCTCAAAAAAATCTATGTAAGCTCCAAGGGTCTTTGAATTCCACAAATCTCTACTAGGTTTCCATAATCATCTAGAAAATTGACTACCTTATCCTCAAATTTCACTATAGACTTATGCTAAGTTAACCAATTTATTCCAAAAATTACATCATATGAGCCTAAAGGTTCCCCATACAAGTTGACTTGAATTTGAAAGGTTAGAAGCTCTAACTCACTGCAAAAGAGATAGGTACCTTCTGCTCTGTTTGATTACCATACTGGACTGTCCATGAGTTTTCCATGTATCTAGGTCTAATATGTATCTTGGATATTATTCTAGGGTATATAAAACATTCAATAGCTCTGGTATCAATCAAAATAGAGATAGGTTGGCCATAGAGCTTATATGTTGAAGCTAAATTGGTGAAGCCTCATATATTCTACCTCTTTGTTATCCACTGTAATGTGGATTTGGTGATGTTGATTTTGTTGATAGCTTCCTTCTTTCTACAACTTTAACCACTAAGGAGAATTTGAGGCATAATGATCACCTCCACAAGTATAGCATCCATCATGAGCCCTTTGTAACCTCTTGGATTGTCCTCATTGAAGCCCTTCTACTTATGGTTGTCTTTACCCTTTTTTTTTTTCCCTTCTAGTTCTTTCCATTGTTCCCATATTAACCCTTCTCCTATGACTCACTTCCCCTCTTGAGAATATGGATCTGATGGCTCTTGTCTCCTTTATGAAATTTATTTTTCCCATACCATGACTTAGGATTTGAATCATTAAAGAGGTTGGATAACTATTGCAGTTTTTGTTCCTGTTTGGTGGCTTTCTGGAAGACTTCATTCATGGTAAGAGGATCATGCATATCCACTTCAGCTCCTATGTGGGGTCTCAGTCCCATTATGAATTTTTGGATACAAAAACATTCATCTTCCTAATACTGAGGCACATATTTCAATAGGTTGGTGAAATTTTCCCAATACTAGATTACAGTCATGTTCCCCTTGGTTAGATTATGAAATTCCATCACTTTCTTGTCAAAGAAAACTTGTGGTAACCATCTCTTCTTGAAAGATTGGAGGAAGAGTTCCCAATTGATCTTAGCAAGTTGTAGATTCCTTTCTAAATTCTTGTTATCCCACCAAATAGTTGCTTCACCTAAGAGCTGATATGTAGCCCATGTGTCTTTAGTCTAATTAGAAAGTTTATGGAGCCTAAAGTATTTTCCATCTCTATAATCCAATCCTCTACTCTTTCTCCAATAGCCTTACCATCGAACTTGGGTGGTTCTACTCTTTTGAGATCTTTCCAAACCTCATCCTTAATTTGTTCTCATTCACTAACCCCTAGACCATTGTCTCCTTGATTGACTTCTGCATTCCTATGGTCCAGGTTCTCGTGTACCACTCAAAATTATTGTTCTATGTAATCCATGTGAGACTCTAGTCAATTTAGAAGCTCTAGAATCTATTCAAGCCTCTTGTTAGGTCAGTTATTAATACCACTAACATCCACCTCTTGCTTGGTGGTCACTATGTTGACTCACTTAACCTGCAACACATACACATTTATCACATCTCAACACTAGGTTCTATAAATAAATGTTCTTATTCTACATCACATAATTTACACATGCATACATCCCTCACTCATATAAGACATATGCACTCATGCATAATAAACATTTTTTGGAGTCATTTGTTTGAACACTCCAAAAATGTTATCTAGTTTTATTTATATTATAGGTGATTCAATATACTCTTATTTACAAAAGGCTTCTTGTTACATTATTCCATTTTATCTTCATTAGAAAGAGGACATTCCTTTGGGTCCTTAGTTGAATTTACATCAAGCTTTACAAAAGAGGATGGTTGAGCATGCAGGCTCTCCTCCTCTTTAGTCAACAAGGGTGTGTTGGGTCCACACCCTAGAGGTTAGTCTTGGATTACAGAAAGACTTTTGATATTAGGTGTTCGCTTCTCCTCAATCTTCAAGCCTCTCTCTAGCTTAAATCATTTAAGGGCCTAAGCTAGCATTTCATCATTAGGAATTTCAGGTTGAACCTATGTCTTAGCTTTTTCTTCCATTATGTCATTCTTATGTGAGTTTTGTTACATGATTTTTCTTCGAGCCCAATCAAGTAGAGCTAAGATTGTGTTTGCAATTAAAAGATAGAAGATATACATTCTACTATGCTATGTTATATCCATATGCATAAAATAAATTATCATATAGACTGCATTTCATTACCCATATGCAAATTTATAAAACAAAAAAGAGAGTTAGCAATTGTTGCATAAAAGTTGTCTTTATTGATAATCATAAATTTATGGTGTCCCACACAAGTCATGGGACTAACTACTTCAATACATTAAAATAATAAGCTATGCATTGGAAGATATAAAAAGTAAAAAAAAATGAATATGGAAAGAAATGGGATTCGTCATTTCCTAAATGACGAATCCCAACTAAGTTGAACTAAGGCATCTATTTCAGCCTCCCTCCTATTTTTCCAACCTATAGAAGTTGTTTTCCTATTGTACTAGGATTTCCTACATGTGTGAGAAAGAATTTTTTAGAGCTCAGGATCACAAATTTTTACATATGCAACATGTACAAAAATATAGCCTATTCCCATAAAGCATTGAAATAAATTGCATAGCATAGATTTCTAGGAAAATAGAAAGGTTATCATAAACATCCATCATATGTTTTATTTTATCTAACATGTTTGTTCACTATGAAGGTACATGTTCAATATCATTGCAAGATCTATTTGTTAAACATCACAGCATATGGAGTAAAATGGGATCCCACAAGGGTTGATCCCAACATGTTTCCCTCTTGATGTTTGAGAGGGATATGAAGTGTGTATTCACCATAGCAATCACATGATATTGCTCATCATTTTTAAGTACAATTTAGACATGTTTGCAATGCAAGGAGAATTTTTATGCATAGAAAATTGAATCACAGAGGCTTGTACATTCCTTGAGATAGTCCAATAAAATTACAAGTTGAATATTGCAATAAAGTGGTTACCAAGCAAGGGTTTTGAGATGGATTGTCAAATATGGTTCAGGACAGTGATTTACTGTTGCATTTAAAATACAAGATCATGACAAGTAGAGCATTGTAAAATGACTAATATGCCAACTTCTAAATGCTTATTCAATGTGAACATTGATTTATTATTCTAAAGGGACAACAATATGCCAATAAACCAAACCACTGTTATATGGAGACAAAATATAGAATACATGACCAAATCATCATAACAATACATTGTGAAAACTTTCAAGGTATAGAGATCATCAAATTATTCAATGTGAACATTGATTTATTATTCTAAAGGGACAACAATATGCCAATAAACCAAACCACTGTTATATGGAGACAAAATATAGAATACATGACCAAATCATCATAACAATACATTGTGAAAACTTTCAAGGTATAGAGATCATCAAATGAGTCCAGTCATAATGATACCAAATAATAGAGACAATAGCCTATCAAAGAGCATAGATGAGAACACTCAGAACAGTCAAAACATGATAGATAGAATGGTAGTTTTTACCTTATTATTACCCTGTTAGCATGAAATGATGAAAAGATGGCATAAAGAGACCTTCTGAAGGTGTTTAATAAGGGACAAGTTTAGTGATGGATAGGTTCAAACATTGAAAAACCCTACTAAACCTCAACAAATTTTGGACATGTGAGTTTCTTATTCATTTCAATGAGAAACAATGTGGAGCTAAGGTTTTGGGAATGAATCCATATAAATGAACATATTTCTTGGTATTATTGGTTGATTCTGCTGCAAATCCAGTTATTATCTAGTGTTATTACAATAGGGTTGTTCTATGAAATTTTGTATATTAGATTCATTTAATCTAGAAACAATCCTATGCAAATAGGGGTTTCAAGTACATAAGGGTAATATTCATAAAGGAATGGAAAGATGTGTAGAGTCTTTGAATTATAACCATATTGTGTAATGGTATTGAATCATTTTTCAAACCATTTTTCCTTTGTGGGGAAACATTTTCTTGTGGAACAGTTGACTGAGATAGCTATTGTTTCAATATTCCACCCTCTCATGAAGTCTCATTCACTTTATAATCCTGCATGATATTTTTATAGCAAAGGTGATTATGACACTATTGGCCACTACTACATGGCGTCACAAGAAAAAAAAGGTTACCCATGATTTTAAAATTAACAAAAAAGAATACTAGGGCCATTCTTGAAGATGAATATTTTTTCTTCATTTTTTCTACAAAAATGTAAATGATAAAACCCTCGAAAGATCTCAAGAGGAGGACTATAGAAGTATGTAGGCCAAAGTTTTCAAAAAGTAAAAGAAAGGTAACTTGAGATAAATAAAGGAGTGTAGATAATTTTAAAATCTTCAAGTTCCTATACAAATCTGTGAAGAAAAATGTAGAGATAAACAAAACCCTTGACCATGAAATAGAATAGAAGACCCAAAAACCAATATTATGAGAAAATGGAAATGCAGCCATGGCCTATGCAATGAAAATATAAACCCTTGAGCTTTTGTAGAGAGATGTACAGGAAGTACAAATTTTTTTCATCATTCTAAGTGA
>VDFB02281492.1:298176286-298217012 GCA_007258455.2 Sequoia sempervirens
CTATACCCTCTACCCTATACATTGGACCCTTGACCCTAATCTCCCATCCCTATACCCTCAATCCTCTACCCTCAACCTTAAACCCTCAACCCTTAAAACCTCTACCCACTACCCTCTACCCTATAAACCCTTAAACACTAAACCCTATGCCCTAAACCCTCAACCCTTAAACCCTAAACCCTTAAACCCTCTACCTTCTACCCTTAATCCTCTACCATCTACCGTCAACCCTAATCCTTGAACCCTTAAACCCTTAAACCCACTTAGTAAACTCTCTACCATAATCCCTTAACCCTTAAACCATAATCCATCAACCCCTATACACTCTACCCTATACATTGGACCCTCAACCCTAATCCCCCAACCCTATACCCTCAATCATCTACCCTCAACCTTAAATCATCAAAAATTAAACCCTCTAGCCACTACCCTCTACCCTATAAACCCTTGAACACTCAAACCTAAATCCTACACCCTCAACCCTTAAACCCTAAACCCTTAAACCCTATACCCTCTACCCTCTACCCTAATCCCTGAACCCTTAAACCCTTAATCCCTCAACCCTCTTTACCCTTAATCCCTCAACCCTTAAACCCATATCCCTCAACCCCTATAAACTCTACCCTATACATTGGACCCTTGACCCTAATCCCCCAACCCTATACCCTCAATCCTCTAACCTTAGCCTTAAACCCTCAACTCTTAACCCTATACCATTTATCCTCTACCCTATAAACCCTTAAACACTGAACACTCAACCCTAAACCATAAACCCTCAAACCTCTTGACCCTTAATCCCTCAACCTCTATACCATCTACCCTATACATTGTACCCTCAACCCTAATCCCCCAACCCTATACCATCAATCCTCTACCCTCAACCTTAAACCCTCAACCCTCAACCCTTAAACCCTCAACCCTCTACCCTCTACCCTATACATTAAACACCCAACCCTCAATTTGTTGGTGTAATTAATATTTAATTACACTTGCATAAATTTACTTAGGTAATATTTAATTCCTAGGTTAATTAATTCTCATCATTATCTTATTGAGCTATCTTGTTGCTCAAGATAAGATTAGGATTATGCATCTTTGATTTTATAAAGAAAATCATATCTTGTAATTTGTAATTCCTGAATAATATTATGTTGCACATCCTTTTGCAACCTCTCTGCTTTTTCTGTTTTTCTCTTCCGTGGAAGGATATTCTGGTTTGCAAATTTGATCTTGGTTTCTAACATGGTATCAGAGCCTTGATTTACAGTCGCTTCTCAGATTTTTGAGAAAATCATTGTAGAGTTCGTTCGGGATTCCTTGAGGGTATCATTCCTTGAGTTCATCTATGAGGCATTTTATATTAGATTGGGCTTCACCATTGGATTCATAGTGCTAGAAAAGTCAGGATTGGCTTTTGTTTTGCAGATTTGGTCATCATTTTCCAGATCCATGAGGGTTTCAAGATGGGATATTTTTTGCAAGTTCTGGGGGTATCCAATTTTTCGGAGCAATTTGAGCACAAACAAAGGTCACCATTGCATTCATAGCGGCCAAAAACCCTAAGATTGCCTTTCGTTTAGTCAATTTTGGGGAAGTTGGTCTAGAAGGCAAAAAAAAATTTCCTGGGCAGCCGTACGGCATCCCCAATACGTAGTTCGATGCACAAGAATCATTTTTTTAAAAACATGTGTTTTTTGGTTTTTGTGCTGGCGCCTCCAATATAAAAGGGCTCTGCTATTGGGTGGCCATCGATCCACCACTGCTAGCAGCGGCACCTGCCCAGTCACCACCTGCTAGAGCTCAGCCCCCACCGGGCCCATTTAGCTAGTAGTTGGTCTTATTGAAGACTAGGAGCCAGTGCACTATCTAGCTTAGCCAGGGAATATTCCTTTGGTAGAGCATATTCCGGCAGGCGAACATGGAATATTCAGGCAAGCTCTAGCATATACCGATCTCCAAAAATTTTTTCCGGAAAGGGGGGATTTTTTTGCTCCAACGGCCATATGGCCATCAATTTTTTTCCCATGAAGTGCTGACATCAGCATGACATCATCGGCCATACAACCTTCTTTGCCCCTCCTAGCCCTAATTTTCCCTAAAGGAGCACTTTTTTTCTTTTTGGCATAACTTTAGCATACAGTATCAAAATCAGGCAAATGAGATATCACCAGAAAGCTGGTTTTGAGCACTTTCCAGTGGTGCAGTTTATTTATCAATATTTTTATATTTATCTACATTTATTTCTATTTGAAGTTAGATGTTCATTTTTGGCTTCCAAGCTCATAACTTTTTGCCACGATCTGCAATTTTCGTCTTCTTTGCAGCGTTGGAAAGGTATTGAGGAGCTCTATTTTGATGTCCATGCACTCTTTTCTGTATCTATCCCAAGTTTATCATTATTCCAGATTTATCCTGATGGGTGTTTTGGAGATTACTTTGATGTTTTGGCAGTTGGAAAGGTGAAACTTGAATATTTGCACTTCATTTCAGTACCACATCATCTTATTTTTTGTTTATGCATATTTAACATTCTATCATTTTATAATCATTGGGTTATTGTAATAAAAGAACTTAGATAAAGTTCCATTAGGGGGGTTTCTTGCATTATAAATCTGATTAGAGTGTGCATGCACTTTGATCTCCATATCCATTTTGTTTTGATGGCAACTCGCATGGGTTATTTGGTTTCTTAGTTTATTTTGGCCACATTTTTTCTCTAGCTTGACACATATCGGATTCATCGGTTCACACTTCAGTTGAGAGATTATGTTTCTTGATCCACATTGGTTTAGATCCTTCTTAGTTTAAGGGCCATGTTTTTATGGTTAATGTTCCAGAGTCTTCTTGGTACTCCTTCCCATGGAAGAGTTTTAGTCACAGTTTGGCATCGGCATCGAGATACAAGGTTTCCAGATTTTTTCATCATCTCATCTACTGTTGCTTCATAGATTCTAGGGTTGTTCCAATTTGTGAGTTTTCCAGTGTTTCGTGGCATCGGGTTTGCTGTCACATTATTATGATTCTATTTTTGGTTTCTTGTAGACATAAGTATCTTTCCTTGCTTTTTAGATTATAGTTCTAGTGTTACTCCATAGTGTCCTTCCAGTGCTTCTTTGCAGCAGTCATCTCATTGTAGGGGGGTTTTGTCCCATTGGGTTTTCCTTCTCTACCTCATTATTACATTTGTACTTGGGTACTTGATCAAGCCTTGTTGCCAGGACTCATTCATGATTTCTTGCATTCATCTTAGTTTTAGGTGCATGCTTTTTTAGTCTCCCTAAGTTGCACTTATGGGAGGTGTTGGTGTAATTAATATTTAATTACACTTGCATAACTTTACTTACGTAATATTCAATTCTTAGGTTAATTAATTCTCATCATTATCTTATTGAGCTATCTTGTTGCTCAGGATAAGATTAGGGTTATGCATCTTTGATTTTATAAAGAAAATCATATCTTGTAATTTTTAATTCCTAAATAATATTATGTTGCACATCCTTTTGCAACCTCTATGCTTTTTCTTTTTTTCTCTTATGTGGAAGGATATTCTGGTTTGTAAATCTAAATCTGATCTTGGTTTCTAACACAATTATCAACCCTCAACCCTTAATCCCTTAACCCTCAACTCTAAAACCCTAAACCATCAACCTTGATACCCTTTACCCTATACATTGTACTCTTAACTCCAATCCTTCAACCATATGTACCCTCAAACCTAATCCCTCAACCCTATACCCTGATCCATCAACCCCATAGGTTGTCAACCTTAACCCTCTATTCTCAACCCTCTACCCTATAAATTGGATCCTTAACCCTCATGTATCTATGTCCCTCCCTCCTCTCATCTCCTTCTCTCTATCCATCCATCCCTCCCTCTCTACCCTAATCCCTCAACCCTAAACCCTAAACCCTTAAACCCTTAAACCCTCTACTCTCTACCCTCTACCCTCAACCCAATACTTCTACCCTAAACCCTAATCCCCTAACACTAATCCATCAACCCTTACACCCCTAAATCCAAGGAAACTCTTCCCTAATTCCCAACCAAACCCTCAAACCCTTAAAACCTCAACCTCTAATTCTCAACCCTAAAACCCTAATCCTCAACCCCTATATACCTCAACCCTATACATTGACCCTCAACCCTATAATCTCTATACACCTATACCCTCACCCTCAACCCCAACCATCAACCTCAACCCTAAACCTCTAATTCTCTAACGGCAATACATTAAACCTCTAACCTCAATTTTTCAACCTCGAACTCTACCCTCAACCTCAATCCTAAACCCCTAAACCCTCAACCCCTATACCCTCTACCCTTTACATTGAACCCTCAAACTAATCATTCAACCATATACCCTCAAACCTATACCATAAACCCTCTACCCTCAACCCTAAACCCTTAACCCCAAACCCTTTAACCCTAAACCCTTAAACCTTCACCGTATACCTCAACCCACACCTCTACCATCAACCCTAATCCTCAACCCTCAACTTAAACCCTAATACCCTCAAAACCATCGCACTTTGCAGGTCCTCTCCACCCTAATCCTCAACTCTATACCCTCAACCCCTCATCACTTTCTCTATCTATACATCTCACCTCCTCCCTCCCTCCCTCTCCCGGCCTCCCTCTTTCTACGTACCTCTCATTCAATCAATCCCTACCACCCTCTATTGCTCCCTCTATCTATCTCTCTCTATCTCCCTCCCACTCTCTCCCACTCCCTCTCTCTCCCTCTCTCTCATGTATCTCCCTCCCAACCCCTCTCTCTCTCTCTCAGGTCTCTCCCTCTGGAAACCTACCTAGGTAGCTCTCTCTCTCTCTCTCCCATCTATCTATCCTCCCACCCTACCTGTATAAGTCCCTCCTCACTCCCAACTCTCTTTGACCCCCTCCCCCCTCTTATTAGGCCTCACTCCCTCCCCACTTCAACCTCCCCCCTCCCTCTCTGGCCCCCACTTACACCCCTCCCACTCCTATAACCTCCCTCCCACACCCCTCCTCACTCACACCTATCTCTCAAGTCTCTCCCCCTCACCCCCCTCACACTTTCAAGTCTCTCCCTTTGCACCCTACCTACATAACTCTCTCTTTCTTTCTATTTCTCTCTCCCCCCTCTCTCTCTCTCTCCCTCTCTCTCAATTCTCTGTCTCCCAACCCCCTCTCTCTCTCACTCCCTTTATCCCTCCTACCCTACCTAGCTAATTTCCTCTCATTCCAACCCCCTCTCTCCCACTTCATCTCTCTTAAACTCTCACTTTATCTATTTATCCCTCTCGCCCCCCCTCACACTATCAAGTGTCTCCCTTTGGCACCCCACCTACATAATTCTCTCTTTCTCTCCATCTCTCTCTCTCTCCCCCCCTCTCTCTCTCCCTCTCTCTCAATTTTGTCTCTCCCACCCCCCTCTCTCTCTCCCTTTATCCCTCCCACCCTACCTAGCTAAGTCCCTCTCACTCCAACCCCTTCTCTCCAACTACCTCTCTCTTAAACTCCCACTTCCACCCCCTCTCCCTCTCTCCAGACTCTCTCTCTCTCTCTCTCTCCCTCTCCCAATCTCTACCTTAGACAACTCCTAGATCTCTCTCCCTCTTAAAATTATCCCTCCCTCTAAAGACACATAAATACATGCATACAAGCATAATACATATATACATACAATTATACATACAAACAAGCATACATGTACATGTATGCATATACAATCTTACATACAAGTAGGTATAAATACAATATACATGCATTGATACATATAGGCATACATACATACATACATGCATGATATAAGCATAATGCATACAAAACAAAATATATAAACATACATTCAATATGCATTTAACATAAAGAAAAGACATAACCTGAGTTTACATAATCAAAGCTCATGTTATGTCTCTGCTGTGACAGTTCTCACCAAACAAAAAAGAAACCATGCCCTAAAACTCATATAATGTGAGCATGCAACACACTCAGAAAGCATCTTAATCCCCAAGCCTTGGGATTGCATTTTCTGAATACCAACCCAAAGGCTTGAGGCATTCCCAACAACCAAAGGATGTGTTTTTGCAATTTCTACAATATTTCACATATTCCTCGTGTTTTTCCTCACCATCAAGATTTCTCTGCACACATGGTTCAACATCAAAACAAACTCAAACATTCTGCAATGTTAGGTCTCTCTTAGCCATCCAATGTAATTTTTTCAATTCTCTTACAATGTTTGTATATCTCCTTTTGGAAAAATGAGTGTCTGTGTTTTTTCTGCTATAAATTAACCATTCATTGAAATTTTAAATAAATTACATTTTAGAAACTAGACCTCACCCTACATTTTTAAAAAAAAATTTCAATTAGTTTCCAAACTTGTAGTACCATGGCTGTAAAATTTTTCAAGAAGTGTCCACTTCAAAAATTAGTACAAAATAAAATATTCATTTAAAAATTATTAGAAAAATCATGCATCAACTACATATTGTTAGCTAACTTCTGACTGTAGTGATTTTAAAAATACTAAAAAAAATTTTACTGTACAAGGGTCGTACACAAGTTGCTATGTTATGTTTTTCTGACAAAAACAACACCAATTTGTGTACATCACTTGTTTGAACCTCTTAATCTCAACCATTTTCAAAATAAATTAGTAGTTTATAAAGTAGACTCAAAGCACTTGAACCCTTCTTTTTGTTCCATCTCAAAATTTTGAGTGTAAGTATCCTCAATTTCATATCCAAGGTCAGTATTTCCTGATTTCAGAAAAAAAATTGGCCACTTAAGCCCCCTTTTTGGGAACCATCTTGGTGCACTTACCCTTAATTTTATTTGAGTTCTCATAAATTATTTGGTGTATTGGATCTTATTCATTTTGATGTGTTTGGTCCTATAGATGTTCCTTCAATTGGTAAATCCACATATTATGTTTCATTTATTGATGATTATAGTATAAGGACATGGGTATATTTTCTAAAGAGTAAATAAGAAGTTTTCAGTCGATTTAAAGAATTTAAAACAATGGTTGAGTTGTAGACTGGAAACAAAATAAAAGTTTTGAGGAATGATAATGGAACTAAATTTTTCTGTAATGATTTTAATAGATTTTGTAAAGATTGTGGTATTCATAGACAAAAGACAACTATATATTCTCCACAACAAAATGGAGTTGCAGAAAGAATGAACAAGAGATTGATGGAGAAGGCTAGGAGTATGTTGAATGGTGTTGGCCTAGGACAAAGGTTTTGGGATGAAGTTGTTGCCATTTCCTATTACCTGATTAACAGATCTCCTACATATGCTCTTGTTGATAAGATTCCTATATAGGCATGGTTGGGTTGCAATCCTTCATTTTAAGACAGCTTAGAGTTTTTGATTGTGAGGCATATGCACATGTGCCAAAGGAGAAGCGAACAAAGTTGGAGAACAAGGATCATGTGAAATGTACCTTCATCAGATATAATTATTGTGTGAAAGGATACAAGCTTTGGGAACTTGTTACACAAAGGTAATGTGGACACCAATTTTGGTATCCAAGGGTTCTCTAACTCTTCTAGGGTTTTTCACCTAAAAAGAGAGAAATGGACCCAAAATGCATAACGTATACACTCAAGATTAATGAAAGTATGGATGTAATATGCCTAAATATGATGTCTAAATGAAATAAATTGAAAAATAAAGGTGATTACTAATGAAAAACCTAAGATATGCAAATTGTTTGAAAACATGGTGATGTATGCAAAAACACCTAAGAATGCAAATAAATAATAACATAATTAAACAAGACTGGAGATGTGCACCTAGAATATGAAGTATAATGCAAAGAGGCTCTAAAATACTATAGAATTTACTAGAACAATTGACTGGGACACTTGTGCCAAGTTGGGCGACGGTCTAGTTTTAGGGAAATTCTATCGGAACAAGTTTCTGCCAAATGGGTATCAAAAAATGTAGAAACCACTTTGCATGCCTGGTAGTGGGAATAATTCACCACAAATGGTGACTTAGTCCACTTGGGAATCTTGAGAAATTTGGGGTAGGATTTTGTAGCTTTATGTTTGCACTTCCTTTCCTGACAAGTTTCTGGTTCATATTCTATAGAAAACAGGCTGAAAGAGGTCTCCAAGCTTAAATTAGGGATTTTTTGACTTTGATGACTTTGACATATTGAAAAAACCTTTTTGACACTTTCCTTTTTAACAAATCTACATATAAGATCTGTAGGCACACATGCAAAGAGGGGAAAAAGAGTTAAGGGTTAGAGTATAGGGGTTTTCCTTGGTCAAACCCCAATTTGTTAATCAAACCCTAGATAATAAAATGAAATAGAAAGAGAATGATTAATAAACACCATGCAATGTCACAAACTCACCAAACCCTTGATGTTGAAATATATGAAGATATGCAATGAAGTGCTCCAATGGATGATTTGATAGTGTTTAAAATGATTGAAAATTTCTTGAATGATGAAATAGAAATTAGAAGATTGTAGGAGATGAAAAATGAGGGGAAAAATCTTTATTTATACTTTATTTTACTAAATTTCCTAAAAATACCACATCATAAGATGACCTCAAGGGTAAGAATAAAATCCTGCTAGAAAATTAAAATTATTTTGATTTTTGTGCCTAGTAGGACTAAGTCACCCCAAGTGGTGACTTAGTCCCATTAGGGAAATTTTACTGGGTGTTGGGAATTAAAGTGCATTTAATAATTTTTAACAGGAATATTCTTAAAAATACTCTAAGTATGGCCAGAAAGTGCATTAAGGGGTCATTTAGACATATGAAAGAGTTGAATTAGTGATGACAAATCTAGAAAAGCATGAGAATTTGTTACAACTCCTTACAACACTTTGAAATAAGACTTGATAAGTGATAAAAAGGAGTTATTTAAGTAAATTATGATGAAAGGGTCCTAGAAAAGTGTGAAAGTTGGTTACAAGACTTCACAACACTTTTACAATACAACCTAGAATTCTTAATGATTCTCAAGGGTCCAAGACCTAATGTGAATGTATTGACCACATTACAACATTAAATCTAGGAAAAATCAAGCCAAAGTCCATAAGAGAGACTCAAGTGAGCGTAAAAATTTCCAACTATACATTTTTTGGTGACACAGGTAATATACAGTAGATGTGTTATTTTTAGAGAAACTAAGCCTTCTTCTGTTACATTGCAACCAGAACAAAGTAAATAGGAAGATGTGATTCAATTTCCTTCTACACCTAAGAAAGTTGAATTGAGGCCCAAGGATAGACAAGAAGTTGAGGAGATCTCATCTAGCTCCAATCTTCAAAAGAGGAGGAAGAACCCCCAACTCAACTTATTCGTAGGTCTACAAGGAATATACAACCACTAGAAAGGTATACACCTAATGATTGGAGATGTATTTTTTCTTTGAATACTAACATGGATGAACCCAAATCTTTAGAAGAGGAATTAGGTGTGAATGATGTAGAATCCTAGAAGATTGCTATAGATGAAGAAATAACATCTTTGAAAAAGAATGATACATGGGATCTTGTACCATTGCCTAAAGGATGAAAGCTTGTTGGTTGCAAGTGGGTGTTCAAGAAAAAGATTGGTTCAGATGGAGGTATTAAGATGTACAAAGTAAGGTTGGTTGCAAAAGGTTACTCTCAAGTTGAGGGTGTTGATTATGGTGAGATATTATCTCTTGTTGCAAAAATGACATCCATTAGATTTTTGCTTGCTATTGTTGTTGCTTGCAACTTAGAGGTTGAGAAAATGGATGCGAAAACTACTTTCCTTCATGGTGAATTGGAGGAGGATATTTATATGATGCAGCTAGAGCACTATGTGGTAAAAGGTAAAAGTAAATTGGTTTGCAAATTGAAGAAATATTTGTATGAATTAAAACAAATTCCTAGGATGTGGTACTAGAAATTTGATACATATCTGTTAAGTTTGGGATTTGAGTATTCTAAATCAGATCATTTTGTTTATTATAAAACTTATGGTGATCATTTCTTATTTATTGCATTATATGTTGATGATATGTTATTTATTAGCAAAGGGAATGGTATGATTTCAAAACTGAAATATCAACTTGCTGCTAAATTTGAAATGAAAGACCTTGGTGTAGCTAGAAACATTCTTGGGATGGAAATTAAAAGAGATAGAATGAACATAAAGCTCTGGCTTGGCCAAAGTATGTAAATTCAATATTATAGATATTAAACATGCAAGATTATAGACCATTGTGTGTTCCCCTTTCTCTTGGAACAAAGTTATCTATTTCAGATTGTCCAAAATCTCCATTAGAGATGGAAGACATGAGAAGAGTGCCTTACCAAAGTGCAGTTGGGATTTTGATGTACACTATGGTTTGTACTAGACTAGACATTTCCCAAGTAGTGAGAGTTCTTTCCAGTTATGTCTAATCCAGGTAGAGTTCATTGGGATGTAGTTAAAAGAGTCTTTAGATATTTATGTGGTACCTCAGATTATTCCTTGTATTATCATAGTAATGTTACTGAAGATGAAATTTACATTGATATTCATGGTTATGTGGATTCAAACTAGGTAGGTGATATTGATAGTAGGCAATCCACTAGTGCTTATGTGTTTACATTATTCGGTGGTGCAATTAGTTGGATGAGTAAGGGACAAGCTATGGTTGCTTTGTCCACTATTGAAGCAAAGTATATGGAAGCTACTCATCCTTGTAAAGAGGCTATTTGGATTAAGAGATTGTGTTCATATATTGGAATAAAACAAGGTGTAGTGACAATTTATTGTGACAGTTAGAGTGTGATATGTCTAGCCAAGAACCCAACATTTCATGCTAGGACCAAGAGCATTGATGTACAATATCATTTTGTTCGATATATGGTCAAAGATGGCAGGGTGAAACTAGTTAAGGTATATAATTTGATGAATGTTGTTGATTCTTTAACTAAGCCTGTGAGCACAAAAAAATTTAGATGGTGTTCAGAGATTATGGGCCTTTTGACCCCTAGCAATTAAGAGATAATGTTTACTCCCTCCCATTTCTCTTGCAAGATGTTCGACAAGTGGGAGATTTATTGGGAAAATTTGTCTCAACCTTGCAATTATATAAAGGTTATTGTTGATAGGATATATACATGAATATATATATATATATACATGAATATATATATATATATATATATATATATATATATATATATATATATATATATATATATATATATATATATATATATATATATTCCATAGTTACATAGATAGGTGTAATATATAATGGCAACAAAGAGGGGAGAGTGTGATGCATGTAAAAAAAAAAATGTTAACCTTTTTAGGAAACTACTAAAATGGTCCACATACATTAGATAAATGATACATTGTAAATCTAAACTGTTAATTATTAGGTTTTTAGATCTAATGGTAGACTTTTTTTTTGACCTTTCTTGCCCTAGAATGTAACCCTATTTTATGAGGACTTTGTATTATGACTGGGTAGAGAGAGATGATGGTGTATTCTAAGAGTTTGTTAGTAGTTGTATTGTCTCTTGATCTATAAGTTGTGATACTCCCGTGAGAAGCTTTCTCTGCAAGTATATTGTAATCTTTTTGATTTACTAAATAATATATTGGGCAGCTTTTGGAGTGTGGGGTTTTTCTCCTGAAAGGGTTTTCCCCACGTAAATCACTGTGTTGTGGTATGCATGATATTTTTGTTTATTTCTATTTAAGTTTCCATAACTATTAAAGATATATAATTTTTTTGCATTATTCTTCTCTCAAGATTAGTGTAGGAAGTTGTTCCACTACCTTAGCTTCCTTACAACAAGGTCTCTACAACTCATATTTCATATACTCTATTGAAGTCACATTTTTTTGTAACTTTTTGGAAATTTTTGTAATTGTGATATTCTTGAGAATAATTTATGAAATATCTTTGCCCATGGTTTTTTCTTGGTATAATTTTATCGATTTTTCCATGTAAATACTATTTTAAAATAGTACTTATTATTTTTCTCTATTTTTTGTACTATAATTTTTCTTACATTTATCTCTAGTAGTTTAGAAATCATATGAAATTAAAATGGTGGTTAATGTGACTTTGGTGCTCATACTAGTGGTTAGGAGACTACTTGTGCCTATATTGGTAGTCAAGAGATCACTTGCAACTACATTGATATCAAAAATCAAGGTTGATAATTAGGGGACTATGAAGATGACCTCATTATTTATAAAAAGCACAACTAGTTAAAGGACCATTATAGTTGGTGGATATTGAGACTTTAAGGCTCCTACATAAATAAGCTAATGGTTGGAAGCTCCTCTTAGATTAGGTGGTAATAACCACTAGTTAATAGGCTAACCAAGATTCATAGCTACTGGTGATAAACTATGAAATCAAGCCATCATTGTCACCCCTTATACTCTAAAGGTACCATATTACACAAACCTTAACACCATAACCCAAAAGGAAGTTTATTCTTTTATGCAAACCATAGCCATGGAATTTGAGCTCAATCAATCCCAATCCTATTTGCACAAAATATATTTGAAGCCTAATCCCCAATCCTTCCTACATAGGTATCTTTAAGGTTTGATCCCTACTACTACCTATATCAATTATCTCTAAACTTGATTCCCACTCCTATTAGCATTGGGAAAATCCAAAGCCTGATCCCTACCTCTCCCACTATTGGGTAACTTTGAATCCTAATCCTTTATCCTTCTTGCAATTATTAATCTAAAATACCAATCTATGATCCCTCCTAAGCATGTGGATGGACTTGTTTCCCTTATGTCTTGGAATCACCACATCCTATTCCCCATAACTATAAGTTTGGAGCATTAGAGATATTAATTCCAAAATGGAAAGTGAAGATCATTTGAATGAAATTCTAAATTTTGATTTATTAGTCCCTTTGCAACTAAATTTTCTAATCATGCATGTCATAAAACTCCCATATTTGGGCATGCATTTCCTAAAACCCTACCATTTGAGTACATGCATGTCATAAAACCCCACCTTTGGGCATGTATTTCCTATAAACCTACCATTTGAGTACCAAACCTACCTAGCACCATGTATAACCCATGATGGAATTAATGGCCTTGAATGAATTTGATACAACAAGGGGAATACTTTCAATTCCTATTAGCATGTGTAGCTTCCCTAGATTATGGTTGATCACAAAAGGAGAGGGTTGTTGACACAAATAACATGATTTCAAATGCTTGTAGCCATGAGTGACATGTACACTAGAAAAAAACCCTTGATCTTCATCAAAGATATATCAAGGGAGATAAATTTGGGCATGGGATTTTAGTCCCTAGGACCAGCCTTTAATTTACTTATAATTGTGGCATCTTTGTCTATTTACACCACTTACCAATTTATTTAAATAAATAAATAAACCCTAACGATAATAGTTTGATATCTTTCCTTTATCTATCTAATCTAAAGATGAAAATGCTTATATTTAGGAGATTAAATATTATTTTTTTGGAAAAATTAAAACCTACCATTGTTTATTTTTGTTGAAAAATTATGCAATATTACTAGAATTTTGCACATGCACCTGCATAGAAATGGTAGTGATGGCATATGGCTTGTACAATTGTGTATGGATTTATATAGATATGTACTGTGATACCATGTTGGATTTGATGGTGAACCCCACAACTCTAAGAAATAACTTGCAAGAAATTATTTGTTACAAGTAGAGAGAAAAGAAAGATAGATTTGCTCAACAACTTAAGAATTATTGATATAGTAACCCAAATGAATGATTACAATGAATGGTGAATCCTTGTGAAGGAAAAAAGAAAATCCTAGATCAAACCCTAGTTGAATATTTTAAGTTAGATCATGAAAAGTATCCTCATCCTATGCTATGAGACAATGTGACCTAAAATAACTCAATCTAATATTAAAAAGGCCTTTCCTAAGTTTGGCTTAAATGCATAAAATAAAATTGGCCTAATAAGTAAATAATGATTAATTAATTATTAGGAGAATTTCTTATTTACTCCAACAAAAAATGGCATGCCTTGAATATCTCAATACCTTGGAATGTTCTTTTAAAGTTAGAATTTTGTACAACTTTAAAATTTGAGCCATTGATCTAAGATAAACCAAGATTATCCATTTGTCACTAATTCTTGGCACCTTCTCATATAAAGGGGCCATTAATTGATTGATTAAAGGATTGGGAGTTATTGAAAAGTATTGGATTGACAATAAATATTTTTTATTATTTTCTTTCCTTCTTGGTTTCCTTTCAATTAGTGGAAATATTTTAAGAATTGTAGTAGGTTAGAATATGTGAATGTCCTATTTAGATCATGAAAATATTGAAAATTGTAAAGTGATTTGAATTGTAATGTTTTCTCGTTATGAAATTTCATAAATTTGTTCGATTCTTTGGGTACCTTATGGTCTCTTTTGTAATTTAAAATTCCATAGAATTTTGCACTATGCATGTATAGTTGTGATAATGTCTACTTAAGCATAGTATATTTATATGATGTTCAAACATTAGTCTAATTTTTTTTTATAGTTTTCTAAATTACATTCTCCAACCTATTTCTCTCCTTACCTTATCTTTTTCCATTTTAAAAAATTGAAATCTAAAACAAATAATAATAATATTAAATACATGATGTTGAATAAAATACTCCAATATGAATAAATACGATCATATTTGACATCATTGAGCATTTATTTAGGGTGAAATACATGAATCTTGTTAATATATTCTAGATTTATTTTCATATTTAAAACTCTAGAAATGTAAGTCCCTTTGTATAAATAGCTTCACAATGAATAATTGAGTCAAACCATGAGTCAAGACTTCACATTTGAAGCCTTGGGATAATTGAATTCTATTTCAGAATTTTATTCTCTTTCAAGAGATATAAGCTCACTCATGAATTTTATTTATTGATTGTGAACAAAATACACATCAATAGGATTTAAGTAATATTTGTATAAATAATTAGTGAGGATATTACAATGACATATCAAAGCCACTAATTTAAATTAATATCTATAGATGATTTAAGTGATATTTACATTAATATTTTTTAGGAACATTATAGGAGATTAAGAAAACAAAGATATTAAGAGGAATACTAGATAGGTTAAATTCAATGGTGGCATCATAGGAAAGAGGAGTACATTTAGAAGATATTAGTACAGATAAAGAGCAAGAAAAAGGTAAATAATTAAAAATAGAAGATGATATGGATGAATTAGAAGGAAGTTTAAATTGAAGCTTATGCATAAGATAAGTAGTAAATAAAACTAGATGTACTCCCTTCTATAACAAAAGTTTAATCTTAAAAAATCATAGATTAGATATGTAGATAGAGAAATATTTGTGAAATTGGTAGGGCAAAGACAAATATCAAATCAAACCATTGTTTTTATTTTATGGGAAAAATAGGTTTTGAAGGGACTCGAAACCCTTTACAAAAAAAGAAGCAACATGCTGCTCCAACAAATATTCAAGAGCCTACCAACAACAACCCAACAACCAAAAAACTAACCAGTGCCATAGGTGCCAAACTACAAAAATACAACCAACAATCAACAACATGTGCCAACAAAATAATAGAAAAACAACTTAAAAGAGACAAACACCCAACATAAATAGAAAGAAACAAGAAACTAGTTAAGGAAACTCAGAGTTTTGGCCACCTTAATCTGCTGGTTCTTATGTTTTTCAACCATATACAATAGTTCCTTTTTCTCAGCATCAAAAGCTTTCTTCCATTCGGTTGACCCTCTACCAACAGGTACCTTATCATCCTTCACAACTTTTTTTCCCTTTCCCTTATCCATTTGTTCTTTCTCCATGATCTATGAGAAGAAAAGTTGATCTACTCTGAGCTGATCAATTTTCTTAAAGAGAATTTCCAAAGCTTCTACACTATTTTTGACCAAGGTGTGGCTCACCTACAACAATTTTTTGATATCACCATTTATACTAGCAACCTTGGCCTCAAGGGCCTACAATATTTCCTTGCACAATGCCTTAAAGTCATTGAGTGAGCCTTCTAATTCCACCATTCTATCAATGAGGATGTCAGACACAGAGGCCTTCTGAACGTTCTACATATTTTCCTTTAAGCCTCTTATCTTGATATTGATTTTATTGAATTCTTGCAAAGTCCATTTAGCCAATTTGAAGGTACTTGTAGCCCCAATCCTAGCCATATCCAACAAACCAAACATAGAAGTATCATCCTCATATAGGTAAGAAAAATCCTCTGACAGAGGATCAATCTTCAAGGGTGGATTAACATTTTTCTTTTCCTCATCCTCCACATTCAGATCCCCAACCTCCTTATCTAGAGACACCTTAGGCATGTCATGAACTTGAGAATCCTCAACAGTCATTGTTTTGTTAGTAGGAATCTTACCTACCTTAGCCTCTTTGGGGTCCCTGGCCACAACTATAGAATAATTTTTCTTCAAATTGGCCAACCTCTTCGATAGTCTTCTCGGTTTTTCAAGCAAACCAACATTAACCTAGGTCCCAACCTTAAGAGCCCCACCAATAGCACCTTTATCAACAACCACTTCCATAGCCTTAGGAGAGGACTCATTTGACCCTACCTCCGCATCATCACTCCTAAAAAAGGCCAACCTCTTTGGAGACATGTTACTCTTAGAACCCACCACATTCCTTTTCTTCAAGGCCGAAGCCACAACTACAAGGTAGACATATTCCTTGCCCTCATTCCATTCCTCCTCCTCATCCAAAGAGGAGTTTGAGTCTGACGACCCTAATAAATCACTTAAAACATCTTTCTTGCCTTTGATGGCCAGAGCCAGGGTAATAGATTAGACATGCTCCATTATAAGAAAAATAAGCTCTTCCTGGAAGACAGGGGCCCTCCTGTTCTTCAGATGAGCATACACTGAGGATTCCAATGAAGATAAAAGAAAAAAGGGAAAGGAAATAAAAAAACCATGTCTAAAATGATTAAGAAGAGTGAAATAGTGACCAACAAGAGCCTTAAATCTCCCTTCCAGTGTCATGTACCGCATCAAAACCTCCACAACCCTAGCCCAGATCTTCTTGAGAGAGGTTCTCTCATATCCCCAGCTCTCCAACTTGACCAAATTCTTCTGCTCATCATCCTTAAAAAATGGGTCATCGTCTCCTCATTTCTTTTTTTGTCTTTGAAAAACTTCCTTCCCACAGTTGGTATCCCCATAAAAGTGGCTATGAGATCTTCATTCACCTCCACCTCTAGTGCTTTCATCATAGGCTTGCAATTATGCCAGAAAGAGACAAACTTGGCTGAGGCATTAGGTCATTCCTGTGCAATCTCTCCAAAAATGACATGAAATTTCCATGAAAAAGAATGTTCTAGAGCTTCTTCTTTCTCTGAATATCACCATAGGAGTACATGGCTCAACTTGGATTTTGTCGCCGCCCATGGTAGCCCAAACATAACACATAAAACCCCGGTGAAAGATACCCATGAGAAAGTGAGATAACCATAAAATACCCACAAAGTGTGCTAGATGGGGAGAAGTACAAGGCCATAAAATTTGCACCACCTTATCCGACGCCATCAATTCTTAATATGTTTCTAGCACTCTCGAGAATGATCGATCCCTCTTCCCATGAGTGAAATTAGCTAAGGTTGATAGCCAAATTGACAAAATAATTAGCAAGAGAATTTCCTTCCTGATAAACATGATAGACGTGAGAGACGTGGGTCTCATCACAAGATTGTAACATAATTATCATATCCTTTATTAACTAATCAACGTTCCAACTCAGGGGATGCATACCATGCAAATAATTTATGATATTCATAGAATTTTCTTCCACCCAAACTTTGTAGAAACCCTTACTAATTGCATATCTAACACTCATGAATGCATCCTCTTCCTTTGCGTAATGATTAGTTTGTGTACCCAATGGGAGTGCTATCGTTCCAAGAAGTCTATCAAAGTTATCTCTTAACACCCCTCTGCATCCTACAGGCTTGAGATTCCCCTTTGCTGCCCCACCAAAGTTAATTTTAATCCACCCAGTCAGAGGAGGCTGCAATCTTGTGTTCCTCCTCATCACAGTGCTAGCCTTGAGAGTCATGACAGGAACTGAAGAGATTTTCCAATTCAAAGTCACCATAAGATCATAGTCAACAAGGCACATAGTCAGATCACATCGAGTAGAGTCAAATCTAATGAAAGAAAAATTCTCCAGGATAGCTCGATAGACCTTGATGAAAAGGCTATCAACCTTCAGTTTATAATCTTGAAAGATCATGTTCTTTCTTTCTCTCCAAAGTCCCTAGGCAATATGTGGGGCCATAAGATCCCAGAGCCTATGCAACACAGGAGAGTAGGAAGGGAAATTCCACTAATCATAAAACTTAGCTAGAGAGCTGGAAAGACCCACCCCAAATCCGAGAGTCTAAGGAACTTACTCCACAAGGAAAATGAGTAATCACATCCAATGAGGATATGAAAACCATTGTTACACATAATAAAAGACATAAAATAAGAATGATTTTTGAATTCATTGAGATAATAATTACATTGATTGTAATTGGCTTTAATAGCCTTATATTTCCCATACCAAACTAACTTATAGAAAAGAAACTCCCTAAAAACTAATAGCTAACATATTTAATTTCTAAATATTAATGAACAACTATTTATTTATAAATTAACATTTATATGTTAATTTAAATTTATTATTATTATCTAATCTAATATCTATCTAATGATGTAATCTAATGTGATTGGCCTTCACTTTTTCATTGACCTTCCCATGTGATTTTCACTCAATCTTCAACACAATAGAGGGTTTCAATCAAGAGGATTCCAATCATTATCATTTACAATTCAAGGGTTTATCCATCTCTTTTTTGTGGACTTCTAGCTTTCACGCCTCTGTAATAAGGCCTTGTACAGACTCATTTTGAGTTTTTTTATTTTCAAGAGAAAAGTAAATATTTTGTAATGATATCAAGTTTCCACAATCCATAATGTTCTTTGCAATGATTTTTGGCTTTGATTGTGTGAGAATTTTTGCATCAACGTTTCAGATCACACTTCATGATCATTGGCTTTCCTTTAGCTCTACTCTCATCCTAATGATGGATCACGGAGTGTGATCTGAAACTTTGATGAAAAAATTCTCACACAATCAAAACCAAAAATCATTACAAAGAAAAATATTTTGTAGATCAATCCAAATCACACCACCCACTTTATAATGGATGCCAACATCTTTAATTCATAGCCAACAATTTCCATGCCCTCCACTTATCTTTTGATCGACTTCCATTTGGGCAACAAAATAGATCTGAAGTCAACCTAAAAAATACATCATCACGTGTGAGGAGTTTAATCTCCAAGAAACATCGACCAGACAACATGGGAAATTTGGGTATGGCTTCTCTTCGCTGCTCCAAAATTCCATGAAGAAGTGTGAGGCAGCAAACATTATACTTCAGCGAACATTATTCTCCATATGGACTCATCCATCCACACACAACCTCCTTCATGCCTCAATCACCATATATCTGCACTTATTTGTAGGTGTCACTCTTTTATGCAATACGTCTGTAGCAGACTACATAATTTTTCAAGGTGCCTATCTTAAACCTTGCACGTGGAAATTCATATCATTCGCTGCCCCTACAAACTTGGTTAATGGTTTGTAAAGTTTAAATGCCTCTCATATTACCAAAATCCTATTTGACTATAGATACTTCTCAGAATGTATTAATCGCTTATTAATAGTTACATAATTTCATTATCATAAATTTTTATTGCTAACCATATTAGTTAACAAGCTTGCTAACTGATAATTACTAGCAACTAGTCAATAATTTGGTTAAACAATCAATGCTTGCAATGGGGGCCTTTTTTGTTTTGTGATAGCTTGCAAATGTGAGGGTATTTTTTCAATTGTGAATGGTCGATGGGAATTTGATTCCATCATTGAAATTTTAATGTTGAGATGATTTAAATATTTTTTATTTAATCTATTTTTTAACTTCTGAATTTAAATGTAATTTATGCAATTTTTGACGAGGCATAACTTTCACCCTGTAATTTATGTAATTTTGCAAGGATTTCAAATTTGTAATCAAAATATAGTTTGGGAAAGCTAATTATTTTAATATTTTGAAAAATATCCATGAGTTATAAATGGACAATTTGGCTTCCAAACTTGACACAAGCTCATCATTCTTGTTTTGCATCTTTTAGGGGGGTCTACATTCAGATATAATACAATTTTGGGGGGTTTTCTAAGCGCAATCCAAGTGCCTTGTGTGTGCATCATGGATCATAAAATTAACTTGTTAACTCCACATAATTTTCACACATGGAAAGTCAAAGTACAACAATTACTTTAATCTAAAGGATTGTGGCAAATGGCTATTGGACAAAAAAATCAATTTACTAGGGAGTTTGAACATTTTACTTATTGAAACTGTTGGGATTAAGGTGTCTCAACCTTAGAGTCTCAACATGGTGAATTATTTTTTAATTAATTGTTGCATAATTATTTTTATCCTAAATTATTAACTTCCTAAGCTGTCATTCATCTTTGTGGGACCTCTTTTGTGAGGTGGCATCCTACATGGCAGGTGATGAGATGGCATAATCCCTATTTTTTTGGAAGTTGGATCTCACTTGGAAGATACTATTTTTTGGGGAGATGTTGACATACATTTCCATTTTGGAGTGGAAATTGATTTGGAAATTTCCTTTATTGACTAAAGAGTTTTTGTTTGCAAATTCTATTATGGATTGGAGTTGTATTTTAGCAACTGACATTTATGGTGGAGTTCATGTTTGTTAAGTGGTGTGAGGTAAAAAAATCACCTATTCTTGGTTATTGCAGTTTCTATTTTGAACTTACATTGTATTTGGCAGATGAACATTATAGATGAGATAGGTGTTGTTGCTTTTGGAAGTTGCTATGTGCAACGTTTCATGGATTAGCAAGTTATTATTTTTTGACACAACTTACTTCTTGGGCTTTGAAGTTGGTTTTGGAAACCATGGGATCCTTCCTTTTCATGTTGAGCTCTATTTATATGTTGGTTCCTTAGCACATTTTATGAGATAGGTTGAATATTTTCAGAGACGCTGTTATGTTGCCAAAATTATTCTAGAATATTGTAATAGTGTGAAAACTTCTGAAGAGCATAGCTTTGAGATTGTATTGTAACTATTGTTGTTGCTAATTAATACAATTGAGTTGAGTGTTTGGAGTGTGGGTTTTCTCCCAAAAGGGTTTTCCCACATATATTTGTGTTATGAGTTTATTCTATTTTGAATATTTGTTTATGTGTTTTTAGATGTGCATATGAATTTGTAAATATTAATTGGCTTAGAATTTTTTTAACTCTCTCCTAATAGATTTAGTGTACGAAACTATTTCCACAACATGAATTTCCTTTCAGTTGGTATGAGAGCTTGGCCAACTTTGAGTCTATTGTTGGGTTTGAAGGGTTTTTTGAGTTGATCTAAGTTTTAGTGGGAGTTTTGCAAAAGTGATTTTCTTGATATCCTACTGTAGAAAAAGATGGAAAGCACATCTGGAAGGATTGAGATGGAGAATGATTATTTCAGTGAAGCATTGGTTGCAACTTTAGTAATGCAAGCATCAGAAGATGTGTGGTTAAATGATTTTGGAGCATCTTTTCACATGACATCACATAGAGATTGGTTCTCAAAATATGAAGAATACGATGGTAGAAAGGTGTATCTCAGTGATGATTCTCATCTGAAGATAGCTAGCCATGGAAGAGTTAGGATACAATTCCCAGATGGTAGAGTGAAGGGAATTGATGGTATGTTGCATATGCCGAGTTTAGAATGAAACCTACTTTCAGTGAGTAAATTGAATGATGAGGGTGTGCAAGTTGTCTTCTCGAGTGGAGGATGTAAGATGACTAGAGGAGCTACGGTTTTGGCTAGAGGAGTTCAGATAGGAACCCTATTCAAGCTAGATGCATGCATAGTATAGTGTAATAGTTCTTCTGACAAGCCAAAGAAGAAATCTTTGGATTCTTCATCCTCACCATTAGATCAAGTAGAAAAATATGTAGTAGCTACATTTGATGGTCATGCATTTTGGGTACCTAAGGGTGCTCATTCTTTGGAAATGAAGCTTCCTATAGAGAAGATGATGTTATGGCACCAAATACTTGGCCATATTGGTGAGAAGGGTCTCAAAACTTTGAAATCTAGGAGCCTTGTAGAAGGCCTTGAAGATTGCAATCTCGAGTTTGGATTTTGTGAACATTGTATCTTTGGTAAAAAGAACTGTGTGCAATTTTTTAAAAGTTCTCATAAGTCTTATGGGGTTTTGGACTATGTGCATTATGATGTTTTTGGCCCTATGAATGTTCCTTCATTAGGAAAATTTGTATATTTTGTTTCTTTCATAGGTGATTATAGTAGAAGGAAATTTATTTATTTTCTCAGAAGTAAAGTTTTCAGTTGGTTTAAGGAGTGTAAAGCCTTGGTAGAAAATTAGACTAGTAGAAAGATAAAGTGTTTGAGGACTGACAATGGTGGTGGGTTCTATTATGTAGAATTTGTTAAGTTCTATAAAGAACATGGGATTGAAAGGCATAAGATGACTCCATTTACCCCTCAACAAAATGGAGTTGCAGAGAAGATGAACAAGACATTGATGGAGAGGGCTAGGAGTATGTTGACTTGTGCTAGCCTTGAGAAGAAGTTCTAGGTTGAAGCTATTTCCACTACATGTTATCTGGTAAATAGATCTGGACTACATTAGGTCTTGTTGATAAATACCTATGGAGGCGTGGTCAGGCAAGAAGCCTTCATTGAGACATCTTCATGTGTTTGGTTGTGAGGCATATGCTCATGTGCCAAGGGAGAAAAGGTCAATGTTTGAAAATAAGGTTGTTAAGTGTATCTTCATTGGATATGGTATTAGTGTGAAAGGGTACAAGCTTTGGGATCCAGTGGCTGAAAAGGTTCTTTATAGTCGAAGTGTTATCTTCAGAGAGATGAAACCTTCTTCCTCTATTTTGTAGCCTACAAAAGAACAAAAGAATGAATATGGGGTTCACATTCCTCGACTCTAAGAAAGTTGAACCTGAAGCCTAGAATGGACCTGGTGATGAGGAGAACTTGAGAAGCCAAGAAAGTTCTGAAGAAGAAGAAGAACCTCAACCTCATCCAGTGAGGAGGTCTACATGTGAGAAGCGACAACCAGATAGATATGGATATTCACTAGAGAGGTTTGGATATTCATTGTTGGATTCAAATTTCATTTTTGCTTTGATTTCTAACACTGATGAGCCTAGGACTGTTAGAAAGGCTATGCATATGGATGATGCAGATTCCTAGTTGAAAGCCATGGATGAAGAAATGGCTACATTAAAGAAAAAAATACTTGGGATCTGTTACCATTTCCTGAAGGATGTAAACCCATTGGTCGTAAATGGTGTTCAAGAAGAAATTGGGTCCTAATGGTAGTGTTGAGAAGCATAAGGCATGGTTGGTCATGAAGGGTTATTCTCAGAAGGAGGGAATTGACTTTGGTGAGATTTTATCTCCTATAGTGAAGCTGACATCCATTCATTTTTGTTATCACTTGCTACAACATATGATTTATAGATTGAGCAAATGAATTTGAAGACATCATTCCTTCATGGTGACTTGGAGGAAGAGATTTACATGTCACAGCTAGAGCACTTTGTGGTTAAAGGTAAAGAAAATCTAGTTTCCAAGTTGAAAAAGTCTTTGTATGGTCTTAAGCAGTCTCCTAGAATGTCGTATTAGAAATTTGACACCTATGTGTTGAGTTTTGGATTTCAGAGATCTAAATCTGACCAATGTGTGTATTTCAAAACTAAAAATGGTCACATTCTCATTATTGCATTGTATGTAGAGATATGTTTTTTTTGGGAATGGTAGTATGATTTCAGATTTGAAGTTCTAGTTGTTAGCACAATTTGATATGAAAGATCTAGATGTAGTAAGGTATATTCTAGGGATGGAGATCAAAAGACATAGAGCTAACAGAAAGCTTTGGTTAAGCTAGAGCAAGTATGTGAATACAGTGTTGCAGAGATTCAACATGCCATCTTGCAGATCGTTGGTAGTTCTTGTTTTGCATGGGACGAATTTATCAATTGAGGATTGTCCAAAATCTTCTATTGAGATTGAGGACATGACCAGAGTACCGTATGTGAGCACTGTAGGAACCCTAATGTATGCTATGGTCTGTACGAGGCATTGCCCAAGCAATGGGATTCCTGAGTCAGTTTATGGCTAATCTTGAATGAGTGCATTGGGATGTGGTGAAGAAAGTGTTTAGATATTTGCTGGGTACTTTTGAGTATTCCTTATGTTTTCATGGTTATCCTATTGGACCTCAGCATTTAATTTGTATTTTTGGGTTTGTGTATTCAGATTGGGGTGGTGACATTGATAGTAGGAGATCCACCAGTGGATATGTTTTCATGATGTTTGGTGGTGCTATCAGTTGGGTGAGTAAGTGACAAGCTGTAGTCACTTTTTCCATGACAAAAGTAGAGTATATGGCAGCCACTCATGCTTGTAAGGAAGCCATTGGTTTAAACGGTTGTGTTCTGATATTGGTTTTGATGTTGGATAGATTACTATCTATTGTGATCGTCAAAGTGCCATTATCTTAGCTAAGAATCCTACTTTTCATGCTAGAACAAAGCACATTGATGTACAATTTCATTTTGTTCATAATATGGTAGAAGATGGAAAGGTGAAGTTGGAAAAGGTTGATACTTTGGTGAATGTTGCAGATGCATTAATGAAGCCAGTGAGCATTGAGAAGTTCAGATGGTGTGCCAGTTCCATGGGCCTTAGGGGCTTGAGAAGTTGATGTTTTAGACTCTTGACAGGTCTTTTACAAGTGGTAGAATGTTGGGATTAAGGTGTCACAACCTTAGAGTCTCAACATGGTTAATTATTTTTTAATTAATTGTTGCATAATTATTTTTATCCTAAATTATTAACTTCCTAGGTTGTCATTCATCTTTGTGGGACCTCTTTGTGAGGTGGCATCCTACATGGCAAGTGATGAGATGGCATAATCCCTATTTTTTAGGAAGTTGAATCTCACTTTGAAGATACTATTTTTTGGGGGAGATTTTGACATATATTTCCATTTTGGAGTGGAAATTGATTTGGAAATTTCCTTTGTTGACTAAAGAGTCTTTGTTTGCAAATTCTATTATGGATTGGAGTTGTATTTTAGCAGCTGACATTTATGGTGGAGTTCATGTTTGTTAAGTGGTGTGAGGTAAAGAAAGTACCTATTCTTGGTTATTATAGTTTCTACGTTGAACTTACATTGTATTTGGCAAGATGACCATTATAGATGAGATAGGTGTTGTTGCTTTTGGAAGTTGCTATGTGCAACATTTCATGGATTAGGAAGTTATTTTTTTTGACACAACTTACCTCTTGGGCTTTGAAGTTGGTTTTAGAAACCACGGGAGCCTTCCTTTTCATGTTGAGCTCTATTGATATGTTGGTGCCTTAGCACATTTTATGAGACAGGTTGAAGATTTTCAGAGACACTGCTATGTTGCCGAAATTATTCTAGAATCCTGTAATAGTGTGAAAATTCCTGAAGAGCCTAGCTCTGAGATTGTATTGTAACTATTGTTGTTGTTGATTAATATAATTGAGCTGAGTGTTTGGAGTGCGGGTTTTTTTTTCCGAAAGGGTTTTCTCATGTATATGTTGTGTTATGAGTTTATTCTGTTTTGAATATCTATTTATGTGTTTTTAGATGTGAATCTAAATCTCTAAATGCTAATTGGTTTAGAATTTTTGCAACTCTCTCCTCATAGATTCAATATATGTTTCTGCCACCTGTGTTTCCTTTCAGAAACAAGTTAGATGAAGCAATGGGAATAATAGATCTTATTGTTTCCAATAATTTGCAATATCATATTTCTAGTTGTACAACTCTTAAGAAAATATGGGATGAATTTGAAAATCTTTAAATGGTAAATTTAATGAATTCAATATTTTATAATTAGATGTTAAATTAACAACATTGTCTACAAATTCCTTCTCTTCTATTGAATATTTCTTGTTTCAGTTGAAATATTTTCTTTCAAGACTTCAAGAATGCGGTAAAACAAAACCATATAAAGAGTGTGTCTTCTTCATTTTCTTAAAATTATGAGGTCCTAGTTAGATATTTGATTCTTCCTTTTAATAAACCATGGTTGCTCTTGGAATAACACATGTAAAGTCATATTTTGAATAGTTTTGTGGTAGACTTACAAAAGAACAATATGAACTAATCTCTATGGATACTATCAACTCTTGAAAAAGTAAACAATCATTATCCAATAATCCAAGGGAAAAGCAAAGAATCCTTTTAATAAACCTAAGTAAGAATCAACTTCAAAAAATGAGCCATCATCTAAGTAGAAGAATCTAGTCAATACACAAGCCACATCATCTACACAATCAAGAAAGAAGACCTACAAATCTAAAAAGAAAATTCAATGTAGTTTTTGTGGATTATAGAATCATGAGAGAAATTTTTTTCATAAGAATATTATAGCTTTGGAAGAGGCCATGCAAAGATATAACATTGATCTACCCAAGCCTACGAAGGGACATGCCCTTATAGGTAGAGTTTTTGATTCATCCAAGGATAGTTAGATAGTTGACTTAGGAGCCTCACACCACATGACTCACATTATCTTCTAACATCTATTTCTAAAAGCACTACTTATCATATTTAAGTGGGAAGCTCTTCATAGATTCTAGTTATCAGGTCAAATACAATACAATTGATATAGGGTAGCATTGAGGATGTTCTCTATGTTCCTAAGATTTCAGCTAATCTCCTTTTAGTTTATTAGATTTTTCATATCAGTGATGGAAAGATAGTTGAGTTTTCATAAAATGATGTATTTATTTGAAAACTACACCATCCAAAGAAGATTGTTGCATATGGAAGAGAAGATCATGGGTCTTAGTTGTACAGGTTAAATTATGGTTTTGTTTTATATCTTGTGGAGCATCACATATTGCCCATTTTGAATCTTTGAGTAGAATTTTGCATGAGAGCTTTGGATACCTCAATTATAGGCATCTTGAACAGTTGAGTACTAAGCATATGTTATTTGGAATCCTTAAGTTATCTTGCACAAAGGGCATTTGTCAAGGTTGTGTACTTGGAAAACATCATCAAGAACCCTTTCTAAAGGGTATGGACCATTGTGCTACTACCTTACTTGAGATGGTTCATAGTGACCTCATGCCATTTCCAATTTCTCCATTTTTAGGAGCCAAGTATGTACTCACTTTAATTGATGACTCTCATTGCAATTAGGGGTACTTTCTTGAGTACAAATGTGATTTCCTCCACAATTTCAAGACCTTCAAGGTGTTCATAGAGAACCAATTAAGTTCTATTTGGTAGATCTACATAGATAATAGAAAAAATAATGGGGGAATATTTGAACCAAGCTTATATGGAGTATTGTGTTGAGCATGGAACTCATCATCAATATTCAATTCCATACAGTCCTAAAAATAATGGTGTTGCTGAAAGAACAAACACATCATTAAAGGAGATGAAAAATTGTATGCTTCAATCTAGGTCTATGGCCCCATCATTTTGGGTTGAAGCTATCAATTATACCAACTAATTTAGAACCAAACTCCCCACAAGGTAGTTCAAAATGTCACTCTAGAGGAGGCTTGGTCCAAATCAAGCCTAATGTTTCCTTCTTCAGAGTATTTGGTAGTTAAGCTTGGGAATTGATACCAAATTGTCAACATAAGGCAATGGAGAGGAAGAGTCAAAAATACATCTTTGTTGGTTATTGTGAGGATGTAAAATCCTATAGGTTATTTGACCATATCACTAGGGTTGTCCACTTTTTTAGTGATGTCCAATTTGATGAGTCTTTCACACAAGTAGATCCTCCACCATTTTCTTCTTCCCCACTACCTACTATGCCTTTTTCATCTCATGATGATACCTTAGTTCTTGAGGATACTTTAGATGATGGTCCTGATCTACCACTAATACCTTCATCGCCACCTCCACCACCACCACCTCCTACTACACATTTTTTGCTAAGTGGGATAGAGGTGGTTTTTTGGAGGTTGGTTCTTTACTAGGTGATCCTACATCCTCTAGACACACTTATTCACAAACTTCTAGGACTAGTCTTTTCATTCATGCTATATCTCTAGATCTGTAGAGCTTTTTAGAGGCTTCCTATATTCCAAATTAGGAGAATGCTACATGGTAGAGGATTATTCTTCATTGATGAAGAATAATACATGAGATTTAGTTAATATTCCTAAGGGAAGATAATTGGTTTGATGAAAGTGGTTGTACCACACTAAATATGAAGCTAGTGGTTCTATTGAAAGATTCAAGGCATGTCTTGTGGCTAAGGGTTTGTATAGGTTGAGGGCATTGACTACCCTAAGAAATTTTCCCCTTTAGCAAAGGTGGATTCAATTTACCTTGTTCTTTCTATTGTTGCATCACAAAGATGACCAATTTATCAGATGGATGTGAAGAGTGTCTTTCTACATGGTGATATTCACGAGGATATCTATATGGATCAACCTCCAAGTTTTTTCTAGGACTATTCTCTTGTTTGTAGGTTACGTCATTATTTATATGGTCTCAAGTAAGCCCCTAGGGATTGGTATGAGAATATTGATGGTTTCATGCTTGCATCTAGTTTCAATCATTGCCACTCCAATCACATAGTTTATATTCAAAGACGTGGAGATGAAATTTTGATACCAGTCTTATATGTTGATGACTTAATCCTTACTAGTAGTTCATCATCCATTATTCAAGATATTTAGCATATTTTGATGCCACACTTTGACATTTCTTCCTTGGTTTTCAATTTCTTTGCTCTATTGGGGGGATTTCCATCTATTAGTAGAAATACACAATTGACTTGCTTCATTGATTTGATATGAGTGATTGTAAGATCACACCTGAACCATTTTAGTCTGGTGTCACTTTGACTACCACTTGCACTATTCCTAGTGTGATACTACTTTGTATAGATAGTTAGTTGGCAATGATTTATATTTGACACGCATACACCCAAATATTACCTTACTAGTTGGGCTTGTCTCTCATTTTTCACATGATCCTCATGAGATTCATTAGAAGGAAATAAAGCATTTTTTGAGGTATATTAGTGACATCACTATTTTTTTGCATTTATTAAACACTAAGGGCTTCTCAGATAGTGCACTAAATTGAGTCAAATTGGGTAGGAGATGTTGATTCTCAAAATTCCACTTCTGGTTTTATTTTTCACTTGTTTTCAATCTAGTTGCATGGTCTTGTAAGAAGATAATCGATATTGCATTATCATTTATTGAGGCTGAGTATCAAGGACTAGTTCTTGCTAGCTAGGAGGTACTATGGATTTGAAAACTTATGAAAGAGTTTGGTCTTCCATTTGATCATCCTACTATACTTGTGTGATAACTAAAGTGCCATCCAAATTTCATGCAACTCAATTGAGCATTATCTGACAAAGTACATGAAGATTCATATGTAATTCATTTGACAACTTATCCAAGATGGTGTTATATTCTCAGAGTATTTGTGTACTGAGGATCAGGTTGCAAATATTTTCACCAAATATTTAGCATAACCTCACTATATTGTATTAAGACAATTACTTAGGGTGAAGGAATTTGTCCTCATGGGTTTTAAGTCCTCCTTCCTTTGCATATAGTTCTCTTTTTGGAGAGGATTTTTTTCCCATTGGGTTTTCTCCTTTACTCCATTTTTGAGAGAATTTTATTTTGTACACAAATACTTAACATGGAATTGTAGTTGGGACTCATCATTATTGCATACATTACTCCCTATGTTTCACTTAATCGGGAGTGTTCGTGTAAATATTTCCATTATCTACCTAGTTAGCTAATCACTTTTCTAGGATTGACCTATTCACATCTAGATTAAGTTTACTTAGGTTTGGTTTAATTTTTGTCTTAGTTCACAACATTGAGACATGTGTCATCATAACTTCAGAAATCTATTGACACTTTCTCACACACATATCAAGTGAGCTCACAAGTGTCCCATGTTTGGAGGGTTAGTCAAAGTTACACTCCTATCTTCTCACCTTCTCATCCTTACCTATTTATGCAAATATTGATCATTGTATTCTACACATGAAATATGCTAGTTATTTGGATTTTGCATTGTGCTTGATTCATTCCATGGTAGTCTGAATATTGCATTAATTATTTTCTACTCTAACACAAATTCCCTCTGAAATTCCACATCACCTTTGAGTGTGTCAAAATCATTCCTCTAGTGCTGCACATGAGAGAAAACTCTCATTTGAGAGTCCACATATCCTCCTAGTGTGTCAATATCCCTCTTGTAGTGTTGTGAGCATAATCCCTTCTCTACTGTACAATACATTAAGTACACCCACAAGCTCTTCCACAAAATTGGAAGCCTCCCCTTGCCCTATGAAGGGACACATTTATTAAATGGTTCTTCTCATGTAGTATATAATCTTTGAGTAAGAAGCTAGATCAAGATGATAAAATACCTCTTGTATCCATTACCTCCAACCTATAATTGAACCCTTAAAATCTTAATTGCCAAATATAACATTAATGACTCTAAATGCATCATTAGTAAATGCATAAAAGTATGTGTACATAGGGATGTAAGATTCAACTAATAATACATCCATTAAAATGAAAAAAATAATGTAACTAAGATGAACAATCTCTTTGTCTTGTCATACAAATGAGGAACTTATACATAAGCCTAGTGAGAACTAATTCCCCTCACTTTATCTTGTATGAAATTATTCCTCTAATTTTTCTCATTATTTCAAAAAAAATGCCACTACACTCTTGATTTAAACTTGACATCTATGAATTTTTAATGAACTACATAGCACCACCTTCCTTCAATTACTAACAATTTCTCATAAACAAAATTAACTCAAAAGAATGCAAAGTAAATAAAAGCTTTAACATTTCCCAATAATGTTTTAACATTTATTTTAATTAATTCACCAAATCATTATTTCAAAACCTTAACCTTTCCAAGTGCGCTCAAAATTCTACACTTTTTTTTTTCACAAAAATTATCCAATACAAATTGGTAGCATAAACTAGCTTTGACAATTAATACTACCTTATATGGTGCTTTGTAAACACAATTATTGGTTGCAATTAAACTATTAAACCAAAGCCAAGTTGAAGAAATTACTTAGACATGTGTAGGAAGGAGAATTCAAACCATCACATGCTCCATAATATTTCAAATACATTCACACATACTTCCCAAGCATGAGCTATTTCAATGGATTGAAGTATATGGCGATTTTATTTAGCTTGTATGATCATAAGAAATTGAAACATCTTCTCACATTGTCTCACATATCACATGTAATATATATAATGGAAACCAAATATTTGAATACCTTCATAAATTCCTTTATTTGATCTTCTCAAACTCAACAACGCTTGAAGCAATCAACATTATTCAAATGCAATAGTCAAACACCAAACAAATATCATACCATAGGTTTTGCTTCAAAATATCACTAACTACTCAAAATATATTCAAACCATTTTTGGGTTATGTCCCCTCTTTACCATATTTCTAGAATAGTTTGAATTTTTAAATTTTATTAAGAAATGAAAAATTTATCAAAATCTTACTATGAATACAATCTACAACTTAAAAAGTGCCTCAAAAAAATTCATTCTTCATAGCCACAATATAATCAATCTGATACCATATTGAAATGGTAGAACAAAGATATAGAATATCAAATCAAATCATTGTGTAGTGTAGAAAAATTTATCCCTCTACATTTTCACACTTTTTTGGGCCCTCCTTGCTAAAATTGGGCTTCTTTATGCCTTATTTGGTCCTATTTTGCATCCACAAGCCTTAATTAATGCAATTTTTGGAGGATAATCCAAACACTTATTAAATGACCAATCATAATTTAATGATTTTGGGTTATGTGTCCCATATTTAGTGATCTGGGACTCATACAACACCTTGGGAATATGGGTCCCACCTAGGTTTTGGGGCCTAATCCTAAATTTATTGCATTAAACTTAACATTTCTTGAAGTTTGTATCCCAAGCTTAAGCTACTAGGACTCATATGCCACCTTGGGTGTATGAGTCCCGCTTTAGCTTGGACTTATCTTTAATTTAATTCTTGGTGGGATTTTATTCTCCTAGATCTGATGTCGGCTAGTAGCATTGTAATTTCAGGAAATTTGGTCCATAAACAAGTATAAATACAAGGTGATTTCACATAATTTCTCTTAGCAAGTTTTCAAGTCATCTAAGCTTTCAAGTATTCAAGTATTCAAGCATTATATAAAAATTATGATCAAGAGAGCATTCAAGAGCTAATTATCAAGCATCATGTCAAAGTATTCATGCATCATGCATGTTTTTGAGATAAAATTTGTTATGTAGGTTTTCATGATTCAAGCAAACATTCAAGTCAAGATTCATAACCTTCAATCAAGAGTCAATAACCACATTCATGCTATCCTTCTCACACAAGATTTCAACCTTTTATTCAAGGGTTTGGTGAGTTACAATATTACATTTGTTCATTCATCATTCCTACATGCTTTTCTATTTCATATCAAGGTTTAATTACCAAAATGAGGTTTGACCAAGGCAAACCCCTATCCACTAACAATTCAACATTTTTCCCTCTACATGTGTGATTGCAGATTTAGGTGATTTAGAGCTTGGAGATCCTTTGAAGATAAATTTGCAAGATTGAAGAAAGTTGTCAAGAAGTTGTCATCTTCATGGAAAGTCACCTATAGGCCATAATTCAAACTTTTAGACTCAGAGATCGGACATGAGAGGAGCTATAGAAGATCACTAGATGATAATAAAGTTTTAAACAAACCCTAATACGAGGACTAAATTGCCACCTTGGGTGTATGAGTCCTAGTACACCCATTTTTAGCACTTTTCTATAGATCCTGATTTATTAGTTGTAGATTCCAAATTCAACCCGAAACCCTAGACTGGTACTAAATTTCCCAATTTGGAATATAAGTCCTAGTACACATAAAAAGTTATAATTTTAGAGTTTCTAACCTTATTTTGTATAATTCTTGTCTTTTAGGTACTTCTCTATTTAGCCTCAGTTTGTTATTCTAATTTCAGTTCCATTTTCTAGGTCACATATCTAGAATTGCATATTTCTTTCATTTCCTTCTTTCTAAGCATTTTCTTAGTGGTGAATCCCCCCCTTTCTAATCACACCTAAGGGAACCTCCTAATATATTCCCCTTCTCTCAATTAGATCATTGGGATGAAGTCTCTAGGGTTTCCTTTAATGAACTAAGAGTGAAATAGGAGAACCCCTTGTTCCATCTCCTATAAGGTGGAGCAATCCTAATTTCTTCAGTTCATTTTGGTGAACCTGAACTTTGGACACCTTTTTTCTAATTTGGAGAACATTGAAATCCTAGATCTAGCTTACATTAAGTTTGTATTAGATCTTATATTAGTTAATTTTCATTTTGGGCATCTAAACTTTGAATTAGTGAAAAGTGCATATAGGTTGCATTTTTGCATCTCAAATCATTCAATTTTATTAAAATTATGTAATTACAAACAATCAAGTCAACATACAAGTTAGAAACCTTATAATAAACTCAAAATTTGCTAAATTTGTTACAAAAACCCTTATTTGAGACTCATTTGTTTCTCTGGGTGATTTAGTCCCTATAGAGGTGGGTTTTCCATATTTTTGGGAATTTTGTGTTAATTTTTATTCACTTTTTGAACCCTTCAAAAACCCTAACTAGGAATCATTCACCCCTATGGGTGATTTAGTCCTATATTAGACCTAAACTTGTAGTTTACAACATTGAAAGCCTTGTTTTTGTGTTTCTGCTTCTTGATGTTAGATCTTTGTTTTAGTCTACTGAGTTTCTATTTCAGTAATTTCATTGAGATCTAGCTTAATTTGGTTTCATTTCAAGTCCATTTGTAAACATAAGAATTGGAATTAAAGTTGATCATATATCTTGTGTTCATTGCATTTACTTTTCATTCATTGATTGTCCCTTGCATGAGGTTTACAACTTGGTGTCCTATTGCTAATACTATAGTGGGACATAGTTCAAGACGCATGCCATCCCGTGATAACATACTCATCATGGATCTTAGGTTATCTAGCTCTTTCACTCATAGTGTTGGCACTAGTTCACTAGGTATGGACCATACCCTTGAAAAATCTTTACCTTCAAGTAGTATGACAAGTGTTGAAACAATGGTTGCTAGTGTCCCTCAAGAAAAAATAATACAAATCCATGAAGAATTAGCAAACCTACAACATCAAGTGAGTAATACAAAAATTTCCAACACTGCTATTCCTACCATAGATAACATACATTGCATGATTGAAATTGAATAGGGAATATAACTTCTGCATAACCTAGCTCATATTTTTTGAAAACATCTTTCCTCAATGACTAGTTGTGCTCAAACTTCAAACAATACTCAAAGTCAGGGAGGAACCCAAATTCTTCCTCCTACAACCATTGCCTCTATTACCACCTATACCAACTCTTAAGTTACCACAATGATGCAACCTACTAGTAATGTCATTCCTACCTTGGGTATTTCCACTAGGAATCCTTCTACCTTTATAGCATCTCACATCATATCTCCTACCACTTTACCTCCCATAAATATTCCTTTCACTTCCCCCTCAAACACATATACGCCTCTACCATATTCACCTCCATCTAAAAATATTACCAATGACACCATCCTTAACAAAATCTTCCAAAATGTTTCATCCCTTCAACAAAAAATTTCTAGCATAAACCAAAATCAAACTCAACAACCATCATACTATGTCAAAAGTAATCCCTTATCCTTGGAGATATTATGAATGTCGATACCACAAGGTATAGATATTCCTAGGTTTGAGAAATATATAGGGAAAGGTTTAGATCCTTCTAACCATGATTCCTCTTACATCGTCTCATGTAGTGATTTCATCGTTGAAGATAAGCTCTTGGCTAAGCTTTTCCCTAGGTCCTTGAAAGATACCTCTTTAGAAAGGTTCTCCACATTACTAAATAACTTAATTTGTTCATTCAATGAACTGGTTGAGGCTTTTTATTAATTTTTTCCAAGTGCACATGACTCCTAAGATGAAATTAGCTGATTTGATGAGATGTAAGCAAAAGGATGATGAAAAGGTTACTGATTTCATTTCACACTACCAATTGCTTTATTCCCAAACTAACATAAAGATTCTTGATCCTCACCTTCAATGAATGTTCATTAAGAAATTACAAACTAAGATACAAGATAAGCTTGGCTTGATGAAATTTCATTCCTTCTTACAGTTGTGTACCACCCTTTGTGATTATCAAAGCTCAATTAGTAGTCATGAAACAAAACCCACCTCTAGCCTTTTTGAAAAGTCTGAATCCACAAATCAAATCAAAACAATTACCAACCTTTTAGGAAATAAAATAAATACTTTCTTCAACTAAATCCCCCTCTACCAACCCAACATATTGATACCCAAGTCCCTGCTATAAATAAGAAAAATTCTTTTACATTTGAGGATCTAAAAAGATAGTTTACTCCATTACCTAATACCCTCCATAACACCATGTTACAACTTCTAGAACAAAACATGATCTGCTTACATGTCATAACCCAATGTTATTGCATAATTATAATATGGTAGATTGAAATAATGAAGAAATTAAATATGTTAAATGGAAATTTTGAAATTTTTGAAATAGATTGAAAGAGGTTGACTAATGTTGACTATATGATCTTTTTAAAATTATCTTATATGTTATTGAGAATTGAACGTTACTGATGAATTTTGTAAGTGCAAGTGTGTGTAGTTGTAGGGTGATAGGTTGAAGGATGAGAACAAAGTTGAAGTAGGATTGTTTAGCTAGATCAAATGGTAAGCTCGATGGAGTCTGGGTGCACACACCACAAAATGGCATGATATCTACATTTGAAAATTCATATAGGAATTATATTAAGTTGACTAAAATGACTTGATGATTGAAAATATGAAATTGTGAAACAAAATTACATGGAAACTTATATTTAAAAACTCAATCTTGAGCTTGTGTTTTGAATTTAAAGGAAAACAAAAGTGAGATTTGGTATATGAATGAATGTGTGAATTTCAATTATGCATTTTATATCATTGTCAAAATGAAAATGAAAGATAATTTTTATATAAATGATAGATATGCACATGAAAACATTTATATGTGAATACAAAATTATGCATATATATATAAACACATGAATATGTGTGTGTGTGTGTGCATATATATAAATAAATATATAAATGTATATAAATATATATGTGTGTCGAGAACATACACATGTGTGATCAAATCTAAATATAAATATAATGTGTGTGTGTATATATATATAGGAGAATAAACTTGAAACCAATAATTATTATTATCGAATAGATAAAATTTAAATTCATATCATGAGAAAATCCCATGAAGGACATGGTCTACCATCAATAGTATGGAAATATTCAAATTTAGAATGGGGTGGCAATATCATTAATGCCTATTATCATTTTGAAACAACCCCTTAGTGGAGGCATAGAAAAATGTAGAAAGATGTTATTTTGAAAGAGGATATCAGCTCCAACCATGATGCAGGAGCATCCAGTGGTGTAAGGGCAATCTTGCATCACCCAAAAATAGTTAAATTTCAATTTTCCTAGTTTTTAGATGTTTTTACATTTTTGGATACCCTTTTTGTCATAATGAAATTCCCAATTTATGGTTTTTATTTTCTATTCCTGGGTTGAAAGATATTGCAGTCTTAGTTTCCCAGATTTGAACATAAAAATCTTCCGAGTTAGATTTGAGGCACTTAGATTTCTCGGATCGGCCCTAAAACTTTCCAAAATTGGTGTAGCAATTTTAAGTCCATTCTTGACTTCGAGACCTTTCCAACGGTTCAAACGGTTCGCGAATCAGAGTCCTGGATCAAAAGTTATGGCCTCGGGAAGTTGGCGCACTTCTAGAAGATACAATTGCAAATGTTCTTTTGAAATTTGAACTTCAAGTTGTAATTTTTTGGCAACCAAACCACCTAAACTAAAATTTGAATGTTTTTTTGGCTCCAAACTAAAGAGGAGCTCTATTTATTGGCAGGTTTCTAATTTTTGGGTAACTTTTTGGGGACAAGCTCACATATTGTGAAAAGGTGATTCTCAGTAGCTTTATGTAACTTGCATGTGTTGTAGAACTTGGGGATTTAAGGTCCTCTACATGTAAGAAGCTCCATTTTCTGAATAATAAAATTATTCTCTTGTTTGTGGGTTATTTTCTAAGTCTCAGGTTGCGCCTTCATCAAGTGGTATCAGAGCGAGGTTTTCTTTGTGTGGACAGATCACCGATCATGAGGCAGTTCACACCAGGACCATGGTTGTGGGAAAAGGTCAAGAAAGATGCCTCCAAGAGTGATGCCTAGTAGGAATGGTGGTGCCAGAGGTGGTCAAGGCGGTAGAAATGCTGGTGGAAGAGATGCACTGGCAGCCCTCCAAAGACAGATTGATGCGTTACAAGAGCAGTTGAGAAGAGGGTTAAACCTGAGGGAGGAAAGTGAGGATGAAGGAGAGGAAGAAGGTTCAAATGCAGAAGAGGAAGAAGAAGAAATTGATCAAGACCAAATGTGGCTAATAAGGGCCATTTCAAAGATCGAGAAAAGACCCAGAGCAGAAGTCCCTAGTTATTCTAGAAGTTTGAACCTGAAAGAGTTGATCAATTGGATCAACGAGTTAGAAGAATATTTTGAGTATGAGGAAATAGAGGACCTAGATCGGGTTAAGTTTGCGAAAATGAAGTTGAAGGGCCATGCCAATATTTTGTGGAAAGAGGTCCAATTGGAAAGAAATAGAAGAGGGAAAGGAAATATCACCAGATGGGATCGCATGGTAGATAAACTGAAGAAGCAGTTCATACCAGTGGACTACGAGTTAGATCTATTGAAGAAATTGCAAGGGTTGAAGCAAGGAAGCAAATTTGTGAAAGAATATACTGAACATTTTCACAAGATAATCATCAAAACAGGCCACATAGAGGCCAATAAGGAGAAGGTAGCCCGATATCTTAATTGGTTATGACCGAGCATTTAGGAGGAGTTAAGCCTAGTCAGAATGACCACCATTGAGGATGTGTATCTGTTTGCTCTGAAGGTGGAAGAGAAGTTGAACAAAAGATTTGATGGCAAGCAAAAGGGACAAGGAGGTCAGAGTGGAAGGGGCAGTGGAAGACCTTCAGGAAGCCGAAATGATGATGAAAAGAAAAGTGAAGATGTGGGTACCATCCGAAGCCAAAGGAATGAAAACTTCTACCACCCTCGTGATCAAAATAGTGGTGATCAAAGAGGTAGAGGATGAGGGAGATATGGACAAGGATCTGGAAGAGATGGTTTCAAAATAATGTGTTTCTAGTGTGGTGAAGAAGGGCATCGAGCCTATGAATGTCCACAACACCAAGGAAGGGTAGACAAAAGGCTAGAAGGTCATGGAAGGGTTGCACATGCAGATGAGGAGGCCCAATCTGAACATTCAGATGATGCTAAAAGGTGAGAAGCCCTAGTGATTAGGAGAGCTTTGGTGACTGAGGAAAAGGAACCAGAACAGAGGAAGAATCTATTTCACACAAGGTGCAAGTGTGAAGGAAAATGTTGTGATGTCATTATTGATGGTGGGAGCACTGATAATCTGGTGTCAGAAGAGATGGTCTCAAAGTTGAAGCTGAAGAGGGAAAGGCACCCGCATCTGTATCAGATTGCCTAGTTGCAGAAAGACCACAAAGTTTTGGTTAGTGAGCAGTGCTTAGTAAAGTTCAAGATCGAGAGTTACCGTGATGAGGTACTCTGTGATATCATCCCCATAGATGCACGCCACATGTTGTTAAGGAGGCTATGGCAGTTCAATAGGTGAGCTATACATGATGGCCATGCAAACACTTATTCCTTGACAAAGGATGGGGTTCGTCACAAGTTGAAACCCCTGAAGGAGACTGAAGAAAAGGTATGCAGTAGTGCAAGAATTTGTTATGTAGATGGAAGAAATTTTTTGGAAGGTATGAAGCATGAGCGTGTGTGTTATGCATTGATTCCTAGAGTGAGTAAGGAGGATAGAGAGAAGGTTCCAGAAGAAGTTTTCAGGATGTTGGATGAGTTTCAGGATATTGTTTCTGATAATGTACCTGAGGGTTTACCACCAATAAGGAAGATCAATCATTAGATTAACTTGATTCCTGGAGCTAGTTTGCCAAACAAGGCAGCTCGTAGAATGACTCCAGTAGAAAATGAGGAGTTGAAGAGAGAAGTTCAAGAGTTGTTGAGAAAGGGTTTGATACTGGAGAGTTTGAGTCCATGTGTAGTACCTGCAGTACTAGCACCAAAGAAGGATGGGGAGTGGAGGATGTGTACAGATTCTCGAGCCATAAACAAGATAACAATCAAGTACAGATTTCCCCTACCAAGGATGGATGACCTGATGGATGGATCGCTTTGAGTGGAGCCCAGATTTCCAAGCAAAGATTGATCTTAAGAGTGGATATCACCAGATCCTCGATTCGAGAGGGAGATGAATGCAAGATCACCAAGACCGTGTGAGGCCTCAAGGAGTGGTTAGTCATGCCTTTGGGCTAATCCATCGTAATCACATATTCATGCTCATATGAATGAGGTACTAAAAGAAATTTCAGGAAGTTTTGTTATTGTGTATTTAGATGATATTCTAATTTTCAGTAAGTCATTGGATGAGCATTTGATGCATATTCGAAGAGCCTTTTGGAAGTTAAGAGAAGAGAAATTATTGATTAATCTAAAGAAGTGCAGTTTTGTGAAGAGGGAGTTAGTGTACTTGGGGTTTGTTGTCTCAGTAGAAGGTCTCAAGATGGACCCAGAGAAGGTGAAGGCTATTCTAGAATGGCCTACCCCAAGAATTGCTACCGAGGTGAGATCTTTCCATGGTTTGGCTAGTTTTTATAGAAATTTCATTATAAACTTTATTAGTATTTGTGGATCCCTGACTGAAACAATGAGAGCAGATAGAAAAGAATTCAAGTGGAGCACTGGAGCAGCAAAGAGTTTTGAACTGTTGGAGCAGAAGGTAATAGAGCGACTTGTTCTAGCCCTCCTAGATTTCAACAACGTGTTTTAGGTGGATTGTGATGCCAGTGGTTGTGCCATTGGAGCAGTGTTGAGCCAAGAAGGTAAGCCCATTGCCTATTTCAGTGAAAAGTTAAATGATGCCAAGAGAAAGTATTCTCAGGAGAAGATTAGAATTTATGCAATAGTTCAAGCATTAAAGAAATGGAGACATTATTTGTTGCCAAAGGAATTTGTTCTATATACGGATCATCAAGCCTTGCAGTACCTAAATAGTCAGGGAAAATTAAATTAGAGGCATATAAAATGGGTAGAGTTTTTGCAGAGTTATACCTTTGTTTTGAAACATAGGAGTGGGAAGTCAAATAGGGTTGCAGATGCCTTAAGTAGGAGGCATACATTGATGACAAAGATGTAGATTGAAGTGGTTGGGTTCAATGAACTCAAGACACTGTATGCAGAAGATCCTGATTTTGCAGAGGCTTGGAAAGCTTGCAAGAAACCTGTTACAGTGGATAGGACAAGGTGGCTAGATTTCAT
>VDFB02281492.1:298218023-298423793 GCA_007258455.2 Sequoia sempervirens
ATCACCATTCCAAATTATGTATGGAGGTAGCCCCAGAACATCTCGATAATTGAGGAAGATGGACCAAGAGAAAAAAACAAGTGCTGAAGCTGAATATTTTGCAGAACACATCAAGGATATACATGAGAAGGTAAGAGAACATATTAACTAGATGAATATGCAGTATAAGGCTAAGGAAGATTAGAAAAGGAGGTATAAGGAGTTTCAGATTGGTGATGAAGTGATGGTCCACTTGAGGAAAGAAAGGTTTCCAAAGGGGAACATATAACAAATTGAAGATGAAGAAGTTTGGTCCCTGTAAAATTTTGAAGAGGCATGATTCAGGGAATGCATATGAGGTAGAGTTGCCAGATGGATTCAAAATTTCCCCTGTGTTCAACATTTCATATTTGACAGAGTATCATGAAGGTGGCACAGAGGAAGTACCAACAATGGAACAGTGTGGGATTCCAACACCTACTTCAGAAAAGGAGGAGATTGAAGAAATCGTGGATAGTCATGTGGGAAGGAGTACTAGGAACAGGCAGTATGAAGAATATCTGGTGAAATAGAAAGGAAGGCATGTTGAAGATTCATCCTGGTTGCCTAAGGTAGAGGTCGACTATTTGGGTTTTCCTCCACCATCTGAGACGTGACGGGGTCACTTCTCAAATTACCCTGGGTGTTTGATGCAGGAGCATCCAGTGGTGTAAGGGCAATCTTGCATCACCCAAAAATAATTAAATTTCAAGTTTCCCAGTTTTTAGATGCTTTTACATTTTTGGATACCCTTTTCATCATAATGAAATTCCCAATTTATGGTTTTTATTTTCTATTCCTGGGTTGAAAGATATTGTAGTCTTAGTTTCCCATATTTGCACCTAAAAATCTTCTGAGTTAGATTTGAGCCACTTAGAGTTCTCAGATCGGCCTCAAAACTTATCAAAATTGGCATAGCAATTTCAAGTGCATTCTTTACTTCGAGACCTTTCCAACGGTTCAAACGGTTCGCGAATCGGAGTCCCAGATCAAAAGTTATGGCCACGGGAAGTTGGCGCACTTTCTAGAAGATACAGTTGCAAATGTTCTTTTGAAATTTGAACTTCAAGTTGTAATTTTTCGGCACCAAACTGCCTAAACTCAAATTTGAATGTTGTTTTGGCTCCAAACTAAAGAGGAGCTCTATTTATGGGTGGGTTTCTAATTTTTGGGTAACTTTTTGGGGACAAGCTCACATATTGCAAAAAGGTGATTCTGTAGCTTTCTATAACTTGCATGTGTTGTAGAACTTGGGGATTTGAGGTCCTCTGCATTTAAGAAGCTCCATTTTCTGAATAATAAAATTATTCTCTTGTTTGTTGGTTATTTTCTAAGTCTCAGGTTGCACCTTCATCAAACCATTAGTACATTGGTGTGGAATGAAGCATTGTGGGAAAAAGGAAAAGGGGATTCATGGTTACAAAGCTAATCGATGATTTATCCATTAAAATATATTTTTTTGTTTGATTTTAGCATTTTCATCTTTATTTCCATGCTCAAACCAAATTGTTGCTTTATCAATTCTATTGATTGAATATTCTTAGACCATCAAACTCTTATCAAAACTATTTGAGTTAGACTTGTATTATCCATGGCTCTGTTGTTTCTTTCTCTACACTTGAATTCACTTGGGCTTGTAGAGCCTACAGATTGGAAGAGCTGACTATGTATATTACCTTGTAAGATTTGATACCATCGACCCTGTGTTTTGGCTACATGCATGTTTTTAATTGTTAAGCCCATCACAGGTTATTGGTGAATGTAATGCCCTCACCAAGGAACCCTAGAGGACAACACTAAAATAGGTCAATTAATGGATGTACAACCATAGATGGGGGTTGAGGTCTAGTGAGAGACTACTAGGATAATCCATACTAGTATCGTGTGATGAAAATCCTCCCTATTGTAGTCTAGCACTCCCTAGTTGTATTTCCTCTTTCTATTGTGAGATTTCCTTTGGAAGTGTTGTAAGTGTTGAAAATATTGGTGTTGATAGTAGTATTGTTATGTTCTTGCTTATGTTACCCTATTTCTTTCCTGACTGTCTAATGGATGTGGGACCTTGTGTTATCTCCTAGCATAGGGGGTGGACCTCAGGGTTCCACATGGTCAGGAGGTTAGTGATTTTTCCTCCATTAGGGTATTCTTGATGCATGTTCATGAGCATGGTGATTGATCATAGCAATGTGGAATCTAGTTCATGTTTAAGTTGAGAAGAAACCCTTTCATGTATTTGTAAACTGGATTGTACTTCTGTATTTATCACTTAATGTAATTTGATGTAATATTACCACATGTACTAGGGGAATCATTATTGTATTTATGGTAATGATGTAACAATTATTGATGATCTCTTCTTGTAAAGAGTACTATAAAGTAATGCATCTTTCATATGTTAGCTAGAAAATGATCTTTAATGTTGATTATCGATTGTCACATTATGGAAGTAAGTAAATAGGATAATTTAATTTGGTTCTTTAAATTGAGCCTTATATGTTAGATCAATCATGCTATCTTTTATCATTAATGAAATGATTCTAGTTACCTTGATTGTTAATTTTTTGAGTAACACAGTTGAGGAACCTTAGAGGACCTAGGACTAGACTAATATGTTATTTTATGCATTCTATAGTTATGTGTTTTAAAAAAAAAATTCCATTAATTGACCTAGTTTAGTGTTGTCCTTTGGGGTTCCTTGGCCAAGGTGTTATAGGGAAACCTGATAGGATTGTGATTGGAGCTATGTAAATTATATATTATTGCCACCCTTTATGGGGTAGGCCGAAGCTATCATAGAAAGATTATGATGTAAATATATTTTACTTGCTTATCATTGTCTCTTAAATGGATGCCCATTCAAGTTGATGCCATCACCCTCTCGATCTAGCATCAAAGGGTAACTTAAATAATTTTGTTTTTCCTCGCCACCTAGGGCAACAATGGGCTCATATCATCCAACTTTGTATATGGGATTTTGTTACTTCTTGTAGATTGAAGATACATTGTTTATGTCACCAAGTCCATTCAGGATAAAGGTCGAATGATGAAATTTGTTCCTTAAATTTATTTGTATGTGTAGTATAGTGAACCATTGCTCAATAGGAATGACAACCATGTCATCCATGGAGGAAATTACACCAAAGTTGAGGGTGGTGTTATGTCTATGCCCTCAAACACCCTATTTTTTAAAGAAATAGTCAATGAACACAGATTGTTTTAGAACAACAAATGTATAATATATGTAAACTATGAACAAGGGTTTCAACCTGAACTTGGTTAAACTTAATCCCATGGTTTTTATCATTTTAACATTGTTGATTTATAGTTAGCATTTCATCCAGTACTTTAAAAATCATTCCAAAAATTTGATAATAGCTTCATTTTAGTTATTTCTTACATGAAAATTTATACAAAACTTTTTAGAATAATAAATCTTGGAAAATGAGGCATTAAAACTTAAAGTTGCAACCATAAACCATTGGAAACAATATTGTTTTATCATAAACTATAAGTGTTTAGCTAGAAACAACATTGTATATTGTAAATAGTGAATGTTCTATTGGAAATGATATTGTTTTGTCATAAAAAATAACTGTTTAGCTAGAAACAACATTCTTATTATTGTAAATAGTGAATGTTCTATTGGAAATGACATTATTTTTTTATGAACTATAATTATTTAGCTAAAAACAACATTGCATATTGTGAAAAATGAATGTTCTATTGGAAATGACATTGTTTTGTTATAAAATGTAACTATTTAGCTGGGAACAACATTATAATATATTAAAAGTGAATGTTTTGTTGTAAATGACATTGTTTTGTCAGAAACTGTAACTATTTAGCTAGAAACAACATTTTATTATTGTAAACAACAAATACATTCCACTATAAATGACATCATTATGTTTTAAAAGTGTATGTGTAGTGAAAAAAATCTTGTTCATTACTATTTAGTTGTAACAACATATTATTTGTAAACTATGAACATTCTACATGAAACAACTTGTTCTGTAACTGTTTAGTTGGAAACAATATTGTTCTGTTAAAAAGTAATGAATGTTAATATGTAAACATTAATGCTAGATTATCACAACTTGTGTGAATATAAAAGAAGCAACATTATGTGAGAAATTGTTAATACAAACTTATTCTGGATTAATTATTTTCATGAAATTTTGAAAAAAGAAAAGTCAAATGGGATAATATTAAATGATTGCAATCAAATTTAATGGTTTATTTTAGAATGTATGCACAAACCAATAACTTAAGTAGGCACATATATGTGTATGCACATATACTTCATCTATGTACATACACATACTTGTGACATACCTTCTTTTGTTTTTACTTAATTCATTTTTAAATGGATAATTATTTATGTTGAAAGTAAACATGGGTCATGTGATTGATATGACTGCATATTGAAATGTATAGTTCCATTTGAATCATGTATCTGATTTCTATTTAGTGAGAAAATTATTAATTTGATTTTCCTTTTTTGAGGACATATGTGAGAAGAATATTATTTTACTTGAATAGAAAAGTGGTACCTAAGTGGAATAGAGCACCTCAGGGTAGATGTTGCTACAAGGTAGATAGCTATTATGAAATGTTGTATTGTAGAAAGTTACCTTCTAGGACGGGTGCCGAAATGGAGTTAAAAAAGAATAGGTTTTCTTTACTAGAACCTATTATTTTTTGTTGTAACAAAGTTTTTATTCTTTGACAAGCAATATAGTTCATTTTTTATGTATGAAATCTGTGATAACACTCTTTTCCATTCCTAGCATAGATATTGCATTTTCTTTTATAACTTGTAGATAGAAATTGCATGTTGATGTATGGGAACGCATCAGATTCCACCTTGTAGATTGTTCTCTTGCTAAACTTTCAGTGTAGGGTCGAATATTCTTCAAGTTGGAAGAATTCAGGGGAAGCATAAGCTCTCTGGTTAGGTGGTAAAGCGATTCAACTATGTTCTCATCCACCAGTAGAGGTGAGAATCAAGAGGAACCTTATATGTACACAAGACTATTTAGTCTATGATGTAACCTTGATGTAAAAGTTGTACAATGTAATGAATTTGTGGCCTTATGAGCCAAGTCAAACTTGATATTGTAATTTTACTTTTGAATTGAATATATGAATCTTGAATCATTTTAATTAGACATGTGTTGCTATGAATGACTATAGCTACTTAGTTATGTCTTTTTAATTTGAATATATTCATGTGCCAATTGCAATAATATTAACTAATTAATAATTTAGGATGGGTTATTACATTTAGTATTAGATCTTATAGTTCAAATCTAGGCCTTTTGAGTCTACCATAGTTTTGACTAGGGATAAATGACCCTTGACCAATTTAGTGTCTTGGGAATTGACTGAACCTAGATTAAATATAGGAATGGGAAGGTCAAAGGTAGGACATTCAGGAAAGGGAAAACCATTAGAATCTTGTTATCTCTTAAATTTTCAGCCTTGCTAAGTTGTAGAACTTAGCATTTTTGAGAAACATGGGAACATTCCTAGGCTTTTGGGTTGCCTAAACTTGGAATGGACCTCCAGAGAAAGATGGCTCTTAAGGTACTCACCTAATCTAATTCTTGTTGGGAAAAGGGTAAGGAGGCAACATGATATGAAACTAAACTCATGTTGTGATGCACCTAAATGTTATTTAAACCTGTAAGGCTACTTATACACATAGTTTCAATCAACAACAGGCTTAACATGCACAACTAAAATACTTATATGCTTTGCATAAATATTTCATAAGGACCTAATGCATACAATCCTACAAGAAAAATGATTTTTGCAACTTGAATCAATTGAATCTAACACAACTTATAACCTACAAATACATATAATTTCTACACAAAGGTACTACTAATGAGACACAAAGAAAAGGAATGAGGAAAATTCACAAGTAATTTTATCAATCACTCAAATGCACACAATAGAACAAAAGATTAAGAAGGAAAAAATACTTATCTTCATTGATCTCCAAGGTGTAAATTGCTATACAAGTATGTCTAAATGAGTTGCAAAAATATTTAACTTGAAAGAACTAAAAAAATGAGCTACAATACTTGTTGAAAAAATAAAGAACTAACTTCAAAACTAATGTTTGAAGTTACTTATGCATTTTTGGAGCTTTCCCCACACATATACTTCTAGAAGCTTCTTGTTCGTGCATAACCAAAAACCCTAAAAATAGCCCCCAAAACCCCTCCAAAATGACTCAAAGTGAAGAAAAGTCAAGCCTTGTCCTTACCCATCATAAAAGCATGAGAAACTGCCCCTTGATGCTCTCATTCCCTCCAAAAACCCATTCAAAAACAATCCACATACTTTCCACATGTTTGGCACAAGTCATCATTATTCAACCATGTCTCCAAACTGTTTTGACTCATACCTTTGGTGTGTACAACACACCTCTATATTACACATTCAAAAAATAAAATAAAGTGATTTATAATTTTATCACCTTAATAATATTTTTACATTTCATCAATTTTTCATTTAATTATCACTTGATTAAGTGACTTATAGCCACATCACTTAGTCAAGGGTTTTACAATTCAAGGTGAATGCAAATCAAAAGGTCTTAACTTGACCCATGTGGAAACCAAATGAAAAAAATATAAGTCCTAAGGAGCCCTTACACATAGAAAATACAAGGGGTTCATAAAGTTTACTAAGAATGAAACTTTCACCATGGGTGTATTAGTTTGCATTTGTAAAATAAAATGTAAGGAAAAAATTCCTTAAGCTATTGGCATGTTTAGGGTTGAAACCCTAAAGAAAAACCTCTCCAAACCTATCGAATGTATTCTCATTTCACTTTGCAATTTTCTAGATACTTGAGGGCACCACCATGGAGTTTCACCTAGATCTCTGTGGAGGATTTTCATGGCCGATTTTGGAAAAACAAAGGCTTCTCCAACAAATTTATAAGTACAATCAACAAAAATAGCTCGAGTGAGCTCTTTACGAAGGAAATTTCTGCATTTTCTTTTCATTTTTTGAGAATATAAGCTCATTTCAAGCTCTATTTCTTTGTTTCCATTCTTCACTCATATAAATAGCTTACATATTTTAATAAAAATGCCACAGGTCATGGCTACATTTCCATTCAATATTTTTCAATTATCATTTAGATTGATGAAAATGTTTTTATACTTCTTGTACATCTCTTTGAAAAATCTCAAGGGTTTATAATTTCACTACATAGGCTATGGTTGCATTTCCATTTTCTCAAAATATTGGTTTTTGGGTCTTCTATTCTATTTCATGGCCGAGGGTTTTGTTTATCTTTGTATTTTTCTTCACAGATTTCTACAGGCACTCAAAGATTTTAAAAATTTCTGCACTCCTCTATTTATCTCGAGTTACCTTTCTTTTACTTTCTAAAAACTTCGGCCTCCATACTTCTTTAGTCTCCCTCGTGAGAGCTTTCAAGGGTTTTATCATTTACATTTTCTTGGAAAAATGAAGAAAAAATATTCATCTTCAGGCATGGCCCCTGTTTTCTTTTCTATTGATTTTAAAATCATGGTAATCCTTGTTTTTCTTGTGATGCCATGTAGTAGTGGCCAATAGTGTCATAATCACCTTCGCTATGAAAATATTGTACAGGATTATAATATGAATGAGATTTCATGAGAGGGTGGATAGTTGAAACAAGAGCTATCTCAGTTAACTATTCCATAATAAAATGTTGCCCCATGAATGAAAAATGGTTTGCAAAATGATTCAATACCATTGCATAGTATGGGTATAATTCAACAACTCTACACATCTTTCCATTCCTTCATGAATACTACCCTTATGTACTTGAAACCCCTATTTGCATAGGACTACTTCTAGATTAAATGAATCTAATATATACAAAATTTCATAGAACAACCCCATTGTAGTAACAATAGATAGTAGCGAGATTTGAGGTAGAATAAACCATTAATTCAGAGAAATGTATTCATTTATATGGATTTATTCCCAAAACCTTATCTCCACATTGTTTCTCATTGAAATGAATGTGAAACTCACATGTCCAAAACTTGTTGAGGTTCAGTAGGGTTTTAGTCCTTGAACCTATCCATCACTGAACTTGTCCTTTATGAAACGCCTTCAAAACCTCTATACACCATTTTTTCATCATTTCATGTGGACAAGGTAATAATAAGGTAAAAACTACCATTCTATCTCTTATGTTTTGACTATTCTGAGTGTTCTCATCTATTCTCTTTTATAGGGTACTGTCTCTGTTATTTGGTATCACTGTGACTGGCCTCATTTGATGACCTCTATACTTGAAATTTTTCACAATGTATTGTTATGATGATTTGGTCATGTATGCTATCTTTTATCTCCATATAACAATGATTTAGTTTATTGACATATTTCTATCCCTTTATAATAATAAATCAGTGTTCTCATTGAATAAGCATTTACAAGTTGGCATATTAGTCATTTTCCCATGCTCTACTTGTCATGATAGTGTCTTTTAAATGCAACAATGCATGACTATCCTAAACCATGTTTGACAATCCATCTCAAAACCCTTGCTTGGTAACCACTTTATTGCGATATTCAACTTGTCATTTGATTGGAATATCTCAAGGCATTTACAAGCCTCTGTAATGCCATTTTTTATGCATAAAAATGTTCCTATCATTACCAACATGTTTGAATTATACTTAAAAATGATGAGCAATATCATGTGATTTCTATAGTGAATACACACTTCACATCCCTCTGAAACATTAAGAGAGTAGCATGTTGGGCTCAACTTTTGTAGGAGCCCATTTTACTCCACATGTTGTGATGTTTAACAAATAGATCTTATAGTGATATTCAACCTATACCTACACAGTGAACAAACATGTTAGATAAAACAAAGCATATGATGGATGTTTATGATAACCTTTTTGTTTTCTTGGACATCTTTGATATGCAGTCTATTTCAATGCTTTCTGAGAATAGGCTATATATTTTTAGATGTTGCATATGTAAAGATTTGTGACCTCAAGCTCTAACAAACTCTTTCTCACACATGCATGAAATCTTGGTGCAATAGGAAAACAACTTCTGGAGGATGGACAAATAGGAGGGAGGCTGAAACAGATGTAGCACTTTAGGTTAGCTGGGATTCGTCATTCAAGAAATGACGGATCCCCTTTCTTTCCATATGCATTTTTTAGTTTTTATATCTTCAAATGTATATCTTATTCTTTTAATGTATTGAATTAGTTAGTCCCATAGCTTGTGTGGGACACTATACATTTATGATTATCAATAAAGACAACTTTTATGCAACAATTGTTCACTCTCTTCTTTGTTGTATGCATTTGCATATGGATATAACATAGCAGAGTAGAATTTATACCTTTTATCATTTAATTGCAAACACAATCTCAACTCTACCTAATTGAGCTAGAAGCAAAATTAGGTAATATTTTTGGTGACATCTACTAAATTCTTTCCTACTAAACATAATGACCAGTTGCTTGAGCTTATCCATTGGGCATAGAGTCACTTAGAAAACTGATAAGACTTGAAAAATAGTCTTGGATATTACTACAACTCATCAAAACAATGCATGACACATTGACAACTTATTCCCACTACCAAAACTTCAAATTAAACCTACTTAACTATGCGGAACAACACTTAGAGAAAATGAAACTACAACTAAAAATAAAACTACCCTACACTAACAACAAAAAAAACCACTTAAAAAAACCATTTATATGATGAATGAAGTACCTACCCTTCTTCTTAATATGCAATGACTTGCATGCTTGAGGAAAACTAAGAAAAGATTAGACACAAAAAAATGTTCGACAAGTTGATGCACTATCCCTTGGAAGAGATAAACAAGTCCACTTACCTCATCAAAAGGATCATATATATTGTTGTTTAAAGGAGGACAAGTGAGTTGAACATACTCTTGTTCAGCTACAAGTACATTCTGGATTCCATCTTCAACTATAGCTTCATGATTTGGTGCAATATTGGCTATTAGTGCTTCAGTGGCCTCCATGCTTGCTAAAAATCTAATAGGATAGCCTCTTGAATGAATACAACTTAAACTCCCATTGTTGGCTACTTTCTCATTCACTATTGTTCCATCCATTTGCTGATCTGGATGCTCAATTTTTAGTGAATCTTTCTAAAATATTCCTTCCTCCACTTGTTCCTTCAAAGGTATTAGTTCATCAACTAACCATGGACAAGATAGCTCAATGATATCTCCAAATAGGTCTTTTTCATGGCATCTTGCTAGAGGAATCAAAACATGAATATTTTCCTGTTGCTTCAAGATTTGCTCAAGCTTGTGAACCTGTTTTTTTGGTTTATCATGATTTTCAACCTCTTCTAATAGGTTTGATTCTTTGTGATCTAGATTTTAACAAAAATTCTCAATTATCTCTAACCTCTTCATAAATCTCAAAATTAGCTTTCTCATTCATAACATTCTCGAAGATAGCAAAGCTCATACCTTTGAAAATGGTGTCAAGTTCAAATTTATGCTCCTCTTCATGGTCCAAGGCTCCGTTTTCAGACTAATGGTCATCAATCAACAACTCACCACATTTTTTGATATCTTCTTGTTATTCTGAAACTATTGTTAGTGTGATCAGAGTCACACCTTCTTTTTCATATTGAATGAAAGAAGGTAGCTCATCATTCCAAACTATGAATTGCTCTTCATCATCATCCCCTTTCACCTTTTCACCTCATTTTCCTATTGGAACACTTTTACCATCTTCATCAAAATAAGGAAGATCATAAGTTAGAGCATTCAAAGATACATCTTGAAAGGTCTTTTCATGTCCAATCTTCTCATGATCTAATCGATAGTGCTCTACAACTATTTGCAATAGGTTTGTATCTCTAGCCTCCTCCATGGTGAGTGAGTTGTCTTGATCAAGGGTCTTCTCTTCTTTTACTTTTTGGATGTTAGAGAATGGTTCCATTTGTATGATTGGTGGAGGAACCTCACAAGGTGGAAAATATGGCCCTTTCCAACTTAGAATCTTAAGGGTAGAAGGCTCATTGGTAGGCTCACTATGTGGTATTATGGACTACTCTTGGTTATGAATTGGCTGCTGGACTGAAAGAGAACTCCTAAGACTTGGAATCTTGACACAAGGAGGCTTAATTAAGGACTCAAAAAGTTTTTCTTGTTTGAAACTTGGAATCTCAAACTTGGAAACCTATTCATTCAAAGGATGATTCACCATTACAGGAAAAGTTGATCTAAAACTAGGAATGCAAGAGGTTGACTGGGTTTCATACCTTTGTACTTGTGCAAGAAAGTGTTTTATTTGTTCTTCTATGGCTGCAACTTGTCTAGCAAGAAAATCCTGTTAGTACCTTTGTGCCTCCACCTCCTTTTGATGAATATGAGCTTGATGAACAAACTCTTCTTGCTGCATATGATACTCCTACTCTTTTCTGACAACCTCTAATTTCCTTTGCAAGTCTAATCCTATCTCTCTGATACTCATGTTATTGGCATCTTGAGGCTGATTCAAAGAGTAGTCCTAATGATAATAAGAAAAATGATCTTCTTGCAAATGATTATAAGCATGGGTAGGTTTCTAGGAAAGTTGAGTAGGGGTGGGAGGGTGAAAAACTTGATAAGTTTGTTGGTAGCTTGCTGCCACAAGGTCATTTGGAATAAAACTAACAAGTTGTTCTATGTGATAAGAGGGAATATATGCAGGATTTTCATGGAATGGAGGTGAAAATACATATTGACCATGAAAATTTGACATATTAAAGCATTGGAAAACTAAAAATTTCTTGGAAATATTCTTGAAATGAAAGCAAATAAATTTTCCTTCTTTATGAACTAAAAATACCAGCACCTAGTCTTCTTCAACTAGTAGATTTTGATCTTAGAGTCACAAATATACAGATTTCAACCTCTTAAAGGTTTGAAAATTGCTAGTTGCATATCAAACCAACAATAACATCAAATTTCTTGAACTGTCCTAACTTGAACAGTCCCACCGGTCATGCCAAAAACTATTTTGAGTCGAACAGTCCCACTGGGTGTGCCAAAAACTATTCTCCTAAAATTGCACCCTCGCTAAGTTGCCAAACTTAGCATTTTGTAGAAACATGGGAACATTCCTAGGATTGTGGGTTGCCTAAACTTGGAATGGACCTCCATAGAAAGATGGCTCTTAAGGTACTCACCTAATCTACTTCTTGTTGGGAAAAGGGTAAGGAGGCAACATGAAATGAAACTAAACTCCTATGGTGATGCACCTCAATGTTATCTAAAACCTGTAAGGCTACTTATACACATAGTTTCAATCAACAACAAGTTTAACATGCATAACTAAAATACTTATATGCTTTGCATAAATATTTCATAAGGACCTAATTCATACAATCTTAGAAGGAAAATTCTTTTCACAACTTGTATCAATTGCATCTAACACAACTTATAACCTACAAATACATATACTATCTACACAGAGGTGCTACTAATGAGACACAAAGACAAGGAATGAGGAAAATTCAAAATAAATTGCATCAATCACTAAAATGTACACAATAGAACAAAATATTAAGAAGGAAAAATTACTTATCTTCATTCATCTCCAAGGTATAAATTGCTATACAAGTCTATCAAAATGAGTTACAAAAATATTTCTGGTGTAGGAGCACCTGATAGGTTTGATGCTTCAGTGATACAACTCTTGAAGATGATTCAAATTTTGATGTCTCAAAATTATACCAAGGTCATTTAGCTCATTTTTCCATATGTTTAGGTTCAATGTTTTGTGTCAATTTTAAAAAAGATGTGAATATGTTCAAAAAGTTGTCATAAATGTAAAACTTGCAAGATTGTAAAGTTGCAAGAAAATGCAACATATGGAAGGTGAAGAGTCATGTGGGTTTAGTTCACTTGGAGGCAGTTAGAATTTGATGAGTTAGGTTTGAAATTCCTTTACAAGGATTTGTAAGAATTTGATAATGCATGGGTGATTGAGTTCTAGAATTTGATCAATAAAAAGCATTATTTTTGTGCATGTTTCCCTATAAATTTACTATTCATTGGTGTTGTACAGCCTTGTATAGGAATGATTTCATGCCTATATGATTGTAAGTGATAGATTAATCAATCACCTTCCTAACACATTTTGTTCCTTGCAATTTGGTTCACATTTGAGCAAGATAGTGTGAATTTTCTATAGACAGTTATAACCCTGATTAAGGGTAAATAGTGACAATAAATTTTATGCTTCTTTCATTCTAGCCATTGAAAATACTTGGTTTATGGTGAAGTTACTCCTTTATGAACGTAATTTTTCATTCTAGAGGTGTCAGACCAAATGATATTGGATAATGTGTGAAAGTGGAAGTTTAGGAATGTAATTGTCTGGTAAATAGAGTTTCTATGTACAGTCAAGAGGTTAAGACCTAGGTTTTGTGGAAACAATTATGAAAAGGAACTATTGTTGATTCAATATGCATGAGAAGATCAAATAAAGGTTTTTTGAAAGATGGGGTAAGAGAAATTTACCTTTGAGATTATAGAACCAATAATCCCTTGTGTGACCTTGGCCTAATTAGGTCTAATTAATATGCTAACAGTCTTGATTTGAGATGTATTTTTCAAAGTAACCAATGTTGATTTTTGGATATCTTGTAGTACACTTAGATGAGTCTTCGAAAAGTATTTTATAGTCTTGAATGGTGTTCTATAACAAAAGATATCTCTCACAGTCTTTGGATGGAGGACTACTGGGAATTTAAGTAATCAATGAAGGAATGGTGAATATATTGAAGGGAAAAATTTGGAGAGTGATTATTCTTGTTGAGTCAAAGTTCCTAAGGGGTAAGAGGGACTTGAGAAGTTTGGTTTGGGCCAGGGAAGTTGAGAACCTAAATTGTGCTATGTTGAGGTCATTGTATTTGTAAAGATTTCTTATGAAACTTGGTGAGTTTGTGGGATTTAAGCCCATCGTTGTGAAATATGTCTCCATGAAAGTAAATTTGAATCCTTTGCATTGCATCAGTTTGGTATCAAAGCTTAGAAGGTCTGGATAGAGAGTTTTTTGGTTTTGTTTTTGTGGTTTTGTGCAGGTTGGTGGCAAAAACACTAGGTAGAGGAAAAGTGGAAAGACCTAGGTGATGCAAAGAAGTTAAGAAGCAAGGTTAAAGGGACTTGCTTAGAGAAAAAATGGCTTTGCTGGGAAGGCATTTGTAGGAAGAAGAAAGAAGAAAAGAGAGAAAGAGGAAATAAAAGTTTGATAGAGAGATACAAAAACTGAAGCAAGACATAAGAATATTGGATTTGGAGTTCCAAGAGTCCTAGTTGAGGATGGAATAGTTGATCACACAAATAACTAGTTGGCACTTGATAATTAAGAAAAGAGTTACATTGCCCATAAAGAAGATTGTCAAAAGAAGAAGGAAACAAGCAAAGATTGCAGCTGACAGGCAAGAAGAAGAAGAGATGCAGAAAAATTTGATCACAAGGAAAATTAAGGTTGAATTCCTTGAAGGAGCAAAGAACTTGATAAAGGACATGGAAATTAGAAATGAAGAAGCCATAGTTATATGGAAGAAGCAAAAGGTTAAAGAGAAAATTTATCACTTCTTTGTTATGATGGTAATTTTGATGGCACACAAACCAAGGTACAAATTAAAGAGAGAAGGACAAGGTACTGAGATGAAGACTAACATGCATTAGAACATAGAGAATTTGATTCCAAGTGGCAAGGTAGGGAAAGGGTTGATTTTCATGGACAAAATGAAACCTAAGGTGAAGATGAAGATGAAGATCAATGAGAGAAATTTCAAGGTGGACCAAAGGTAGAGCATACAAAGGAGGAAGATTTGTTGACAACTTTAAATTCAAGAGGGCTTGAAATTCATTTGGCCGGGAGTATGGTGCAGGAGCACCTGATAGGTTTGATGCTTTCATGATGCAACTCTTGAAGATTATTGAAATATTGATGCCTCAACATTGTACCAAGGTCATTTAGGTCATTTTTTCATATGTTTAGGGTCTATTTTTTGTGTGAATTTTAAAAAGATGTCACTGTGCTCAAAATTTTTTCACAAATGTAAAACTTGCAAGATTATAAAGTTGCAAAAAAATGCAACATAGGGAAGGTGAAGAGACATGTGGATTTAGTTCACTTGGAGGCAGTTGGAATTTTATGAGTCAAGTTTGAAATTACTTTAAAATGCTTTGTAAGCATTTGATAATGCATGGGTGATTGAGTTCAAGAATTTGATCAATAAAAAGCACTATTTTTGTGCATGTTTCTTCATAAATTTAATATTCATTGGTATTGTACATCCCTATACATGCATGATTGCATGCCTAATTAATTGTAAGTGATAGATTAATCAATCACCTTCGTAACACATTTTGTTCCATGCAATTTGGTTCACATTTGAGCAAGATATTGTGAATTTTCTATAGACATGTATAACCCTGATTTAGGGTAAATAGTGACAATAAATTTTATGTTTCTTTCATTCTAGCCATTGAAAATCCTTGGTTTTTGTGAAGTTACTCCTTTATGAATGCACTTTCACCTTCCAGAGGTGTCAGACCAAATGATATAGGATAATGTGTGAAAAGTGGAAGTTTAGGAATGTAACAATATGGTAAATAGAGTATATGTGTACAACCAAGAGGTTAAGACCTAGGGTTTGTGAAAACACTTATGAGAGGGAACTATTGTTGATTCAATAAGCATGAGTTGATCAAATAAAGGTTGTTTGAAAGATTGGGTAAGAGAAATTGACCTTGGAGATTATATAACCAATAAGCCCTTGTGTGACCTGGGCTTAATTAGGTCTAATTAATACGCTGATAGTCTTGATTTGAGATGTATTTTTAAAAGTAACCAATGTTTATTTTTGGATATGTTGTAGAACACTTAGATGAGTGTTTGAAAAGTATTTTATAGTCTTGAATAGTGGTTTGTAACAAAAGATATCTCTGACAGTCTTTGGGTGGAGGACTACTGGGAATTTAAGTAATCAATGAAGGAATGGTGAATATATTGAAGGGAAGACTTTGGAGAGTGATTATTCTTGTTGGTTTAGAGTTCCTAAGGGGGAAGAGGTACTTGAGAAGTCTAGTTTGGGCCAAGGAAGTTGAAAACCTAAATTGTGCTATGTTGAGGTCATTGTCTTTGTGAAGATTTCTTATGAAACTTGGAGAGTTTGTGGGATTTAAGCCCATTGTTGTGAAATATGTCTCCATGAAAGTAAGTTTGAATCCTTTGCATTGCATCACTTTCACTTAAAAGAAATCCAAAAATGAGCTACAATACTTCTTGAAAGAACAAAGAACTAACTCCAAAACTGATGTTTGGAGTTATTTATGCTTTTTTGAAGCTTTCCCCACACATATACTTCTAGAAGCTTCTTGGTTAGGTATAACTGAAAAACCCTAAAAAAATCCCCCAAAACCCCTCCAAAATGACTCTAAAGTGGAGAAAATTCAAGCCTTGTCCTTACCCATCATAAAAGCATGAGAAACTGCCCCCCCTGATGCTCTCATTCCCTCCAAAAACCTTGTAAAAAAACAACCCACATACCTTCCACATGTTTGGCACAAGCCATCATTATTCAACCATGTCTCCAAACTATTTTGACTCATACCTTTGGTGTGTACAACACACCTTTATCTTACACATTCAAAAAATTAAATAAAGTGATTTATAATTTTATCACTTTAATAATATTTTTACATTCCATCAATTTTACATTTAATTAACACTCGATTAAGTGACTTATAGCCACATCACTTATTCAAGGGTCTTACAGTTCAAGATGAATGCAAAATCAAAAGGTCCTAACTTGACCCATGTGGAAACCAAATGAAAAACCCTAAGTCCTAAGGAGCCCTTATACATAGAAAATACAAGGGGTTCATAAAGTTTACTAAGCATGAAACTTTCACCACGAGCATATTAGTTTTCATTTTTAAAATAAAATGAAAGGAAAAAATTCCTTAAGATGTCGACATGTTTAGGTTTGAAACCCTAAAAAAAACCATGCCAAAGCTATCAAATGCATGGACTCATTTTATTTTGCAATTTTTTGCATACTTGAGGGCATTGCAATGGGGTTTCACCTGGAGCTCTATGGAGGATTTTCATGGTAGATTTTAGAAAAATAGAGGCTCCTCCAACAAATTTACAAGCACAATCAATAGAAATAGCTTTGGTGAGCTCTTTATGAAGGAAATTTCTGCATTTTCTATTCATTTTTTGAGAATATAAGCTCATTTCGAGCTCTGTTGCTTTGTTTCTATGCTTCACTCATATCAATAGCTTGCATATTTTAATAAAAATGCCACAAGTCATGGCTACATTTCCATTCTAGATTTTTCACTTATCACTTATAATGATGAAAAAAATTTTGTACTTCTTGTACATCTCTCTACAAAAGCTCAAGGGTTTATATTTTCATTGCATAGGCCATGGCTACATTTCCATTTTCTCATAATATTGGTTTTTGGGTCTTCTATTCTATTTCATGGTCAAGGGTTTTGTTTATCTCTACATTTTTCTTCACAGATTTGTATAGGAACTTGAAGATTTTAAAAATATCTACACTCCTTTATTTATCTCTAGTTACCTTTCTTTTACTTTTTGAAAACTTTGGCCTACATACTTCTATAGTCCTCCTCTTAAGATCTTTCGAGGGTTTTATCATTTACATTTTCGTAGAAAAAATGAAGAAAAAATATTCATCTTCAAGAACGGCCCTAGTATTCTTTTTTGTTAATTTTAAAATCATGGGTATCCTTTTTTTTCTTGTGATGCCATGTAGTAGTGGCCAATAGTGTCATAATCACCTTTGCTAGAAAAATATCATGCAGGATTATAAAGTGAATGAGACTTCATGAGAGGGTGGAATATTGAAACAATAGCTATCTCAGTCAACTATTCCACAAGAAAATGTTTCCCCACAAAGGAAAAATGGTTTGAAAAATGATTCAATACCATTACACAGTATGGGTATAATTCAAAGACTCTACACATCTTTCCATTCCTTTATGAATATTACCCTTATGTACTTGAAACCCCTATTTGCATAGGATTATTTCTAGATTAAATGAATCTAATATACAAAATTTCATAGAACAACCCTATTGTAATAACACTAGATAATAACCCTATTGATATAAGCAGAATCAACCAATAATACCAAGAAATATGTTCATTTCTATGGATTCATTCCCAAAACCTTAGCTCCACATTGTTTCTCATTGAAATGAATAAGAAACTCACATGTCCAAAATTTGTTGAGGTTTAGTGGGGTTTTTCAATGTTTGAACCTATCCATCACTAAACTTGTCCCTTATTAAACACCTTCAGAAGGTCTCTTTATGCCATCTTTTCATCATTTCATGCTAACAGGGTAATAATAAGGTAAAAACTACCATTCTATCTATCATGTTTTGAATGTTCTGAGTGTTCTCATCTATGCTCTTTGATAGGCTATTGTCTCTATTATTTGGTATCATTATGACTGGACTCATTTGATGATCTCTATACCTTGAAAGTTTTCACAATGTATTGTTATGATGATTTGGTCATGTATGCTATATTTTGTCTCCATATAACAGTGGTTTGGTTTATTGGCATATTGTTGTCCCTTTACAATAATAAATCAATGTTCACATTGAATAAGCATTTAGAAGTTGGCATATTATTCATTTTCCAATGCTCTACTTGTCATGATCTTGTATTTTAAATGCAACAGTAAATCACTGTCCTGAACCATATTTGACAATCCATCTCAAAACCCTTGCTTGGTAACCACTTTATTGCAATATTCAACTTATAATTTTATTGGACTATCTCAAGGAATTTACAATCCTCTGTAATTCCATTTTCTATGCATAAAAATTCTCCTTGCATTGCAAACATGTCTAAATTGCACTTAAAAATGATGAGCAATATCATGTGATTGCTATGGTGAATACACACTTCATATCCCTCTCAAACATCAAGAGGGCAACATGTTGGGATCAACCCTTGTGGGATCCCATTTTACTCCATATGCTATGATGTTTAACAAATAGATCTTGCAATGATATTGAACATGTACCTTCATAGTGAACAAACATGTTAGATAAAATAAAGCATATGATGTATGTTTATGATAACCTTTCTATTTTCCTAGAAATCTATGTTATGCAATTTATTTCAATGCTTTATGGGAATAGGCTATATTTTTGTACATGTTGCATATGTAAAAAGTTGTGATCCCAAGCTCTAACAAATTCTTTCTCACACATGTAGGAAATCCTGGTACAATAGGAAAACAACTTCTATAGGTTGGAAAAATAGGAGGGAGGCTGAAACAGATGCCTTAGTTCAACTTAGTTGGGATTCGTCATTTAGGAAATGATGAATCCCATTTCTTTCCATATTCATTTTTTTTACTTTTTATATCTTCCAATGTATAGCTTATTCTTTTAATGTATTGAAGTAGTTAGTCCCACGACTTGTGTGGGACACCATAAATTTATGATTATCAATAAAGACAACTTTTATGCAACAATTGCTAACTCTTTTTTTTTGTTTTATAAATTTGCATATGGGTAATGAAATGCAGTCTATATGATAATTTATTTTATGCATATGGATATAACATAGCATAGTAGAATGTATATCTTCTATCTTTTAATTGCAAACACAATCTTAGCTCTACTTGATTGAGATTGAAGAAAAATCATGTAACAAAACTCACATAAGAATGACATAATGGAATAAAAAGCTAAGACATAGGTTCAACCCGAAATTCCTGATGATGAAATGCTAGCTTAGGCCCTTACATGATTTAAGCTAGAGAGAGGATTGAAGATTGAGGAGAAGCGAACACCTAATATCAAAAGTCTTTTTGTAATCCAAGACTAACCTCTAGGGTGTGGACCCAACACACCCTTGTTGACTAAAGAGGAGGAGAGCCTGCATGCTCAACCATCCTCTTTTGTAAAGCTTGATGTAAATTCAACTAAGGACCCAAAGGAATGTCCTCTTTCTAATGAAGATAAAATGGAATAATGTAACAAGAAGCCTTTTGTAAATAAGGGTATATTGAATCACCTTTAATATAAATACAACGAGATAACATTTTTGGAGTGTTCAAACGAATGACTCCAAAAAATGTTTATTATGCATGAGTGCATATGTCTTATATGAGTGAGGGATGTATGCATGTGTAAATTATGTGATGTAGAATAAGAACATTTATTTATAGAACCTAGTGTTGAGATGTGATAAATGTGTATGTGTTGCAGGTTAAGTGAGTCAACGTAGTGACCACCAAGCAAGAGGTGGATGTTAGTGGTATTAATAACTGACCTAACAAGAGGCTTGGATAGATTCTAGAGCTTCTAAATTGACTAGAGTCTCACATGGATTACATAGAACAATAATTTTGAGTGGTACACAAGAACTTGGACCATAGGAATGCAGAAGTCAATCAAGGAGACAATGGTCTAGGGGTCAGTGAATGAGAACGAATTAATGATGAGGTTTGGAAAGATTTCAAAAGAGTAGAACCACCCAAGTTCGATGGTAAAGCTATTGGAGAAAGAGTAGAGGCTTGGATTATAGAGATGGAAAATACTTTAGGCTGCATAACCTTTCTAATTAGACTAAAGACACATGGGCTACATATCAGCTCTTAGGTGAAGCAACTATTTGGTGGGATAACGAGAATTTAGAAAGGAATCTACAACTTGCTAAGATCACTTGGGAACTCTTCCTCCAATCTTTCAAGAAGAGATGGTTACCACAAATTTTCTTTGACAGGAAAGTGATGGAATTTCAGAATCTAACCAAGGGGAACATGACTGTAATCTAGTATTGGGAAAATTTCACCAACCTACTGAAATATGTGCCTCAGTATTAGGGAGATGAATGTTTTTGTATCCAAAAATTCATAATGGGACTGAGACCCCACATAGGAGCTGAAGTGGATATGCATGATCCTCTTACCATGAATGAAGTCTTCCAGAAAGCCACCAAACAGGAACAAAAACTGCAATAGTTATCCAACCTCTATAACGATTCAAATCCTAAGTCATGGTATGGGAAAAATAAATTTCATAAAGGAGACAAGAGCCATCAGATCCATATTCTCAAGAGGGGAAGTGAGTCATAGGAGAAGGGTGAATATGGGAACAGTGGAAAGAACTAGAAGTGAAAAAAAAAGGGTAAAGACAACCATAAGTAGAAGGGCTTCAATGAGGACAATCCAAGAGGTTACAAAGGGCTCATGATGGATGCTATACTTGTGGAGGTGATCATTATGCCTCAAATTCTCCTTAGTGGTCAAAGTTGTAGAAGGAAGGAAGCTATCAACAAACTCAACATCACCAAATCCACATTATAGTGGATAACAAAGAGGTAGAATATATGAGGCTTCACCAATTTAGCTTCAACATATAAGCTCTATGGCCAACCTATCTCTATTTTGATTGATACCAGAGCTATTGAATGTTTTATAGACCCTAGAATAATATCCAAGATACATATTAGACCTAGATACATGGAAAACTCATGGACAGTCCAGTATGGTAATCAAACAGAGCAGAAGGTACCTCTCTCTTTTGCAGTGAGTTAGAGCTTCTAACATTTCAAATTCAAGTCAACTTGTATGTGGAACCTTTAGGCTCATATGATGTAATTTTTGGAATAAATTGGTTAACTTAACATAAGTCTATAGTGAACTTTGAGGATAAGGTAGTCAATTTTCTAGATGTTTATGGAAACCTAGTAGAGATTTGTGGAATTCAAAGACCCTTGGAGCTTACATAGATTTTTGTGATGCAACTCAAGAAGGCTCGTCAAAAGGGATGTGAAATTTATGATGTGCATGTTAGTAAACCTGATAGCAAGGATCCTCATTTAGATGGATACCCTATTCTCAAGGAGTTCCAAGATGTATTCCTTGATGAACTTATGGAGTTTCCTATGAAGCAAGAATTCAAATTTTCTATTGACCTTGTCCCAAGAGCCGAGCCTTAGTCCAAGGAACCCTATCAAATGACCACCACCAAACTATATGAGTTGAAGGCCCAACTAATTGAATTGTTGAACAAAGGGCTTATAAGACCCAGTGTGTCTCCTTGGGGAGCATTGGTTATCTTTGTGAAAAAAAGGATGAGACCTTTTGTCTATGTATAGACTATCAGATGTTTAACAAGGTGACCATCAAGAACTAATATAGACTTTTGAGGATTGATGATTTGTTTGACCAAATGAAGGGAGCGACAGTGTTCTCCAAAATTGATCTTAGGTCAAGATACCATCAATTGAGAATTAAGGAAGAATATATCTTGAAGTAAAAATTTAAAACTTGATATGGACATTAAGAGTTGACTGTGGTACCTTTCGGTTTAACTAATGCACCAACAACATTTATGAACCTCATGAATAGTGTATTTAGACATTGCTTGAATGATTTTGTTTTTATCTTCATTGATTACATCTTAGTTTACTTAAAGTATGTTGAAAAGCATGATAGGAACTTCAGAATAGTTCTACAATAGTTGAGAGAAAGGAAACTTTTTGGGAAGTTATCCAAGCATTCATTCTATCAAGATAGGGTGTACTATCTAGGCCATATCATTTCAACTAAAGGAGTCTCTATAGACCCCAAGAAGATTAGGGTGATCATGGAATGGTCAGTGTCTTAGAATGTATCAAAAGTCTGTATCTTCATGGGCCTCATAGGATACAATAGGAATTTTGTGCAAGGGTTTTACCATATTGCATTTCCTATCACCTCACTCCAAAGAAAGGGAACGTGGTTTGAATGGGCTGAGAAATTTGAGCCGACGTTCCAAATCAGGAGAGGCTCACAACAACACTGGTGTTAACCATCCTTGATTCTAATGGGAGTTTTAGAGTAATCACAAATGCTTTAGGAGAGGGATTGGGAGTAGTATTAATGCACAATGGACAAGTGGTAGCATATGAATCAAGGATGATTAAGCTACACGAGGTAAACTATGCACCACATGATTTAGAATTTCTTGAAATAGTTCATTCCTTATAGATGTGGAGGAATTATATTTTGGGGAATCCATTTGAACTCAGGAAAGACCACTTGGGATTGAAATACATATATACTCAACCAAAAATTAATGCACGTCAAAGATGGTGGTTGGAATTCCTTAGTGAGTATGACTTCGAAATTGAGCATATAAAGGGAAAAGAGAACAAAGTGGTTGATGCTCTTAGTAGACAAAGACATCTATTAGCCATGATCTTGACAAGGTCTAACTTGAGATAATGGGTGATTTGGTACCTTCCAAGGGATGAGCACTATGAGAGAGTGAAGAGCGCCCTAGTAGTAAATCTTTAGATCATCGGTTCGATGGGTATGAGATCAAACTAGATGGTATTTTGAGATACAAGAGAATAATGTATATTCTAGAATCTCGAGAGTTGAGGAAGTTGGTTTTATAAGAGGTTCATAATGCACCTTATTTAGGACACCCCAGAGTATCCAAGATGATTGTAGAGTTGAAGACTATATTTTTGGCCTAAGCTCAAGAAGATGTAGTAGAGTACATAGCCAAATGTTTAGAGTGCTAGTGATTCAAGGCTGAGCATGCACATCCATCCGAGGTACTATAGCCTCATGAAATGCCTAAGTATAAATGATAGGTGATTAATATGGATTTCATACAAGGGTTTCCATTGAGCAAAAATGAGCATAATGTTATCTTGGTTGTAATTGATAAGTTGATGAAGGTTGGACACTTCATCCCAAGAAAAATTAAGGATGGATCGTTGACCTTAGCTAAGAAATTTTTCTAAGAGATATTCCACTTGCATGGAGTGCTAGAGAGTATCATTTTTGATAGAGACACTTAGATGACCTTAAGATTTTGGACAACCCTAAATGCTGCACTGGGAACCAAACTAAATTCCAGCTCAACTTATCATCCTAAGACTGACGGGCAGATAGAGAGAGTGAATCAGGTAGTTGAATACCTCCTCCAAATGTATTGTATGGACCAACAATATAAGTAAGAAGAATATTTTCCTTTGGTAGATTTTGTTTACAACTCTTGTCACACATCCCTAGGAATTACACCGTTTGAAGCTCTTTATGGGTGAAAGTGGTGTACTCCCATCAGTTGGGATAAATTGGAGGAAATGATCATAGTAGGACCTAAAATGCTTAAGGAAATGGAAGAAAAAATGAGAGTCATTAAGAGAAGATTGAAGGAGGTGGTAGACCGATAGAAGAGTTATGATGACAAGAACCAAACTCTTAGATAGTTCACAACTAGGGATAATTTTTTTTTGAGAGCTAAACCCCATAAAATTTCTATTGATTTTGGAAATTCTTCCAAGTTGGCCCCAAGATATGTGGGACCATTTGAAGTTTTGGAAGTGATTAACCCAGTTGCTTGTATACTAGCTCTACCACCTACTTTGGTTCAACTTCATAATGTCTTTCATATGTCTTTACTTAAGCCATATCATCCTAATGTAGTTCATGTTCTTGATTGGCAATCCTTGTAGGTACATGATCTAGGAGTGGTGCTAGTGGAGCCCATTATAAGCCTAGATAGATGAAATGTTAAGTTATGAAGAAGAGATATTGCTCAATTTAAGTTCCAATGTGACCAATACTTAGAAGATAGTGCAACTTGGGAGGATGTGGAAGAAATAGAATGCTCCTTTCCACATTTTCTTTCTTGAGAAAGATACTTTAATAATTTTTCTTCAAAAATTTTGGATTAAAATGTTATGAAGTTTTAACTTGGAACAATTTGATGTGATGTTGAAATAGACATGTATGCTTTAATTTGATGTGATGTTGAAATAGACATATATGCTTTAATTTTGATTAAATAGATGTCGAGACAATGTCTCTTCCAAGAGGGGAAGGATGCCATAAATCAATTTTATTGCATATTAATTATACCATGGTAAATTGAAATATTGAAGAAATGCAATATATTAAATGGAAATTTTGAAAATTTTGAAATAGATTGAAAGAAGTTGATTGATGTTAACTGTATGGTCTTTTTAAAATTATCTTATATGTTATCAAGAATTGAATATTACTGATGAATTTTGCAAGTGCAAGTGTGTACAATTGTAGGGTGATAGGTTGAAGGATTCAAACACAGTCGAAGTAGGATTGTTTAGCTAGATCAAATGGTAAGCTTGATGGAATCTAGGTCCACACGCCACAAAATGGCATGATATCTACATTTGAAAATTCATATAGGAATTATATTAAGCTGACCGAAATGACTCAATGATTGAAAAAATGCAATTGTGAAACAAAAGTACGTGGAAACTTATATTTAAAAATTCAATCTTGAGCTTGTGTTTTGAATTTAGAGGAAAAAAAAAGTGAGATTTTGTATGTGAATGAATGTGTGAATTTCAATTATGCATTTTATATCATTGTAAAAATGAAAATGAAAGATCATTTTTATATAAATGATAGATATGCACATGAAAAAATTTCTATGTGAATACAATTATATGTATGTATATATAAACATACACAAATATATATATATATATAAGTGTGTGTGTGTGTGTATATATATAAATACATATATAAATGTATATAAATATATATGTGCTTCGAGAACATACATATGTGTGAACAAATCTAAATATAAATATAAAGTATGTATATGAGAATATATGTATATACATATAAATATATATATATAGTGAACTTGAAACTGATAATTATTATTATCGAATAGATGAAATTTAAATTGATATCATGAGAAAATCCCATGAAGGTCATGGTATACCATCAATAGTATGGAAAAATTTGAATTTAGAATGGGGCAACAATATCATTAATTCCCATTATCATTTAGAAATAGCCCCTTACTGGAGGCGTAGAAAAATGTAGAAAGATGCTATTTTGAAAGAGGATATCGACTCCAACCATCAATAAACTGGTGTGGAATGAAGCATTGTGGGAAAAAGTTGAAGGAGATTCTTGGTTGTAGAGGTAATTAGTGATTTTTCCATTAAAATGTTGATTTTTGTTTGATTTTATAGTTTTCATTTTTATTTACATGCTCAAACTGAATTGTTGCTTTATCGATTGTATTGATTAAATATTGTTAGACCATCAAACTCTTATGCAAACTATTCAAGTTAGAATTCTATTATATATGGCTCTATTGTTTCTTTCTCTACACTTGGATTCGCCTAGGCTTGTAGAGCCTACAACTTGGAAGAGCTGACTATGTATATTACCTTGTAAGATTTGATACCGTCGACCCTATGTTTCAGTTGCATGCACACTTTTAATTGTTAAACCCATCACATGATATTGGGGAAACCCAATAGGACTGTGATTGGAGAGATGTAAATTATATATTATCGCCACCCTTTATGGGGTAGGTCGAAGCTATAATAGAAATTTTTTGATGTAAATATATTTTACTTGCTTATTATTGTCTCTCTGATGGATGCCCATTTGGGCTGATACCATCACCCTCTCAATCTAGCATTGAAGGGTAACTTAATACTTTTGTTTTGCCTCATCGCTAAGGGCAATGGTGGGCTAATATCTCCAATATCTGTATATGGAATTTTGTTGCTTCTTATAGTTTGAAGATACCCTATGTATGTCACCAAGTCTATTTAGGATAAAGGTTGAATGATGAAATTCATTCCTTAAATTTATTTGCATATGTAGTATAGTGAACCATCTCTCAATAGGACTAGAAACCATGTTGTCCATGGAGGTAATTACACCGAAGTTGAGGGTAATGTTATTGCTACACCCTTGACCACCCTATTTTTTTAAAGAAACAGTCAATGATTGTGTGTTGTTTTAGAATGTTAGATGTATAATATATGTAAACTATGAACGAGGGTTTCAACCCAAACCTGGTTAAGATTGATCCCATGGATTCAATCATTTTAACATTGTCAATTAACGATTAGCATGACATCTAGTACTTTTAAACTCATTCCAAAAAGTTGATAACAACTTCACTTTAGTTATTTATTACATGAAAATTTATACACAAATGTTTAGAATAATAAAGCCTAGAAAATGAGGCATTGGAACTTGAAGCTGCAACCATAAACCATTGGAAATGGCATTGTTTCGTCATAAACTATAGCTGTTTAGCTAGAAAAAACATTATATATTGTAAACAGTGAATGTTCTATTGGAAACAACATTGTTTTGTCATAAACTATAACTGTTTAGCTTGAAACAACATTTGTATTATTATAAACAGTGAATGCTCTATTGGAAATGACATTGTTTTGTCATAAACTATAACTGTATAGATGGAAACAACATTGTATATTGTAAACAGTGAATGTTTTGTTGGAAATGCCATTGTTTTGTAATAAACTATAACTATTTAGCTATAAACAACATTGTAATATAGTAAATAGTGAATGTTCTATTGCAAAAAATATTGTTTTGTCATACACTATAACTATTTAGCTAGAAACAATATTATATTATTGTAAATAGTGAATTTTATGCTATAAACAACATCGTTATGTTGTAAAAGTGTATGTGTAGCTGAAAAATAGTCTTGTTCATTAAACTATTTAGTTGAAACAACAGTGATTAGTGTTAAACTGTGAATGTTCTACATGAAACAACTTGTTTTATAACTGTTTAGTTGGAAATAATATTGTTTTGTTTAAAATGGTGAATGTTCATATGTAAAAAACAATAATACATTATCATAGTTTGTGTGAATATAAAAGAAGCAATAATTTGTGAGAAACTGTTAATACAGACTTATTATGGATTATTTATTTTCATGAAATCTAGACAAAAGAAATGCCAAATGGGATAATATTAAATGATTGTAATATGATTTAATGGTTTATTTCATAATGTAGGCATAAACCAAGAACTTAAGTAGGCACATATATGTGTATGCACATAGATTTTGTTTATGTACATACACATACTTGTGACATACCTTCTTTTGTTTTTACTTAATTCATTTTTAAATGGATAATGCTTTATGTTGAAAGTAAACATGGGTCATGTGAATGATATGACTTCATATTGAAATATACAAATCCATTTGAATCATGTATCTGATTTCTGTTAATTGTGGAAATTAGTAATTTGATTTTCCTTTTTTGTAGACATATGTGAGAAGAATATTCTTTTACTTGAATAGAATAGTGATACCTAAGTAGACTAGAGCACCTCAAGGTAGATGATGCTAGAGGGTAGATATCTATTATGAAATGTTGTATTGTATAAAGTTTTTGAAAGAGGAAAAAATGGGTTTTACACAGACTTGAAACCACAAAGTTTACAAACTAAAGATAAGATCGATAAAGACACCAAAAGTAGAAAATCTATAAAAACAACAACAAGAAAAGTCCATAGCCAACAAAAAGTCCAACAAAGGCCATAGAACCAAAACAATAGACAGAATGCCAGCAACAACTGAATTTGGGTCTTTAATAACTCCACAGTTTTAGCTTCCAGCTCGTTCATATCCTGAACCCTCCTCTTTAAGATCTGAACCATCTGGGTAGTAGGAGGCACTTTCCTTTTGAGATTGGAATGGGTCCTTTTCAAAATACCTTGGTCCTCATTCGTTCTTTCCTTTTTCTCTTCCATATCAACAACCAATGAACCCTGTTGCATTTTTTCTAGATTTTTAGACATGGCATTGATGATGATGGCATTGTGCCTAGCCATTTTATGGTTTTGTTCCACAATTTTTTTCATGTTATCTTTAATTTTAACCATTTCAGCTTTCAAAGACTTGTACTTATCCTAAATGTCACCTTCACCCATTCCACTACTGTTCTTTTTCTGTTTCCCTTCTTCATTACTGAGAGCGGCCAGTTTCCATTCTAGCTCCTCTGACTTACTATATAGAGCACTATTTCTTTGATTGAGATCATTAATTTATTTATAGGCCCATTTCAAAACCTTGAAAATGTCACTAATGCCATTTCTTGTAGAGGAAAAAATGTCACCAGACTAAGCCCAATCTAATATGAGGTTAACATCATCTGGGTTGGGGGAGCTAGGAAATCTAGTATCATCAACTCTGAAAGGGGCTAGAGGGGAGGGCACAAAATTTTTGCTAGCTTTAGGGTTCTCAACTTTGTCTTCCAAGGAATCTGTAGAGTAGGAAACCAACTTAGTGGCAAGGAATCCCTTGAGAACAAGATTCTTTAATGGGACAAAGCAGTCGGGGTAGGTCTCAGGGTTAGCTTTATCAAGATGGGGTTTTTTTGGCTAGGTTTTCTTTCCAGACTTCTTAGAGGATTGGTGGGCTTCAACAATTCTCTCCTAGTAAGGATGATTCTATGAACCCCCACTATTTGTTTCATAGTCCTTAGATGCTGAGGAGGCAACAGGTTTGGATAAAGCTGACATACTTTGATAGTGTTCATATATTAACCTAATAAGACCAGGATGAAGAATAGGGCATCTCTTGGAATTTTTCTTATGGTCCTCAAGGCTATTACTCAACAAACATAATAGGTAGTGAGGCAGAGAAATCTGTACCTTATGGTGGAAGTGGTTTAGAATGGAAAAATGATGACCATACAATCTGGTAAATCTCTCATCCAGGGTGATATACTCCATTATAACACGAAGCACCTTTCTCCACAATGCTTTGATGGTGTCAATTTTAAAATAGCTGTTGGAAATTTTAACCAGATTCAATTTCTCCTTATCCTTCTTAGGAAATCCGATGACCGCCTCATCAAAAAACCTTTTGTCTTGATAAAACTTCACACCCTCAGTGGACATTCTAGTAACCTCCCCTATAATTTTCTCATCTAGCTTCACCTTGCTTCCAAAGAGAATTATTTCCCTATTGTTCTAGTTCTTCTTGAAGTAGTCCATGGCCATAGTATTAGGCCCATGAAGTTTTTCCAGAAATGGAATCAACCCACCTCTTACAATAGGCTTCTAGACCTTATCATTCCTAGTGTGAACCTCATATATTTTTGGCTCAACTTTTTTCCTGTCCCCCCCCCATTTTCATTTGCACCTTACTGTAGACTCTACCAGTGCCAAGCACCTATTGTAGAATTACATAGCTATTCCAATGCACCCACAAAGTGTGCCACTTTTTCTTCCCATCTAAGTAATATGACACGACCCCATAAAATATCTTGATTTTGATGTACTTTCCCCCTTTCCCTTTAATCATTAAATGTATTTGTGTCTTTCCCATGCATAACATAATAATATAATAAAGCGCTAACTTTAGTTCTCAAGTCCCTACATTCTACCATGTGTTCAATCCTTGCATCCTAACCCCTTCATTTGCAAAGTAATCCACCACGCTATTAGCCTCGCTATAGACGCGTGAAATTTTTACTTTTTCAAACTTGTCTAGAATAGAATTTGCTTCATCAACCCAATTCTTTATCGACTAAGAGGGTGGGGTCCTTCCTAGGAGACAATCAATGATATTTTTAGAATCCCCTTCTAGCCATAAATTTTTAATATTCAAATTATGAGCTAACTTTACAACTTGAAAGGCTCCTATAGCCTCCACCACATGGTTGGTTTGGTGACCTAGGGATATGGCCACAACTACCATAAAATTACCATTTGAATCCATTAACACACCTCCACTTCTAGGCATACCTGGGTTTCCCTTTGTTGCGCCATCAAAGTTGGCCTTATACCAACCGTTTGGAGGAAAGGTCCAACATACACCCTCCCTACTTTTCTTGGCTGGCTTGGAAGCTAAAGAAATGTCCACTTTAATAGTCTAATCTTTTGCTATCATTAAATCATAGGGAGTGCACACCATTGCTTCAAGGTTAAGAGATTTTTGAGGAATCACATTAAAGTTTTCCTTTATAAACCTACAAATTTTCTCAAAGACATTATTCTCCAACATCTCCTTGTCCCTAAAAGGTCTATTATTATGTTCTTTCCACACTCCCCAAACAACAAAAGGGAATATGAAAGCCCATAACCTTCGAATGAAGGGATTTTGATTAGGGGCTTTCCATTGTGAAAAGAACTCTTCAATGGTCTGGGGGAACACCCAAGAAATATTCCAAAGGGCTAATAATTTTCCCCAAATTAAAGAAACAAATGGATAGTGGAGAAACAGGTGGTTGGCTGACTCCGCCTCACTCTTGCAAAGGTAACATCTATTGGGGATTTGAAACCCCAGTTTACAAAGATTATCCACCATAAGAGCCTTATTATGAAGCATGATCCAAAAGAAGATATTGACTTTAGGAGCCAAGTGTTTAATCCATGCTTTTGACTAGAAGGGAGGGGGAGCTTGAGAAAGGGACAACAAAGAGACAGTCGAAGAGACAAAGTAGTTACCTATAGGGTTGTCCATCCACAAAAAAATATCAGCCTACTGAGTCTGTCCCAAACTAATAGCCTTTAAGGAGGATTGAAGTTGAGCCAACTCCTAACTAATCACACATAAGTTCACCTAGTCTCCTTCATACCAATAATTTTGATAAGGGGTTCCTTAAAAAGCCATTTATCCTCCCAAAATCTAGCTTGATTGCCACTTCTAATGTGCCATCCTATCCCTGATTCCAAAATTTTTCTACCAGCAATCATATCATTCTAGCAAATTGAGCCACGGGGGAGGATAGGAGAGTCTAACAAAGCTTTGAGGGACGTATGGCCAGCCATATATTTACTTTTTAAAATGTCTTTCAATTCCCCACCAGATGAGAAAGATCTCCATGTTTGTTTGGCTAGGAGAGTATTGTTCGTAATTCTAATTTTTCATAGACCTAAACCCCCAAAGGTTTTCAGTCTACAAACCAAATCCCACCCTATAAGAGGCATTCTCTTTCTTTCCTCCACTCCATAACAAAGGAATCTTTTTTGGATGTTTTCAATGGCCTTAACATATTTAGCAAGGATTTTAAAAAGGCTTAAAGCATAAACTAGAATGTTCTGAAGAGAAGCTTTAAGAAGTTTAATTTTTCCAGCTTGGCTCAAAAGAGCTCCTTTCCAACCTGCCAACTTCTTTCTAAATCTATCAACCAACAAACACCAAAAGGATTCTAGAGGTTTAAGGCATAACATAAGTCCAAGATAAGAGGAAGGTAAGGAATCCACTATACAACCAAGGATTCTTGCAATCTTGACCTGTCTATGCTTATGGGTATTGAAGAAAAAAAGGGAACTCTTCTGTCTATTAACCATCTGCCCAGTCATCTTCTCATACATGTCTAAAGTTTTTTTCAAATTCTTCACCTCTTTCACTGTAGCTATTCCCATCAACATAGTGTCATCAACAAACTGTTGGTGAGAACAAATTAGATTAGTGGAAGAAGGACTAAGACCTACAAGAGATCCTTGTTCAATCAATCTCTTGATATTCCTTCCTAGGCTTTCAACCATTATAGTAAAAAAAATAGGTGAGATAGAGTCACTCTATCTTAAACCTCTTGAATTTTGAAAGAAACTAGAAGGATATCCATTCACAATGATAGATGTGGAAACTGTAGTAACCAACTGATTCACCAACTAAATGACTCTATTGCTAAAACCAAAGCCCCTTAGAATTTTAAATAAAAACTCCCAGTCAACATGGTCATAAGCTTTAGATATATCCAACTTAAGAAGAAACCCTTTAGTTTTAGATTCCACAAGTGAATGACTATTCTCATGGACTATGACTATAGAATCTAAGATTTTCCTTCTAGGAACAAAACCATTCTACTAAGGGGAAATCAATGAAGGAAGGATAGAAAGGATCCTTGAAGTCAAGACCTTTGATATGATTTTATAGAGAGAATTGCAAAGACTAATGGGTCTGAACACTTCAAACTCCATTGCCGCTTGTTTCTTAGGAACAAGGACCACAAAAGTATCATTCAGTTCCTTAAGGAGCCTTCTAGATCCAAAGAATTCCTTAACAACATTCACAACATCATTTTCAACAATATCCCAAAACCATTGAAAAAAGAACATAGGAAATCCATATGGCCCAAGGGCCATGTTTCCTTCAAAACAAAAGATAGCTTTCATGATTTCCTCCTTAGAGGGGATGGTCATAAAATTTTCATTATCTTCCCTAACAAAAACCTTAGGGATAGCCTCTAATAAAAGATCTTGGTCATTTTGATTGATTTATCCATTCACCAAAAAAAAGTTGTTATAGAAGAGGACAACTTGCTTTTTAATATCTTCTTCTTCCTCAAATCTCATACCATTAACTTATATGGAAGAGATTCTATTGGAAGCCCTATGCTTAGAAGCAGATAAATGGAAGTACCTTGTATTTCTATCTCCAGCTGAAAGCCACAACACCCTTTGATATTGTATAAAGTTACCTTCTAGGACAGGTGCCGAAATGGAGTTCAGAGAGTATAGGTTTGTTTTACCAAAACCTATTGTTTGTTGTTGCAACATAGTTTTTTTTCTTGGCCAAGCAATATAGTTCTTTTTATATGTATGAACTCTATGATAACTCTCTCTTCCATTCCTAGCATAGATCTTGCATTTTCTTTTCTAACTTGTATATAGAAATTGCATGTTGATGTATGGGCATGCACTGGATTCCACATTGTAGATTATTCTCTTGCTAAACTTTCTATGTAGGGTTGGGTATTCTTCAAGTTGGAATAATTTTAGGGAAGTGTAAGCTTCGTGGTTGGGTGGTAAATTTCTTCAACCATGTTCTCATTCACCATTGGAGGTGAGAATCAAGAGGGACCTTGGATGTACACAACAATATATAGTATATGATGTAATATTGATGTAATACTTAATGTACCTTGATGTAAAAGTTGTACAATGTAATGAATTTGTGGCCTTATGAGCCAAGTCAAACCTAATATTGTAATTTGAATTTTGAATTGAATATATTAATCTTGAATCATTTTAATTAGACATGTGTTGCTCTGAATGACTATAGCTACTTAGTTATATATTTTTAATTTGAATATATTCATGTGTCAATTGCAATAATATTAACTAATTAATAACTTAGGATGGGTTATTACACCTTACCTCCTATAAGAAATCCTAATCCTACTAATCCATTACCTTTGGATTTTAGATCAAATTCCTATTGTCATTATCACCAAAAAAATGGGCATGATACATAGCCTTGTAATCATCTTAAACATCTTGTGCAAGACCTCATTGATTCTGATCAACTTCCAATTAGAGGTGTCAATGATCAAGGTAATAAGTTTGTTGCCCCTCCCAACCAAAACTTGCAAATATTTACCAACCCCATGCCAAATCATAATATTTCATTTGTCAAAGCTAGTGAAACTAAGAAGAATGATGTGATGAATGTTGACATGGATGATGACAACATGGATACTAATGAACAAGTTCCTATGGATACTATGGTTGGATTGATGAAACTCAACCTTGTAAGGGTTGAAATAAAATACCTCTTGACATTGCTTTCTCATCAAAATAAATAATCTAAAAGGCACCTGATGGTGCTCTTTACAAAGCTGACTAAATCAATGGCAAACCCATTAATGGGATATTAATTGATCTTGTCTATGGAGAGAATGTGATCACTGAAGAATTCTTAATTGTGCATGAACTATATCAAGAAACATATGATAAATCAAAAGTACATATAAAAACACATAATAGTTTTTCTTTCCCTATGATTGGTTCGATCATCCTTCCTTTAAAAGTTGGATCGAACCAATTAGATGTCTCATTCTCCACCATCCTAATGTCAGCTCAATTTCATTTGAAGCTTGGTTATCCATGGATACACTCCATGGAAGTTGTCCCATGCACAAATGTTTAAAGTTTCCCTTTGGCAATGAAATATTTACCGCACACCATAGTGGCTTTAATCTTGTGTCTTCCTATGGGAATTTTTCATTGGATTTCTTTTGCCCCAAGCCTATTGAACCCATTAAACCTCATGAAGATTTCTTTTTCAAATCATATCAAAAGTTTAAGGAAAAACACATAGCATAATTATCCCTTCAAAACATGCCTCAACCCATGATTGAGCCTCCTATCCTTAATGAAACTATGATAGAACCAAAAACTGTTCCAAATAACCAAGAACAACCCAAGACAAATCCTTTTCCTATCTCCTACAAATGACCAAGAGACAACCAAAAAAACCCCATCATGCCTCCTAAGATAATTTTTTTTTGCAAAGATGAAGAGAAAGTGGTTGAACAACCTCCCATGGTTCCTCTTGTTTCTCCCCTTAGGGAAGAAAAGAAACCTATGGTTGATAAACCCGCTCCTACACAAACACAACTTGAAAATAATACCAAAATAAATATAAATTCTAATGAATCAATACACAAGGAGTCTCCCTCTTTGCCACAACAAAAAGATCCTATATCACATCTGCAACAAGAACTAAATCCTTCTTTGGACATTATAATTTGACCTCCCATTGTGATTAACTTGGATGATGATGATGATGAGATTACTAAAATTGGTGAATAAGTGCATAATACGTTGAATTCATTTTTTTCCTCTTCTATGAGGTTAAATGACAATACCCCTAAGAAGAGTGTTGAACTTGGTGCTTCCCCTAGTTCAAAACTTTTTGTTGTCCCTTTGGCTAGCTTTCTACCTTCTATATATGATGAAAAAGATTGGGATGCAAAAGACATGCTATAGGTTGACTTGCATATGCCTTACTACTCTCGCTTTTGTTTTCTTTTTTCATGTTATGTGTGTGATTGCATGTGTGTAATGTGATATCCTGTACCATTCCATTTGATGCATCTATCTCTTTGTGAAATTCCACGAACTTAGGTGTGAATTTACCATAGCCACTCAATTGTGTGTGTGAGCACATATTGTCATGTGCATATGTGTCTCATCTTTTCAGGGGGCTCACCTAGTAGATGACCTGAGGTTCCGCTAGCCCTTGTGACCATGCATTTGGTTTTCATAATGGACATCGTGTTCCACTTGTAAACCTTTTGGAATAACAAATTAGATCTAATCCACATCGCATTGGATAAACAAGTGAGGCTTGATCCACCTTCTATTTATTTTTCTTTATTCTTTATGTCCTTGGTAGTGTATGATTGTACCTTGTTGTTGTTTCATACATCATTCACATGTGTGTTATTTTTTTCCTATGTTGGTTTTTCATAGCATCTTGATCCTAAGAGCTTGATCATCCCTCTTGGTCATTGTCATCCTATCTCACTAGCATTGGTGCACCCAGACTCCTGATGCAAATTTGTCTACTTTAGTGTGAGTTAGAAGCAAGTTCCCCCTCTCACTAAAGTGGGGGATAAATATAGTGTAGAAAAATGTATCCCTCTACAATTTCAGACTTGTTTGGGCCCTCCTTGCTAAAATTGGCTTCTTTATGCCTTAATTGGTCCTATTTTGAATCTATAAGCCTTATTTAATGCATTTTTTTGAGGATAATCCTGACACTTATCAAATGATGAATCATAATCTAATGATTTTGGGTTATGTGTCCTATATTTAGTGATCTAGGACTCATATTCGCATGGGTATATGGGTCCCACCTAGGTTTCATGGCCTAATCCTGAATATTGCATTAAACTTAACATTTCAAGTGAAATTTGTGTCCCAAGCTTAGGCTACTAGGACTCATATGCCACCTTGGGTGTATGAGTCCTGATTTAACTTAGACCTATTTTGATTTAAATTCTTGGTGGGATTTTATTCTCCTAGATCTGATGTCAGCTGGTATTGTTGTAATTTCAGGAAATTTGGCATAAACAAGTATAAATACAAGGTTATTTCACATATTTTCTCCTAACAAGTTTTCAAGTCATCTAAGCTTTCAAGTATTCAAGAATTATAGAAAACTTATGATCAAGAGAGCATTCAAGAGCTAATTATCAAGCATTTTGGATCATCAATTAAAGAATCAAGCATCATGTCAAATTTTTCATGCATCATGTGTGTTTTTGAGCTAACATTTGTGATGTAGGTTCTCATGATTCAAGCAAGCATTCAAGTCAAGACTCATAACCTTCAATCAAGAGTCAAGATCCATATTCATGCTAGTAATCTCACACAAGATTGTTTCCTTTTATTCAAGGGTTTGGTGAGTTACAACATTACATTTGTTCATTCATAATTCCTACATGCTTTTCTATTTCATTTCAAGGTTTGATTACCAAAATGGGGTTTGACCAAGGAAAACCCCCATCCACTAACAAATCAACATTTTTCCCTCTACATGTGTGATTGCAAATTTAGGTGATTTAGAGCTTGGAGATCCTTTGAAGTCAAAGTTTCAAGATTAAAGAAAGTTGTCAAAGTTGTCATCTTCACAGAAAGTCACCTAAATGCTAGAAGCTACAGAAGATCACTAGAGGCTACTGAAGTTTCATCCAAAGCATACTAGAACTAAATCACCACCTTGGGTGTATGAGTCCTAGTATTCCCATTTTTAGCACTTTTCTGTAGATCCTAATTTATCAGTTGCAAATTCTAGATTAAGTCTAAAACCTTAGATTGGGACAAAACCGTCTAGTTTGGTGTATGATTCCTAGTACACATCAAAATTTAGAATTTTAGAGTTGACTTTTTTTTGGAAATTTCTAGTCTTCCAAGTACTTATTTGTTTATCCTTAGTTTGTTATTTTGGTTTTCAGTTCCAATTTCTATCACATAGCTAGATTTTCATATTACTTTCATTTCCTTCTTTCTAAGCTTTTTCTTAGTGGTGAAGCCCCTCTTTTTTAATCACACCTAAGGAAACCTCCTAATAGATTTCCCTTCCATCAATTTGATCATTGGGTTGAAGTTTCTATGGTATCCTTTAATGAACTAAGAGTGAAATAGGAGAACCCCTTTTTGTTCCATCTCCTATAAGGTGGAGCAACCCTATTTCCTTTAGTTCACATTGTTACACACAATAAAAGACATCAAATAAGATATTGATTATTGAATTCCTAGGGATAATAATTACATTGATGTGCATTGTCTTTAATAGCCTTACATTTCCTATACCAAACTAAATTATGGGAAATTAACTACCAAAAACTACCAAATAAGATTATTTAGTTTTTAACTATTAACTACAACCATTTATTTATAAATTGACATCTATATTTTACTTTATTTATTATTATATAATCTATTATCTATATAATGATGTAATAAATCCAAAATTTTGATTATGAATCAATCAAAGAGTAAAAGGCTGAAGTGTGCTTGCACAAAGCTACAATGCCATGCATCCTTATGGTGGGATCATGTGAAAATGGAGAGATAAAGAGGAGGAAAAGAGATGATGAATTCTTGGGATCTAATCATTGCTAAATTTAATACCAAGTTCATATTGGTGAATTAATTAGTCTACATAAAATATTTTTAAAATTTAAAATAAAAGGATTCAAATAATAAGGACTATATAGAGAAATTAAATATAGGCTCAATGTTCAAGATGACCTCACATAGAGGATATTGAAGAAAAGATATCAATTTATATAAATGTATTACAAGTGTTTATGAGATGAGGATTGTTAGTTTGGATCGATTATGCTTAATCCATGATGAATTGAAGCATAATTTACCTAAATAAATCTACATCAACCAAACAAGATCATTTAGATTAGAGAATTAAAATAAGCATTTAATTGAAACTAAAAGTTACAAACTACACAAAAAATAGTTATATTCCTACTCTAACCCATTTCAAACTTATCCCATTTTGGAATTGGTGTCATGTTGATGTGAAACGGTGGCCCTTTCCCAATCCCGTGATTAGCGAGCCTGTTTCATTCAATTCTATGGAAGAGAATTGATGAAACCATTGTGATTGATGTATGAAAACCTAGATTATGCTAAAAATGAACATGATGCAAGCTAAGTTACCATGATTTTATGCTAAAAATGAATTGATTATGCTATTTCAAAGCTAATCTAAGATAATTCTAAGCTAAAAGTTGAAAACCCTAATTTATATAAAAACTAAGATGGATGCATGGAAGCCATTAATGGATTCTCTAAGCTATTATGCAACTAAAACAAGATAAAAGTGAGTAAAAGATGAGTGTGGATGCAATTAAGTTCAACACCATAAGTTTGTAATTGAAAGATGGATGATATTCAATAGCATAAGTTTTCTCTGAAAAAGATGGATCCATTTGTCTCTAAATATGACCTATTTATAGGAAATAAAATGAAGAATGAAGGGTTGAGATAAAAAAATTAATCAATGGTGAAAGATGAAGGAGATGGAGGCATGGATCATGGATTCTCATCAACACATGAACATGCATGATGAGATTTAATCAAGTTTTCACACTTGCCTCAAACAAACACACTTTTTACCTACTCACAGAGGTCAAAGGTGACTTGTTCAAAAGGCTAAAGGTTAGAACCTGCTTAAGAAGCCAAGTGAAAATATCCCTTTTTCAAATGATGGGTAATACGAATATTCTTTTGAAATATTCCCATGGGTGAGGAAAAAAGGTATTTTGAAAATTAAAATAATTTCTTAATTGTGCAAAAAAGGGGATAAGGAATATTCCATGGGATTATTCCCCTTTTAGAGGAAAATGAGTTTAATTGCTAATTAAACAAATTTTAATCATGCAATTAGGGGATTTGAAGAATTACAGTGACTTTTATTAATTAATTTAATAAATGGGGGGCGAGAGATGAAATGATATTTAATTAAATAACTTAGGGTTATTTAATTAAATAAGAGGACTTAGGGAATTAAATTAAATGTTTTGATTTATTTAATTTAATGAGATGAAATGTTAGTGTGAAGGATGATGAATTAGCATGATTAAATTTAATTAGGCTAATACATTGAATTGATGTAATTAATTAAATAGCTAGTCCAATTTAATTAATTAAGTGAAAAGAGTATGGGTTAAAGAAGAAATGTTGTTAATAAACCTCTTTTGAGTGTATGTTAATGTTCAGGACATTTTTTAGTGTCTACATTTTCCCCCTCTTTGAAGTGAGGTACCTACTACTTCGGTTCAAAGAACTACACTTTTTAGATTAAAATGTTGCTTAAATAAAAAAATAAAAAATTTCTAATTTTTTTAGATGCCCCAACAAAAGGATAAAGTTGATTCCCTACCCCTTCGAGAAAATGGGCAAAAATTTCAAATTTTGGGTTGATTTCTTGATAAAGGTTAAAAGTTGCCTCAAGGGTTTAGAAAGGCTCTAGTATGGAAGAATTATGCCAAAAATGCAAAAAATGATGAAAAATTAGGTTTAGATTGGAAAAATTGATGAAAATGATGATAAACCCTATCTCCAAGGTTAAATTAGGGTAGAAAACCCTAATTTTCTAACTTAAATAAGCCAAAAAGTGTCACTTTCAATTCATTTGTGCATTCAAACTTAAGAGATTATTGCTATTTTGAGCTCTAACCCTTCGACAAAATAACACACCAAGAGCTTCCTAGGCACATCTTCAACTAAGTTCAAGAGTTCCAGCGACTTCCAGGCATAGGACCACTGGTATGCAACTCCAAACTTGATTTGAAATTTGACTTTTTGTCATATTTATCATGCTTTAAAATTTAAACTTTGGCAGTGTCAGTATATAGTGACGCCCAAATTGAAATTGTTGACACTAAAATGAGTCATAGTGACACATATCTATATGTCGATGCTAGTTTCGATTTAAAATTAGGGTTTCTAATTTTAAATGGCAACACATGCTTATATACCAACACTTTAGCCAATTTAGAAATTAGGGTTAGGGTTTTCCAATGGTTAAATCAGGATGCTAATGTATTTGGCGATGCATGTTTTGATTTGTGATTAAAATGCTTTTAGGTGTCACAATTTGAAATTTGAATATAGCGATGCTATTGAAAACAACACTTTTGTGATTTCTAAGATGTACATTCCAAATTGAGTCAAATTTCCTTGATTTCCTGACACTATGTACTTTGTGGATGCAAGAGGTTATTCCATTGATGATGTTGTGAGAGCACAACCCACTTTGTTGGAGAGACTTAGAGATTTGTTAGAGTTGTGCCAAGAGCACCTAGGAGAGATCGACCTCTAGTATGTAGCATATGCACCCATGATCTAGACACACTTAGCGATGATGATTGCTCTATGTGAGGGATGGCACAGTGAGACCTCATCCTTCCACCTTCTAACAGGTAAGGCGATAATGACCTTGGAGGATGTTTGGAGGATCCTTCATTTGCTGATTCATGGAAATCATGTGATCTATGACATTGATGCTGGGTTTGATGCCTATCTTGAGGTTATGGAGATGGATTAGATTTTTTTGATTACATCATAGATCAAACTCGAGTCATACAAAGGTCATGTGTCGATCTTTTGATTGATTATCACATCCATCATCTTGAGTTTGGTTGCCCTAGACAGATGCAATAGAGGATTAATCCTAAGATGGGGATTGGTGTGGAATCACATGCTTCATAGGAGGACACTTTTTGCATGGGGGCCTATGATGCTGGCCTCCCTATATCATGATTTACATGATTTTTTTTACTATGTTGGGGGAGCCATTGGTGCAGGGGTGACTCTGTTGCACATTTTGGCATGGGAGCACATTGTCGTGCTCTGAACTATTATTTAGATGATCAACGTGGAGCCAGATGATCTTGTCATTTAGAGGTACAAAGGGGCCATTACATTGAGGCACACTAAAGATATTGGACTCCAGTATTGGCGACAGGTGATTGATGATATGACAATTTTTCATTGGTGCATGTGGCTTCAGATGCCACCATGGTTTGATGATATTCAAAAATTATATTTTTCTAGGTAGGCTCGATATATGTAGGGTCACGAGCAAACCATCATTGAGAGATATTTACCAAATAGGGTGGGTCAGTAGTTTAGAGAGATTCAAGATAGGCCAGATGATGGTTACAAATCCATTTTTATGAGGTTAGCTAGAGAGGTTCCCACATGGGGACCAACTATTCTAGCTCCTCAGGTAGTTAAGATCTTTAGATAGTTCATGGCTTGACCCTGGGCCTATGATTAGGGATAGGTGGTAGCTCAAACTATGCTTGCATATGATGCTTGGTTTGTTTCTCCTTGATGGATGATAGATCCAGTGGGTGCTCCTCCCCGAGGGAGACCTAGAGGTAGGGGGTGAGAGGCAAAGGACAGGGTGGCTAGGATGGCCAAGATGGTTAGGTTCTAGGGGCTCTACCAGTTGTACAAAAGCCTCCTCATTAGCCTCCAGTGGTATGATAGGGACCACAAAAACATACAATAGCACCACCACCACCAAATGCTAGATATGCATAGATTTAGCAGCTACAATAGTAGGTGCAGACATTGATATGGATGGATGCAATTTTATGTTCTTTTTCATTATCTTTTCATGATATGTTATGGATGAATGATTATGATATGTAGATGTTATGGAAGCAAATGATGTGGATGCATTTCTTTTTGTATATTTTCTATGCAAATTTATGATGGTGATGTATGCATATGGATGTATGGATGCAAATGCTTATGATATGCAATGATTTAAGATGATTAGAATAACAAATCTATATTATTCATTACAACTCAAATGATAATATAGAATGTATGATGTGATATGTAATGATTATGAGATGAATGTTCTGATTATGAGATGCATGTATGTTGATGGTTTGTGGATGTAGGATGGATGTCTTGATGACGTTTTTGTTGACTATCATGATACCAGGTTAGTGTGAAAAGAAGATAGAATACTTAAGAATGAATGACTGTTGATTTTGATAATTGCTTCAAAAGATCCAACAAGTCTATGATCCATCAAGACTTTATTAGAGATGGAGATGAGACAATGAAAAATGAGGATGAAATGCAAGATGATGATATGGTCACACTTTGGGATTGAAATTTTTTTTCATTCCTTATTGTTTGATATAACACATAGACATGATACATCAAGGTATTGATAACTAGGACACCATTGTATCTAGTGTAATGGAATTTGACTCGGCCAACAAATAGGATAGTTCTTGTTCATACCTTGACATACAAAAACCTTGTTGGAATGTAAGTTAGAAGATTAGAACAAATAGGACCAAAGCATACGCAATAGTCAACAACATACTCTAAATGACTTTCCTACACACAACTAAGCAAGTATGCACCAAGATTATTTTACAAGAATACCCACAAGCATAGCAAATGGAAGATAATGATCAATGCCCCATTCCTTTCTCTCTAAATCATTTTGATAGACATCCTTGAGAGGTCCTAGGAATGGGTCAAGGTATGTGTAGGATCATGATGGGCCAAAAAGTTGTGATATGATGGGTATGTGTAGGGTATGTGGTTGATGACTCTTTTTATGGGTATTTGCAAGATGATGGGGGTCCAAAAAGTGGAAATGGGAAAAAATGAATTTTTAACACATCCAAAATGTGGAATTCATGCCTTTGAATTTTTGTAGGCTTGGGTACAATATCCATTTTGGTTTTGTAATACCAAACCGAAACACATATTCATTTTGGTTTGGTAATACCAAACTAAAATGGATATTTGCTTTGGTTTGGTAACACCAAACCAAAATGGATATTTGTTTTGGTTTGGTAATACCAAACTGAAAAAAATATTCATTTTGGAAAGTGGGAACCCATGTTTTTGAAAAAAAAATGGATATCCATTTGAAACTGTAGACACGTAAAATGTACTAATTGACATTATGCATATGATCCTAACCACTAATACCATTTCATCCTGAATCATCCTTCGGTCTAACCATTTAATCAAATTCCCTTATTTGATTAAATTCATCAATATTCTTCTCTTAATTAAATAAATCAAATATCTAATTAAGTCACCTTTTTTTCGATAATTAAATCAACCTGTTTGATCTAACTATTCCCATTTAATTAAATAGTCAATTTTATTTAATTAAATTTCTAAAGTCTATCAATTAAGTTAAATAAATTAAAATATTATTTAATTTATTCTAACATCATCTCTGTTAATTAAATAAATCATGAATCTTTATTTAATTAATCTCTTATCACATTCTTCTCATATTTGATTTAAATAAATCCACAAATTTAAGTCAAATAGGTCACATCACCTAATCTCTTCATTAAATTAATTAAATTGGATTAATTTAATCTCATATCATGTCCCATCCTCTAGCTTTTCCCACTTGCACATGAAAATAGATTTAATTTATTTATTAAATCTCTATTTTCTTCAACAAAGCATCTTTTGAGGAATATTCCCCAAATTTGAATTCAAAATTCCAAGTGGGATAAGTCCTTCCAACAAGGCATTAACTCCATCTGACATGTCCTTTGCATTGAGCCTAGTGACATTCAATGCATTCTTCCTTCCCTCTTGCATGTCATTTCAACAAATTCAAAATTCAAAAATATGCATTTATTGGCACAATCCTCAAAACTTGCACATCCTCCATCCACTCATAGGTTGACAAGTGGCATCTTGCCATTGGTTGAATGTTAGTCCCACATTGCTCTATTTTGGATATTCATCCATCTTCTCATTCTATAAATAAGAGGCTAATCTCTTCATTTTGATATACACAATTTGAGTAAACTTACTATGCTTAAATCATTAGCAAATTCCATCCATTATCATTGAATCTTAGTTAGGTTATGCAGGTTTTTCCATTAGAGCACTCATCAAGCATCAACAAAGTGGATCAATTATCATCACACATCAATCTTGCACCATAGGAATTGGGAAAGGGCCAATTTTCACATCAAATTGGCACCAATTCCCCCATGGGATCATGAGTTTGCTAGTTTAATTAGGATTAAATCTCTTTTATTGTTATCTCATTGTATTCTTCATTGATTTTCCTAATTTGAACTTTGTAAATGGATTCCATGGGGAATCATTGTTCTTGCTTACATTTCACCATCTAATGTATTTATTTGTGTTTTTTTGTAGGTATTAGGATTGGGTATCACACATTTGGTGCTAGGAGGGAAATCTCACTTTTCAATCACCTTTTTCATCAAAATCATGCATTTTTATTTGTCCACAGGAAGAATCCACCGTTGGAAGCTCAGTGTCGCTGTTTAGCACTGTTGGCTTTCTAGCGTTGCTGTATATGACCGCTGAAAAATCAAACTGCGATGCTATAGCCTTCTCACACAAGATTTTGAATTCCAAACCACACCGTTGGACCAATCAGACCCATGGGAATTTTCAAAAAAATCAAACTATACTGCTGAGCAAAAGGGTGACACATTTGAGCTCACTGGTTCGGGTATAGAGCACTGCTAACTGGTAGGTAGTGCTATACAACACCACTAGAGAAATCAAACTATGATACAGTCATGGGTTGCACCGCTGATAGGGAGTAAAAAATTGGAATTTCATTTTAGCACGTTCCTTTTTTCAAATGATAAGTTTATCTTCTGTTTTCTGCTTTTTAACCTCTGTGTTTTGCAAAATTTGACTGATTTTCTTTCTTGTAGGTTGGATCAATTAAAAAAAAAAGAAAGAGAAGCATGATGATGGTATTTCACAAAAATCAAAGTGTATTTAAACACTTTAGTGTTTGTTTAACACTCTTAGGAAACTATTATCTCTTCTTTCTAAGGATCCTAGTTTCATTTGGGCTTTTAAAAAGAACCTTTTCAATTTTGCAAAGGCTTAAAATGAACATTAGGACTACAACTTACTAGAATTTGTTTTTTGGTTAACAATTGAACAAAATAAATCTCATTTGTCCTTTGGTGCTTTAAAAAGAACTCACAATTTCTTTGTGGCTCTAAAATGAACAAGTGCAACTTTTTCTTCATGATGGCTTACTTAAATTAACTTCATTGAAAAAGGGCGTATACGCTTCTCTCGCACTTTATAGCAATCTTGAGAATCAAAAGGCCTTTCTTTGTGATTTTAGGTTGAGATAAAGCAATCACCTCCACACTTCATTTTGGGTTTAAAATTGAACAAAACATTGTGCGAGTGTGAGTAGAGCATTTTTGCATACATTCTCTTTCTTTGTGTTGCAAACAAAGATTGATTGAGTTACAGATATTGTCTTTACTCACTTTTTGTTTATCTTAGAGGGCCTGCCTTGGGGAAAAAGTACTCACCCAAGGGAATGACTCAACCAGTAACACTCTAAAGCCAAGAGTATTTCCAACTGGGATATAAATGTGGGTATTGGAATAAATGCCAATATCACACCGTTGGCTCCGATGAGATGGATCTGAAAAGGGAATCTCACTATATGGGTCAATCTCTATGAACATAAAGTCTTAATTAAAACCCATGTTTTAGAATTTCCAAAATCCTTGATCTATTTGTTGGTGCAAGAATGGTCATTCTGAAGCCCCCCCACACTTTTATGGTCTTTTATTAGAAATGGAAAGGATGCCATGGGAGTTTCATGGGTGTTGATTCTTGGCTTCCCTATATAAGTGAGTGTCGTGGAGGGGAGCTAGTGGGGTCAAGCATCTAACCATTCGCTAAAGATAAGTGTAGCTAGACTTGTCCAAGTGGGGACTCAACAAATATTGTCTTCCATATCCATAGGGTTGCACTTATTCTTGGTTACAAAATGCTTTGCTTGTTCGAAAGCATCTTGGAAACAAACACTTAAACATCATCATCAAAATTTCAAACCCTTTAGGAGACAAATACAATTGACCTAATTCATGTGTTATTGCTTGCCCTTGGGATTCTATCCTTAGAGGTTTCTAAACACTTGGATTACATCTCAATTTGTCTACTAAAGTTAAAACAATAGGTAACCCTTGCCTTAAATTCATCAAATTTCCACATAACATACTTTGTGGGATTCAAAGAAATTAAGACATTGGACATCTAGTTTGGAAACCTAATCAAAGAAGTGTTTGTGGTAAAATGAAGCCACTAAGCAAAGATAAAAAATGAACTCTCATATGTGTTGAAACCTCATGATTTCCAAGAAGTCAAATCCAAAAATGAAAATCCTTGATTCAAAATCTAGAAATGTATGCTCAAATCGAACCACATCTTGGTTATAAAGGTCTATAGAAGCATTGCATGTTCTTCAATACCAAGGTTTAGGTAAAAAAAGTGTCTTTTTTAGGTTCATCTTATGACCAAAATCAAAAGCTTTCCTCATCCATCCTTCAAACATCAAACCAAAAATCATCTCACCATCACCTTTTGAGAAATCTTGAAATTATCCTTCATGCTAGGCTTTTTGGAAAAAATCAAAATCATCAAATCCTCAAGACAAAATCCTTGAAATCTTTATCAAATCATCTTTGGCTAGGTATATGTAGATGCATCCTTTTGCACATACTTAGTCAAAGTTATCAAACCATCTTGTTTAGCTAGGTATATGTAGATGCATCCTTCTTCATATGCTTGGTTAAGTTATCATCTTGTTTGAATAGGTGTGGGTAGATGCATCCTTCTCCCTACACATATTCAAATTATCATCCTTTGAGAAAATCTACCCCTTGGTTAATCATCCAATATCTTAGGGTCTATTTTTTCAATCAAAGAAAACCAAAATCAATCAAGTCAAGGACAATCCCAAAAGAAAATAAAAAATCAAAATCCAAAACATATCCAAAAGTCCTAAAAGTCTAGCATCCGCCTCAAGATTTATCAAAAGATCAAAACATCCACATCATCCATCTCTTGCATCATTGTCATATCACCTTTTGATCCTCAAGATATCATAAAATTTTCTCTTTTGTGCATAAAGTAAAGATCAATCCAAATAATTAAGATATTCATCTCCCATATTCTTGAAAATTGATCCTTGTTTTATGGTGCAAACTAGATCTCAATACAAGAAGAACATGGAAGCCGACAAAGAAACACTCACTTCAAATGACCTAAGCCAAACAAAAGCCGAAATGAATCACACAAGAGGGAATCCAAGTATAAGATCTTACCTTTGGGATGTTGCATGAAGAAATAACTGAAATGCTCCAAAATTTGGAAAACCATAAGATCATCAACATAATGATGAGGCTTAACCCTTCACTATACATGCTTGAACTAGAAAAAAAAGGGGCCAAATTACCTTCTGATTTCGACATGAGCTCTATAGTGGAACCATCTTTGGAGGTTATGCCTCTAATTTCATCCACACTCCCCATCTCATCTACACCCCCATCCCAAAACATCACTCAAAACATTCTGCAAATCACAACATCTTTTGCTCCAACTCAACCTAATGTCAATAAGGGAAATGTATTTCTTAATGCTATTCAAACACGCCCCCTTTTAATAATCAAGACTTGGATTCAAACACCATCTTGGAACAAAACATACCCCAAAATCCATTACATAAGTATGTTCCTCTAACTTTCCATAATCCTAATGATCCATCATCATCATCCTTTTGCGCAACACCTCAAACTTCTCTCCTCACAAATTCGCAAGAAGAAGGTGACATGTTCAAATCTAGGGGCATTTTTGACACCACATCATTTTCTCAAGAACTCACACCCCTCACATTTTCACCTCTTCCACCATTACCACCATTATCCACACCTCTACTTGGCTTGGGGCTCCCACCTTTACCAAATATCAATCAAACCAACATTCTAAACACCAATCAAAGCATTACGCCAAACTCTCAAAACTTGTCATCGATATCGCAACAACAAATGACAAATACACAAGCAATCATGAAATCATCAACCACACCCCTAACATCTCAAAACATGGTCTCTCAAGGACTAATCACATCAACAACACCATTCACCACTCAAACCACCAACATGACATCACCACTCACCACCACCACCCCCACCACCACCAAAATCTAATTTATCAAACCAATATAGCATGGCATTGCAAGCTGCTCACCAAGTTGCTTATCAAAAAGCATTCCTACAAATGTAAAAGAAAAAATCCACACAAATAATTGCTCAATAAGCCACACAAGTAGTGCAAAATGCTCAAACTACCCAAATTGCACAACAAGCGCAACAGGTCGCACAAGCCCAATCCCTATTACAACAACAACAAGCCGCTCAAGCTACACAAGCTACTCAAGCAACCTAAGTGGAATTACAAGCACAAAAGACTACTCAAGCCCAAATTCTATTCCAATAACAAGCAGCACAAGCACAAGCCCAAGCACAAGCAATGTAAGCACAAGCTCAAGCTTAGGCAAATGCCCAATATCAAGCACAACAAACACAAGCACAAGCACAACTTCTTGCACAAAAATAAGGAGCACAACTACAAGCATATTAGAAAACAATAAAATAATATCAAGAGTAGACAGAAGTAACCCAATTGGAAACCCAACAACAAGTGTTGTTGGAACAACAAAAAGTACAACACCAAGCTCAACAATAGACAATCCTAGCACAACAACAACAACAAGATCAACAACAAGCATTGTTTATACAATAGCAAGTGCAAGCATACCTAGCTCAAAAAATGTGCAAATACCACCAAACAACCCACCCATCCAACCCACAATTGAAACACCCCAAAATACCTTCATCCTACCCCTTGATCCACAAAATGACATAACGACACAAATCAGGTTACTCTCACAACAAGTGCGCAATCTTCAATCAGGGTGAACCACAAAAAAACCAAGCAACTTGTGTCCCTATCCATTTGATAAGAGCCTTGTGATGAAACCATTCCCCAAGGGATTTGAGATCCCTAATTTGACAAATATCGAGGGACAGGAAACACTAAAGATCACATCAGGGAATTCTAGGTTCATTGCATGGAAGTCGCATACGACAATACCTATCTGATGCAGCTATTTCTCAAGAGTTTGGCTGGCCACACCATGGAATGGTTCTCTTGCCTACCTATAGGCATCAGAACATTCCAAGAAATTTTAGACGCATTCATTAAAAATTATGCAGGCAACATTGCCATGGATGTTAGTATAGAAGAACTCTTAGCTCTGAAACAAGGAAAGAATGAATCATTCACTTCATTCCTACAATGATGGTGATCCAAAACCAATCAGAGCAAATGGACCATGCCTAAGGAACAAAAAGTTTTCACCATTATATCCAACCTTGATGGCCTCTTGGCATTTAATCTCAAGGTACAACGGAGCACCACATATGACCAGTTGATCTCCAAGGTGCTCACCATCGAACGAGCCCTTATGACACAACCCATAGGATCAAATTCATACCCCAAACAACAAAACAACCACCCACTCGCCAATTACAATGATAAACCTCGTACATGGGAAAGGAACAAAAATGTTACTAATGAGGGTGTTGTCGATGCCAAAGTGGTCATCAATGCCCCATGCCAAAATACACCCACACCACAAATCCAAATCCAACACCAAAACAATCATCAGATAACAAAACAACCAAACAACAATCAAGAAATTAACAATCTCAATGATCAAAGGGGAATGGAATGAGAATTACCCCAAGAAAAAGTACACTGCTCTAGGGGAACCACTTGAAGTCATCATAAAGAAGCTGATAAATGAAAAAATCATCAAAATGCCCACCTATGAGAATTACCAAGAACTAGATGTGAAACCTCCTTGGTATAATGAGAATCAACTTTGTGACTTCCATAAAATCAAAGGGCATACCACAAACAATTGTATGAGGCTAAAAAACATAATTCAAGATCTCATTGATCAAAGAATTATAAATGTAGAACAACCAAGAGGAAACCAAGACCTTAAGATATACACGAATTTGATGCCTAACCATGGCAATAAAGGGAGTAATAGCACTGATAAAGGGAAAGGCACCCACAAAAACATGAATCATGTGTAGGAAACTATCATCGCCTCTCTAAATGAATACTGCACAATCATCACCATCAAAGGCACCCATGCCAATTGTGGAGTCACCACAAGAGGCAGAAAAGTTACCATCGTAGGATCATCCAAGCCAAACAAAGTCCCTGCACCTAGATCTGTCCCTAATGGCTACAATGTCCTAGATTAGCTCAAAATAATGCTAGTGCAAATATCCATCATGGAGTTGCTAAAAATCTCCTCTGCCCATAGGAAATCCTTGAGGAAGCGTTGGCTTCATCCACTGTCTCCACAGATCTTGATGCAGAACAATTTCAAGCTATGGTCAGAAATATCATTATGCCAAATCTCCTCACATTCTCCAACTAGGATTTCCCCACTCAACCATCTCACAACTGTGCCCTCCACTTAGAAGTCATAGTACAAAAAAGAAAAGTCAAAAGGGTCTTGGTGGATGGAGGGGTGAGTTAGAATATATATTCTCTCAAGCTCATCAAACAATTAAAAATCTTAGAAGATTCTATCAACAAAGGAAAGGGTATCACAATAAAAGCATATGATGATCAAGAAAGAGTGTCCCAGGGCACAATCAAAATCCCTATTCAAGTAGGGCCATCTATCATGGAAAACACTTGTTAGGTCTTGGACCTCGACTTTCTGTATAACATCCTCCTAGGATGCCCATGGATTCATGTGATGAAAGCAGTAGCATCAACTTTCCATCAATGTGTGAAATTCACACTTGAGGGACAAGAAGTCAGCATCCATGGAGATCTCAAACCCTTCTCCTATTGCAAAAGCCTTGAAGTAAACTACTATAAAATCCCCCAAGTACCAAAAAATGATGAGGGTCCATCTACACCATACACTGATCCTGCCACTCTCGCATCCACTTCTGCGATAGAGACACCCATCACTCCCACCATTCCCACCATCTCTGACATTAAGGTCATCATCCAAGATAATGGTTGTGGAAACTACATTATCCCTAAAAATTATTTTGTGGTAGGAGAGTTACCACAATCTCCTAGATCATGGGGACATATGCAAATAAATAAAGCCTCCACATCTCAAACATCTCTTGAAGACTATCCCATCTTTACAAGTTGGGGAGATCTTGGCCAAGAAGTTATTGAGGTAGATCTATCTCATATGCTATATCAAGATGAGAGACCAGTAGCTGATTTACCAATGGATGACAGAAGCAAGGGTCTACAAATGATGCTCGCAATGGGCTATGACATAAATCAAAGACTTGGGAAAAACAACAATGGGCTTATAATACCTATCATTCTAGAGATGCGAGTGATAACAAATCTTGGTCTTGGATGTACCCCTCTAAGTATAACCATATGTCGTTGAGGTCCTCTAGTTAGAAAGGTTAATAATCCTCCTCATCCAACCACAATAGAACTACGCTTACCAGTATCTATAGGTTGTGTCATAGATAACTTCACATTCGACATAACCAATGTCTGGAGTAGTAGTGATAATGAGGATCCCATGACCAACTTACCTAGGCTATTTGAGGATACCACTCTTTGCATGATTAGCACCCTATCTTTTGAATCAAACCACCAAAATCATGAAATCAGCCTAGTATATCCCCAACTCATCGACTACGACCAACGAGGAGCACCAATTCTCGATACATTTGAAAATGATGAGACACTCTCAGAATTCATGGGACTATGGGATAACATTCCATGTGGGGATCACAAATCAAGGTTCATAATGGAGCTAGATACACATGCCTATTATGGGGAGACGATTGAATCCCTCAATCGTAAAAGTGAAAAATTAACAATAATATCTAAGTCCTTGAGTGAAAACCACATAGTGGCACTCTCCAACCAGAAAAAAGTAAAAAGAAAGGACACATCCAATAGTGAAAACCTCTCTGAGGTGCCCGAGGATGGGGGATTCAATCTTCCTTTTAGATCTCTTCATCAAGAAAAATTAGCAGTCCTGGTAGAAAGGTGCAATCTAGTCAATCTAGGAATAGAGGAAACCCCACACATCACATTCTATGTAGAGTCATTACTATCAGAGGAACAAGAGCTCCTAGCAGCCTTCCTAAGAGAAAGATAGATAAACTTCGCATGGAGCTATGCTTACATGCTAGGACTTGATCTAGAAATCATGATTCACCACTTAGCAGTATATCCAGAAGCAAATCCTATTAAACAAAAGCTTGGAAAAATGCACCCTTAGATCACCTTATTAGTCAAAATGGAGCTAAAAAAGCTATGAGATGTAGGATTCATCCGACCGATAGATTATCTAGAATGGGTGTCAAACTTGGTACCTATCTCAAAACCCAATGGGGGCATCAAAATCTGAATAGACTTCAGAGACTTGAATAAAGCATGTCTAAAAGATGACTTCCCACTTCCAAACATTGAAATGATAGTAGAAATGACATCCAGACATGAAATGCTCTCAATGGATGGATTCTTAGGGTACAATTAGATCATGATAGCTAAAGAGGACCAACATAAGATGACTTTCACTTGTCCATGGGGGACTTACTGCTGGAATATGATGCCATTTGGCTTAAAGAATGTAGGAGCAACATACCAAAAGGCCATGACATTGATATTCCATGACATGATCGATAAGATAATCGAAGATTACATTGATGACATTCTAGCCAAATCCAGAAAGAGAAAAGATAACATAGCAACCTTAAGTGCCATTTTTGATAGGTTGGAAGAGTACAAAGTTAGATTAAACCCCAAAAAGTGCATCTTCGGTGTACAATTGGGAAAGCTGATAGGATATATAGTGTTAATGAGAGGTATCGAGGTAGATCCAGAAAAGGTAAAAGCAATCCTTGAAATGGAGGCACCAAAAACATTAAATCAATTAAGAGGTCTCCAAGACAGGCTCCAATCCATTCGAAGATTCATAGCACAGTTGGCAGAAAAAAAAACCCATATTCTCACCTACTTCACAAGGGAGTAGCATACAAATGGGATAAAAAGTGTGAATAGGCATTCAATAAAATCAAAGAATATTTACTCACACCACTGGTCTTAATGCCACCACTCCCAAGAAAACCATTAATTCTCTACATATCAGCAACAACAGTAGCCCTTGGAGCTCTCCTAGCTCATCATAATGAACATGGAATGGAAAGGGCTATCTATTACATTAGTAGAACAATGGTTGGGCATAAGCTAAACTACTCATTCATAGAGAAAGCATGCCTAGTAGTAGTGTTTGCATCACAGAAATTTAGACATTACATGTCAGCACATAAAATAAAACTCATTGCCAAAATTGACCCCCTCAAGTACTTACTATCAAAAGCAATCCTCACTGGAAGAATGGCCAAATGGGTGATGATACTATCAAAATATGAAATTGAATATGTGGAGTGGAAAGTAATCAAAGGCCAAGTCATCGCAGATCAGCTTGCAGAAGCACCAATCTATTCAGAGAATCCTATCATTTCAGAGTTTCCAAATGAATCTATTTTAAATCTCAACGTAGCTAACCACTGGAAACTATACTTTGATGGCTCATACACGCAACATGGATCAGGAGCCAGTGTCTTGTTTATCACCCCACAAGGGGACTGCATACCAAGGTCATACAAACTGGCATTTCCATGCACCAATAACATTGCAGAATATGAGGCTTTAACCATAGGTCTTAGAATAGTAGTGTAGTGGAACATTATAGCTCTCAAAGTATACAGAGACTCTCAATTGATAATAAACCAAGTGAACGATGAATACCAAACTAAAGACGACAAGATGACTCCATACAAGAAATTGGTGGACTCTCAAAGAATCCTTCATCAAGATTACATTTGAGCAGATACCTAGAACCAACAATAGAGCAACAATTGGATCCTTACTGGACATCCCCCACAACATTCCAAAATATGAATTCCTGAGAGAGCAACTTCTTGTGCCTACATTTGAGGTACTAGAATCAAAACTTGTGTGTGAAATTGTTGGTCCTAGTGATCCTTGGTACCACAAAATTTATTCATACCTTCAAATAGGATTCATACCCGCTGACTTACCCTCAAACCTAAAATGAACCTTTGTAAAAAAGGCATCCCGATTTGTCATCCTAGGAGATACCCTATATCATAGAAGAATAGAAGGAACCCTACTACGCTACTTAAATGCTGAGGAGGCATTGATTGCTCTAATTAAAGTACATAACAGTATTTGTGGTTCACAATCGAGTGGAATGACCATGGCCAAGAAACTGCTGAGGATGGGGTATTATTGGCCCACAATGGAAAGAGAAGAACATGACTATGTTAGAAGGTGTCTACAATGTCAGCAGCATGGGGACCTCATCCATGCTTTAGCTCAAGGGCTTCATCGCATCATCACACCATGGCCTTTTTCGTAGTGGGGACTCGATCTCATTGGAAAGATCATGCCCACTTCATCTAATGACCAAAAATTCATCATAACCACAATAGAGTACTTTAGTAAGTGGGTGGAAGCATACCCATAATGTATATAACTAGGAAGTAGATATCAAAGTTCATCCTGAACTATCTCATTTGCCACTATGGTGTTCCACAAGCCATTATCTCAGATAATGGGACACCATTTAAAAATTAAGAGGTCCATGACTTATGCAAACAATTAAAAATCCAACATTGCTTCTCTACCCCATACTATCCCCAAGGCAATGGCCAAGCAGAATATACAAACAAAAACATTTTGAAAATCCTCAAGAAAATAGTCAATGATGTAGGTCATGACTAGCATCTGTAGCTTAATCTCACCCTCTGGGCCTATCAAACTAGTATCCACACACCCATCAACATCACCCCTTTCTCCCTGGTCTACGGATCAAAAGCAATACTCCCCATTGAGATCAAGCTCCCATCACTCAGGATATCACTGCAAAACCTCATCATAGATGAAGAGTACCGAGTATCAAGATTGAATGAGCTGGATCTACTGGATGAGCATTGTATAGATGCTTCGAATCATTTGTGAGTCTATCAGAATAGACTCAAAAGGATCTATAATAAGAAAATCAAAAGTAGGACTTTCCAAGTCGGAGAACTGATATTAAAGGTGAATCAAAAGAATGTACCAAATCTAAGCAGTAAAGGAAAATTTGAACCCAATTGGCTAGGACCATTTGTCATCACAACTAGTTATAAGTCAGGGGAATATTAGTTATCAACACTCGAAGGGGAACCTTTGCAAGAGCCCATGAATAACTCTCATCTCAAAAAGTTTTATGCCTAAATCTTTCAAGGTATAGAACCAAAAAATAAAAAAAAAAATCAGAAAATGTCCTAAAAAAATGGTTACTTTAGTGAAAACCTGGCAAAAATATGTCTTGGTGACAATAAAAAAATAAAAAAAGAAAAAAAATCAGAAAAAAGGATTAAAAATAGTAAAGAAAAAAATTGTCCTCTAGTGAAAACCACTTCGGTGGCACTTTGGACAAGTACTAGGTCTTGGTGAAAACCTAGCAAACAGGTGCCTTGTGTAAATAAGAACTTTCCATCCACCAGGATCTTTACAGCTTATTTTGCATCATCCATCCATTACATCCCCATCATCCATCACATTCAGATCTCCATCCATCACTCATCCACCTGCATCTGCATCATAGCTTGGTCCTATGTTCGTATCATGATCCCTCCTAGTGCTACTCGACCCATCCTCAAGGTTAGCTTGTCCTGCCTTTATCAGAGTAGCCTATTGCATCACGTTGGGGGCATGTTCTCATTGGATCAAATTCATGTATATTCTTCAAGTCCTAAAATTAGAAAATCCAAAAACATCAAAACATCAAAAAATCCAAAAACATAAAAAAAGCACAAAATCCAAAAACATCAAAACATATCAAAATCCCCAAAACAGGTCAAAAAGTCAATCAAAAAGTAAAAAAAAAAGTTGTCTTGTCAAACTACGGGTCTCTGAGCCTTGAACTTAAGCAAGGTTGATCTTTGATCATCCCCCGAGACACCTAGGTTAGTCCTTTAGGAGTCCGTCATAATAAACTGACATCTCATCATGTATATTGTCATCTGTAAATTGGTCAAGTCATTAGTCAGACTACGTGGTCTCTGCGTGTATAATGTAGGCAAGTCTAATCTATTGATCAGCCCCCGAGGCCCCTAGGATAGGTATTTTAGGTTAGTCTCTTGGTCAAAATCTCAGAAAACCCCAAAACATCAAAAATTTGAGAAATCAAAACATTTGAAAATCTCAAAAAATACCAAAAACAGCCTCAAAAAGCATTGCAAAATGTCAAAAACATCCAAATATTTGAAAAAATCCATCAGTCTCATCTCGCTTTCACTCGCAATAACATCACTCATAATAAACAATTGTCATCCTCAACCTTTGGTGAAACAATCAGAAGCAAGCCTAGCTGATAAAAAAGTGAAAACTCAAATCGTCAAGTCTTAGGTCTAAGTCAGTACGTAAACAAGATGGTCAACTCTTGGTGTCGATAACCTATCATCCATTTGGTCCCATATCAATCAATTGAAAGAACACTTAGGATAAATGAAATGACGTGCCACCATCCACTAAAACATCCTAGGATGCATCCTTCCTATAATGGGCATTATCTTTTGGAAATAGTTTCGGTTCTTATCCTTAAAAACACATTTCCTTTTTGTTAGTAGTATTGAAGAACATCAACTTGTTTGTTTACTTTATCTTGGTCTTTTGACTTATCTCTTTGTGCTCATTCCAATAACCTCTCGATCATGTCCAAACAAAGGGATTTAGAGAGATAGGAATGGAGTAACACTCATTATCTTTTGTTTGTTGTGCTTGTTGGACGTTCTTGTAATATAACCTTGGTGAATACTTGCTTTGTTAGGTATGTATGGAGGATGTTTTAGGGAACTTGTTGACTATTGCATGGATAGGTTATACCTTTCCATGTTTTGGTCCGAGGTGTTTGAAACTTCTAAAGTGCATCCTAGCAAGGTTTTTGTATGTCATGTGTGAACAAGAATGCTCCTATCTATTTGTCAAGTCAAAGTCCATCACACTAGGTACAATTCCATCCTGGTTTTCTATACCTTGATGCATCATACCATGTCTGTTATCAAACATAAGGAAATTGGCCCTTTGAAAATCTTAATTCCTCGGCAAGAAATCATCATCATTTTGCATATTCATCATCTCACGACTTGTTGAAATGCCTTTCTTTTTCATCCCTTCTTTCTCATCGCACTAGCAAGGTACTATGACAGTTATCATCGTCATCAATCCTACATCCACAAATCATTAGCATATTGCATAAAAATATCATACAAGAAACACATGCATTGCATTTTCATCATCATATAAACATGGTATTATAAGCATTTTCCATAAATTTGTACATCCCTTTCTCATTACATTGCATCACATTGCATTTATCACATAAATCATCACATAATATTCATGTGCATAGACATTTCATAGTCACTTCATATTTTCATTTACTGCATAATCATACATAATAGGTACATAAGCCTTATAGATAATCCATTGCATACATACTCACATAACATTATAAATTCATCTCCCACATTACGTTCATTTTACATTAAGCATCATCATACCACTTTACATTAACATATCATTTCATATATTACATCACATCACAGTAAATGCATCACATAACATGTTTAGGATAATATTTGTTATTCTAAGCATCTTAAAACCATCTCATTTGCATCATCAATACACATCATATAAAATAGGACCATTGCATTATGTCAGCCACTAATCATCCATATCATCTCATAAATAGCATCACAATCATTGCATAAATCATCCATATCATTTTTCATATTGCATATTGCATATCATATCATTTCAAATCATCATATAGATTGTAGCATAATTACCCATCACATAAATACATTTGCACATCATAAGTCAAAAACATAATATAGATCTGTTAGTCATAATCATTACATAATGCATATATCATCAAAAATAAATGCATCCATAAATACATCATATAACACCATAACATCATTACATAGCATATAGAAATAGAATCATCCATACATACATAAATAAATGATACACATCACATCACGTCAAAATCATCATCTTATATATATCATCATCGAATAACTGTGATAGTATAAAATAATTGGATCGCTGTACATGTATGTCAATCAATACAAAAAGGCCCATCAGGCTATCAAAAAGGATCCCATAGGACACAAAATGATATCATCTCAATCAAAAGGAGACCTAACCCTCCTATCTTCCCTCCTCACCCTTGTCACTGTGACCATCTGCTAGTTTGTGGTTGGTTCACTATGAGTAGTCTGGGGCCCACTCTACTCTGGGCATGGTCTGGTGATAGTGCATACGGTAATAATCTACCTCTCAAATGGCCTCCTTGTAAGACCGATTGGACACTGTACTTTGAGAGGAGGAGGCTACTATGCTCTCCAATTGCTATCTCCAACCCATCTCTACAACTTCCTGTAACTCTGTGGCCTGTCTCTATAGTATGGCCTGGTCCCTCTCAGTCCACACCTGATCTCTCCCCCCTGTCAAAGTCTGCACCTAGGCCTGTAGTTGTGCAATCAATGTATCTCAAGGGTTTGCCTACCCTACTAGCTGTACTAGTGGGGGCTACAACTAGGGCTATACGTGAGGCTGATCCTCAACCCTGGCTCATGGTGGTACATCCACTTGGACCTACTGTTGACTTGCAACTTGTTCCTGATCTGAAATTGGAATATTGTCCTGACCTGTTGGTCTTGTCATGCACCATCTCTCTATCCTCGTCCTCCCCCTCTACCTCTCATCCTCTGCTGATCGGGGACTACTCCTGGAAATGTCAAATGTAGGAGAGGCCGGTACCAATCTCTGTATGCCTATGTAACACCTGGATCTATAGGCCCCTGATCATAAACCCATGGCTGGGCCACTAACTATCTAAACTTGTCAATAGCCTCTAAAGTAGGAACATAGCACCCCCATGATGTCTGTGAGGTGGTGTAGGAAAATATGGCCACACAATCATCTTCGATCTGGTCTTGTGGCTCACCAAACTGATGTTGCATGTGCCTTGGCAGGTATCTCTCCACCATGGTGTGCTCCCACCCCTGCATGAAACAGTCCTAGTGAGCAAAGAAAATCTGCTCTACATCCTCGGCCCATTCGGGCTGACTAAGGTATGGCCGCTAGGTAAACACTATCATCTCATCTAGGACCCTCCTCCAGTAGGGAATTTCATGCTCACCACTATGTGTAAAGTACACACCACCTCTATAGCGCCATATAAGGTGATCATCAAGCCCCATTGGTATTGGAATGACATGTGGATGAAGAACGACGATGTGCTCCCACACCCATAAGTACAAGAGTGTAACACTCACCCTTAGTGATCTACCATCACAATACATATACTCATGGAGATCCCTGTAAAGAGAGGCTAGAAGAATGAGTCCCCAAGCATAATGAACTGGTTTGTCACGAACCAACTACTCCCAGCAAAGTCCCTAGCTGGGACTAAAGTATTGGCCTCGTTGGTCTGGGGCAATGAGACCAAAAATGATCACCATGACCACTAGACGAAATGGTTATGTCAGTGTCCTATGCCACTCTAGTTCTATCTGACCCTCAAAAATCACGAGCTCATCTATGTCAAGGACTAAATAACAAGCATCTCGCCCCACATCCATATAAAAAATGACGTGTCGACCATGAATCAACAATCTTAGTATGTGCCACACATCCTCTAGGGTGATGGTGGCCTCACTGGTATGAAAATGGAAGGACAAGGTCTCGCTATGCGATATCTTGGAAAGTGCAGACATCATCCCAAGATGTGTACGTATGGGCACTGCGTATGTAATGTGCCACAACCCCATGACTAATAATCGCTCATGGTCCCTGTCACTGAGGTCGCACAAGTAACCAAAGATCTCTCAAGATCTGTGCTCCTGGGAATACAGCTCCCTCGCTGCATCCTGCATCAAGGAAGGTCTCCATGTTAAATTTTTTGAAAAATTTCATTCTGAGTGCCCAGGAAATCATCCCAGCATCACTACCCATGAAGGCGTCATAGTTTGAAAATTCCAAACTACGACACTGGAGGGTTAAATCTCCGAAAGGGCACTGCCACGGTGAACTTTTCTTCAAAGTGGTGTAGTTTGCAAAGATTCCTATCTAAAATGGCACTATTGCATCGCACTTTGAAAATGATCCCACTGGATAAGGCATCAACATTGGAGTTTGCAGATTGAAGCCAAACTCCAAACTCCACTGTCGCAGTGCGATTTATTGATAGTGGCCTAGTTTGGCTACCGAGTGACAGTTTGTTTTTCGAGTGGCGCTATATAGTGCCACTGCAAAAGAACAAAATTTAAATGAATTAAATGAACACAAAAAACAAGAAGTAAAGCTCAAGTAAGGATCACTTACCGATGCCCCAATGCTGGGTGTCCACTGGTATGTCCGAACTCGCTCAGAAATGTGCATCGAGAGCTATCGCTACACCATATTGTCATGAGGTAAGAGCTCAAATTGCTGAATTGCTAAAGGGTTGGGTGTGAAAGTGACTTGAAAGTGACCCATCGTGGCCATTTTAACCTTGAAAATTAGGGTTTTTTTGGAGCCTTTTTGAACCTGCCAGACACCTTGTCCTCTTTTTTTGGGAGATCACCCAAAAATTGAAATTTTTGTCCAATCTCTCGAGGGGGCAATATATTGGCATGTTTTCTCTCACCGAGCAACAATGGGGAAATATTTTACAAGAGAAATTTTTTGACTTTGACTGAGATCATTTATTCTTTGAACCAATGCAACGAGTGCATTGCTTCAAAGAGGGGCAAAATGTAGACACGTAAAATGTACTAATTGACATTGTGCATCTGATCCTAACCGCTAATACCGTTTCATCCTGAATCATCCTTCGATCTAACCATTTAATCAAATACCCTTATTTGATTAAATTCATCAATATTCTTCTTTTAATTAAATTAATTAGTTATCTAATTAAGTCACCTTTTTCTCGATAATTAAATCAACCTATCTGATCTAACTATCCCCATTTAATTAAATAGTCAATTTTATTTAATTAAATATCTCAAGTCTATCTATTAAGTTAAATAAATTAAAATATTATTTAATTTAATCTAACATCATCTCTGTTAATTAACTAAATTATTAATCTTTATTTAATTAATCTCTTATCACATTCTTCTCATATTTGATTTAAATAAATCCACAAATTTAAGTCAAATAGGTCACATCACCTAATCTCTTCATTAAATTAATTAACTTGGATTAATTTAATCTCATATCATGCCCCATCCTCTAGCTTTTCCCACTTGCACATGAAAATAGATTTAATTTATTTATTAAATCTCTATTTTCTTCAACAAAGCATCTTTTGAGGAATATTCCCCAAATTTGAATTCAAAATTCCAAGTGGGATAAGTCCTTCCAACAAGGCATTAAATCCATCTTACATGTCCTTTTCCTTGAGCCAAGTGGAATTCAATTCATTCTTCCTTCCCTCTTGCATGTCATTTCAACAAATTCAAAATTCAAAAATATGCATTTATTGGCACAATCCTCAAAACTTGCACATCCTCCATCCACTCATAGGTTGACAAGTGGCATCTTGCCATTGGTTGAATGTTAGTCCCACATTGATCTATTTTGGATATTCATCCATCTTCTCATTCTATAAATAAGAGGCTAATCTCTTCATTTTGATATACACAATTTGAGTAAACTTACTATGCCCAAATCATTAGCAAATTCCATCTATTATCATTGAATATTAGGTTATGCGGGTTTTTCCATTAGAGCACTCATCAAGCATCAAAAAAGTGGATCAATTATCATCACACATCAATCTTGCATCATAGGAATTGGGAAAGGGCCAATTTTCACATCAAATTGGCACCAATTCCCCCATGGGATCATAAGTTTGCTAGTTTAATTAGGATTCAATCTCTTTTATTGTTATCTCATTGTATTCTTCATTGTTTTTCCTAATTTGAACTTTGTAAATGGATTCCATGGGGAATCCTTGTTCTTTCTTGTATTTCACCATCTAATGTGTTTGTTTTTTTTGTTTTGCAGGTATTACGATTGGGGTTCACATAGAAACAGATACGCATTTTGAAAATCAAAACATATATCTGTTTTGGAAACCTAAAAAACCCTCTTTAGTAAAATGAGCATAAATTTTTCCTTTCTTATCGAAATTTTGACTTTGTATAGGCGTTGGAAAGGTGATTGAGAGGTATATGCAATGGAATAGGTGGTGTTTCTATATTATACACCAAAAAATAATTATAATCATTTGAACTTCATATTTAATTTTTGAAACATCAAATGCTCACTAATTTCACATGCAGTCTTTTTTTCATGATTTTTTTTTAACACTCATCTTAAAATACTTGAAACATTAGAAAAATTAATGAATAATGAAATATTTATATTTTTTGTAGCAAGAAGATGAACAAATATTCATAAATAAGAATATCTCTCTATCCCTTTCTCTACCTTTCTATATATCACTATGTCTCCCCTTAAGCTCTAGACCTATCCCTCCCTGCTTTCTTCTCTCTTTATCCCTTTTTATACCTATCTTTCTCTCTCTCTCTCCTTGATATCTAGACATATCTCTCTACCTCTCTCTCCATCCTTCATTCTCTCTCTCTCACTCCCTCTCTCTCTTAGGTCCCTCCCACTCCATCTCCCTCTCCCTCTCCCTCCCTCTCTCTCTCCCTCCCTTTGAAGTGTCTCTTCCTCTTAAGTCTCTCTCCCTCTTAGGTCTCTCTCTCATGCCTTTCCAACTCCCTCTTTGCCTCTTAGGTGTCTCTCTCTAAAGTCTCTCCCACTCCCTCTCTCTCTTTTTTCTCTCACTTTCTCTCTCCCTCTCTCCCTTTCTCTCTCCCTCTCAATTCTCTCTCCCTCTCCCTTCCTCTATCTCCCTCTCTCCCTCTCAAGTCTCTCTCTCTCTCTATCTCTCCCTCTCAAGTATCTCTCTCTCCCTATCTCTCTCACTCTCCATTTTTCTCTCATCTCTTTGGGTATGTGTAGGATCATGATGGGCCAAAAAGTGGTAATATGATGGGTATGTGGCTGACGACTTTTTTTTACCCAAAATTGATGAAATGAAAAGGGTTTTTAAAGGAGATTCTCAAATTTTCACCAATATAAATTATGTTTTACTTTGAATTTAATAAATAATTATTATTCATTTTCTACTTGAATTACGAATAAAGTCCTAATTGATAGGCTGATTGAAAAATATATATAGCTTTCAAATGACATCATATTTTTTGAATCCGAAACATGCATCACATTCTATGCTTTACATACTATAGGATTAAAAGAAAAAAGAGAACTTCATGAAGTTTTGACCAAGTTAAGGTGGTCAGACATACAAGTTTTTTATATTTTTTAAAAATTGTAATAAAAAATTCATAATTAATTATTTACTTGAAAAAAATTAAAAAAAATATGCATCACATCAGACCTTGATTCCTCTACTTATATCTAAAATCTTATAAAAAATATTATCATTTATTGTAGTTAGGGTGGTTAGATAGACATCTTTCATGCTTATTTTTTCCTAAAATTTAAAATTACTATTGCATTGAAATTTCAAATTTTACCAAATAGATTTAAAAAACCTAGTAGTTTAGAAACTACATTCAATTTGCTACAAATTCTATTCTTACATATTTTTGAAATAATATAGATAACTTATTCAATTTTTGACGTCAAGTTTCCTAACTCTATTTTTTCTAAATTTTTTGCCACTTAAGGGCCTATATCTTCCATGATGATCCTACACATACCCCTCTCTCTTTGGTCCCTACCACTCCCTCTCCCTCTCCATCTCCCTCACACTCTTCCTCTCCCTCTCCCTCTCTCCCTCTCTCTCTCCATCCCTTTTAAGTCTCTCTTCCTCTTAGGTCTCTCTCTCTCCATCTTAGGTCTCTCTCTCCCACCAAACTCTCTCCCTCTCAACTCTCTCTCTCTCTCTCTCTTAGGCCCCTCAAACTCCCACTCCCTCTCCATATCCATCTCTCTCCATCTCCCTCTCTCCCTCTCTCTCTCCCCCTTGGACCTTTGAAGTCTCTCTCCTTCTTAAGTCTCTCTCTTAGGTCTCTTCCACTCCCCCTTCTCTCTCTCTTCCTCTCCTCTCTCTCTTAGGTCTCTCCCATTCCCTCTCTCTCTTCTCTCATGTCCCTCTTTCACCCTTTCTCTCTTACACTCTCCATCTCCCTCTGAGGTCTCTCTCTGACTCTCTCTCAAACACACATACTATCGCTCTCTATCTCTTCATGTCCCTCTTAGGTCTCTCTCTCCCACTCTCTCTATATCTCTCCTTCCCTCTCTCCATCTCAAGCCACTCTTCCTCTCTCTCCCCATATCAAGTTACTTTTGAGGGAGAGAGGGGATTGAGAGGGAGAGAGGGAGAGATAAATAGAGGGAGGGAGAGGGAGAAAGGGAGGGAGAGAGGGGGAGAGATAGAGTTATCTAGTTAGGGTGGGAAGGAAACACCAGAGAGAGATTTATCTAGTTAGGGTGGGAAGGAGACACCTGAGAGAGAGAGAGGGAGTGTGAGAGAGACCTAATAGGGAGGTGTAAAGTGAGTGAGTGAGATAGAGAGGGGAAGTGGGAGACCTAAAATAAAGGAGGGAGGGAGAGAGAGAGAGAGAGAGAGAGAGAGAGAGAGAGAGAGAGAGAGAGAGAGAGAGAGAGAGACCTGAGAGGGAGATGAAGAGAGAGAGATAGATAGTGTGTGTATGAGAGAGAGAGACTTGAGAGGGAGATAGAGTGAGAGAGATACCTGAGAGGGAGATGGAGGGTGTGAGTAAGAGAGAGATATATGAGAGAAGAGAGAGAGGGAGTGGGAGAGACCTGAGAGAGAGAAAGAGAGAGAGGGAGAGAGAGGAGAGAGTGGGAGATACCTCAAGAGAGAGAGAGGGAGGGCGAGAGGGAGGGAGAGGGGGAGGAAGAGGAACTATAGAGAGAGAGGGGGGAGGGAGGGAGAGGGAGAGAGAGATATGGAGGGAGGGAGAGATGAAGAGATAGAGGGAGGGAGAGCGAGAGAGACTTGAGAGGAAGAGAGGGAGGAAGAGAGAGAGAAGGAGACTTGAGAGGGAGAGAGGCAGAGACAAAGGGGGGGGAGAGAGAGAGAGAGGAGGAGGATAGAGGCTGTGAGGAGATAAAGAGAGACCTTGGGAGGGAGATGAGAGACTTGAGAGAGAGAGAGAGAGAGAGAGAGAGAGAGATGGAGGGTGTGAGTAAGAGAGAGATAGTTGAGATGGAGAGAGGGAGAGAGTGAGTGGGAGAGAGAGACCTAAGAGGGTGATGAAGAGAGAGAGAGTGTGTGTGTGAGAGAGAGAGAGGGAGGGAGGGGAGCAAGGGAGGAAGGGAGGGAGACTTGAGAGGGAGAGAAAGAAATAGGAGGGAGGGAGGGGGAAGGGGACTTGAGAGGGAGAGGAGAAAGTGGGAGGGGCCGAGATGGAGATGGAGTGTGTGTGTGTGAGAGAGAGACATAAGAGAGGAGATGCTTTAGAGATGGAGAGAGGAGGGAGATGGAGGGTGTTGTAGGGACCACGGAGAGAGAGAGGCCTTGCACAAGGGAGAGGGAGAGAGATAGGAGGTAGAGAGAGACTTGAGAGGGAGAGAGGGAGGGAGAAGGAGAGAGACTTGAGAGGGAGAGAGAGAGAGGGAGAGAGAGAGACTTGAGAGGGAGAGATTGTGATTGTGAGTGAGAGATTGAGAGAGAGAGGGAGTGGGAGAGGCCTAATAGAGAGAGACCTAGGAGGCGAAGAGGGAGTCAGAGAGACTTGAGAGAGATACCTAAGAGGGAGAGAGTTAATAGGAAGAGAGGCTTCAAAGGGAGGGAGAGATAGAGAGAGATGGAGAGTGGAGATGGAGAGTGAGAGGGAGATGGAGAGATAGAGAGAGAGGGAGAGAGAGTGAGAGGGACCTAAGAGAGAGAGAGGTAGAGAGAGAGAAAGGATGGAGATGGAGGTAGAAAGATAGGTCTAGAGCTCAAGGAGAGAGAGAGTGAGAAAGATAGGTATAAAGAGGGACAAAGAGAGAAGAAAGGAGGGAGGCATATGTCTAGAGCTTAAGGGGAGACATAGTGATTTTTAGAGAGGTAGAGAAAGGGATAGAGAGATATAATGATTTATGAATATTTTTTCATACCCTTGCTAAAAAAATTATAAATATTTCATTATTTATTACTATTTCTAATCTTTCAAGTATTTTGAGATGAGTGTTACAAAAAAATCATGAAAAAAATACTTTGCATGTGAAAGTAGTGAGAATTTGATGTTTCAAAAATGAAATATGAAGTTAAAATAATTATAATTATTTTATTGTGTACAATATGGAAATTCCACCTAGTCCATTGTGTAGAGCTTTCAATCACCTTTCCAATGCCTATAAAAAGTCAAAATTTTAATAAGAAACACAAAAGTTATGCCCATTTTACTAAAGAGGGTTTTTTAGGTCTTAAAACGGATATCCATTTTGTTTTTCAAAAAAATGGGTTCTCGCTTTCCAAAATGGATATCCGTTGGGATTTCCTGACTTGGAAAGTTAACCCAAAAGACATGTTTTTGAAAATTTGTTTAGTTTTCTAAAGTTCTCCCTTGTGGCTGATGACTTTTTTTTATCCGAATTTCATCAAACAAAAAGGGTTCATAGAAAAAATTGTCAGCTTTCCACCAATATAATTTTTCCTTATTTTGAATTAAATAAATAATTATTATTGATTTTCTACCTACATTATGTCTAAAGTCTTGATTGATAGGTTGATTGAAAAACTTCTATAACTTTCAAACTACATAACATTTTTTGAATTTACAAGATGCATCACATTCTACTCTTCGCATACTATAGGATAAAAAAAAATTGAATTTCATAACTTTTTGATCAAGTTATGGTGGTTAGACATAGACGTTTTAATAATTTTGAAAATTTCTAGTAAAAAAATCATAAATAATTATTTACATGGAAAAAAATTACAAAAATAAATCGAAACATCCAAACATGTGTACTCTACTTATATTTAAAAATTTAGAAAAATATATTATGTTTTTCTTATACTTAGGGTGGTCAAACACACACCTGCTTCTTATCTTTTTCCTGAAAATTTAGTACCACTACATTGAAATTTTAAATTTTCTCAAAACAAATTTACTTTTTTCCAAAAAGGACTAGTAGCCTAGAAACTACATTCAATTTTCTACAACTTTTGTTCTTACATATTTTTAAAATTATGTTAATAACCTATTCAAATTTTTATGTCAAGTTGCCTAACTCTGATTTTTGAATTTTCATCACTTAGAGGCCTAGTTTTTACCCTCATGATCCTGCACATACCCTTATACCCAAAATTGATGAAACAAAAAGGGTTTTTAAAGGAGATTCTCAAATTTACACCAATATAAATTATGCTTTTCTTTGAATTTAATAAATAATTATTATTCATTTTCTATTTGAATTATGACTAAAGTCCGATTGATAGGCTGATTGAAAAACATCTATAGCTTCCAAATGGTATCACATTTTTTGAATCTAGAACATACATCACATTCTATTCTTCACATACTATAGGATTAAAAAAAAAATGAATTTCATGAAGTTTTGACCAAGTTAAGTTGGTTAGATATATGAGTTTTTATATTTTTAAAAAGTTGTAATAAAAAATTCATAATTAATTATTTACTTGGAAAAAAATCACAAAATAATATGCATCACATTGGGACATGAGTCCTCTACTTGTATCTAAAATTTTATAAAATAATATTATCATTTTATTGTGGTTAGGGTGGTCAGACAGACACCTACTTAGTTTTTCCCTGAAATTTAAGTACTATTGCATTGAAATTTCAAATTTTCAAGTCAAATAGATTTAAAAAATAAACCTAATAGTTTAGAAACTACATTCAATTTGCTACAGATTCTATTCTTACATATTCTTCAAATAATATAGATAACTTATTCCAATTTTTACGTCAAGTTTCCTAACTCTGATTTTTTTGAATTTTTTGCCACTTAAGGGCCTATTTTTTCAATGAAGATCCTGCACATACCCATCATTAAGATAAATAATTAGAAAAGATGAAAATAAAATAGTTAGTGTTATCTATATCTCTTGCCTAGTTTATGTTTAGCTAAAGTGATATCTGATACTGATGTCCATCACAGGAAGGATACATCCTAGGACATGTTGATCAGACGTTGTTTGATGTTAGGATAATGATGCTAAGATGAGTCATTGATATAAACTTCATTGATGTATTTATCTATGATTTAGACTTTAAATTTTGAATTTTGGGTTCACACTTTATGACTTGCTATGTTTGTTTTCCATTTGTTTCACCAAAGGTTGAAGGTGACGATCGATTTATTATGGGTGAAAGTTTATTGTAGGGGAAAGCCAGATGGGATGGGTGGTTTTGGATTTTTCTGGAGTATTTCAATGTTTTTGGTATTTTGAAGATGTTTTGAGGCTATTTTTGGTCTTTTGAAAGTTTATACGAATGTTTAGGATTTTTAAATTTTTTGAGGTTGTTTATGGTTTTGAACATTTTCTATTGTTTTTTGTATTTTCCATTTTCAAATGTTTTTGTATTTTTGGGAATATTTGGATGTTTTGGGGTTTTTGAAGAGATATTTGGATGTTTTTGTGATTTTTGAGAGTTATTTGGATGTTTTTGGGTTTTTTTGAATATTTGGATGTTTTTGTGATTTTTGAGAGTTATTTGGATGTTTTTGGGTTTTCTAAATATTTGGATGTTTTGTGATTTTTGAGAGTTTTGACCAAGAACCTAACTTGAAAGACCTATCCTAGGGGCCTTGGGGGCTGATCAAATGTTAACCTTGCCTATGTTATACATGCAAAGACCATGTAGTTCGACTGACTCAACCCATTTACAAGATGAAGATATGAACATATGAAAGAGGTTAGTTTATTATGACAGACTCCTAAAGGACTGACCTAGGGTGTCTCGAGGGCACATTAGTGATGGCCTTGCCTACGTTTCAGGTCAGAGACTCGTAGTTCGATAAAGGGGACTCTATTTTTGGATTTTCAATGTTTGACCTTCTAAGGGATTTTTATATTTTCTAGATGTTTTGGTTTTTTCCTTTACAATTTTTTGAATGTTTTTGGATTTTAGCTATATAGGATTTTGCAAATGTTTTTGGATTTGCTAATGATTGTTTTAAAAATGTTTTGGTGTTTTCAAGGTAAGATAAGACTTTACAATTTTTTTTTGGATTTTTTGATGAGATAATATTTTGATGACCTTAAGATATACAAGAATTCAATATGACCCATAACAAAATGCCCCCAGTGTGACATGTTAGACTACTTTGATAGAGGCAGGACATAATGACCTTTGGAATATGCCAAGTAGTGCTAAAGGGTTCATGATACCTCATAGTGTCAAGTCATGACAAGGATGCAAATGATGGATAAATGGAGATACAAAGAATGAGAGGACAAAAGAGCCAAAGAATAGATGGAGATGATTTATTTACGCAAGGTGCCTATTTGCCAGATGTTCATCCTTTGTACATGATTTGCTTAGGTCTCTGAAGTTAGTACAAATTATAATTCCCCCAGTAGGTTTTGAGACTAACTTACCAAGTTTGAAACCCACTTAAGATAATCTATTGGTTGGATAAATCCACCGTTAAGAAGCTTTTGTAACTCTAGTTTGAACAAGAGTGCTATTTGAGGATGCATCTTCCTTAATTTTTGTTGGATGGGCTTGGATTCAAGATAAACTACTAAGTGATTTACAACCACTTCTGTATCAAGGCCTGACATATCTGTGTATGACCATGCAAAGTTACCTCTTCACTCTTTGAGAAATGCTGCAAGATTCTTCTATTCTTCGTCTAACGATGATTCAACATAAAAGGTAATTTTTGGCACTTTTTTTGTTCCCACATTGATTGGAGTGGCCTTTTCTACTAGCACTACTTATATTTCTAGATGCATTGCACTAAGGGGGAGATTGAATCCTTCATCCTTGGCAACCTCAGGGAGGTTTTCACCATCAGATGCATCCTTTTTTTTTAGTATTTTAGGATCAAAAAGTGCCACTAGGTGGTTTTCACTCAAGGATCTGCATGTTAATTGCATTTCATTAATTTTGTGATTGAAGGATTCAATCAACTCCCCATATTATTCCCTTGCATTGAGCTCTATGTCGAAGTGTGCTTTTTGATATTCCCATGATAAGTTATCTCAGAGTCCCATGAATTTTGAGATTGCTTCATCATTTTCAAATAAATCTATAATCGGTGGTCCTTGTTGGTCCATGTCAATAAGTTACAGGTATACTAGATGTGCTTTGATTGGTTGGTTGCTTGAGAAAAAGGATGATATGGATATCATAAAGAGTGTGTTTTTCCCAAATAGGTCAACAATATCAAGGGGAAAGTCATCTAAGGTTGTATCATGCAATGTAGGTGAACAAGAGGAAGCCTCAACTCATTTAGTGGAAATATCTTTACCAATAAGTGTGACCTTGCTAGTAGTACAATCCAAGCCAAGATTCTTTATTTGTTTATTAGGAATGATGGGTTCTAGTAAACCATTTCCATTCTATCCTATCTTTTCATTCTTGTTATATCCCCAATTCTACATGAGTTGTAGGCCTTTGTTATCATCTTCCATGGGAAGAATAAGGATAGGTTGTTCATCTTGATATAGGAATTTAGAGATATCTTCCTTATTGACATCTTGATTCGAATCCCCCCTCTTGGTGAAGGTAGTAGCTGCCATCTTGATTGTTTCAAGTTCTTTAGTGCTATATGTGGATTTCCCATGTGACTGAGGAGAAATAGGTAACTTTCCCAAGACAAAGGTTTCTTTCAATAGTTTGTAGTTTCCACAACCATCATCCTGGACCATTGCTTTGACATCGGGTATACTATACACAATAGGTATTTTTGTTGCTGAAGTAGAGGCTAGGGATTATGGGTCAACAAATGAGCTTAATGGTGTAGGCCTTTCATCTTTTTTGGGTATTTGGTGTATCTTATAGAATTTTCCCTCAACACTTTTATAGTAGTAAAAAGGATCAGGATCTCCATGGATGGTGATTTCTATGCCTTCAAAAGGAAACTTCACACTATAATGTTAGGTCAAGGCTACAAATTTTAGATCATGGATCCAGGGTTGGCCAAGTAATATGTTATTGGGAAGATCAAGATTAAGCACTTGGCATGTAGTTTCTGCAATAAGGGGTCCCACTTGAATGGGAAGTGCAATGATTCCTTGTGATACCCATTCTTGGTCATCATATGCTCTGATGGTGGTACTTTTTTCATTCTCAATAGTATCTTCTGAGTAGCCCATATGTTTGATCAACTATAGGTACAAATATTCAAACCAATACCTCCATCTACCAAGAATCTTTTGACCTTGATTTTATGAATTAAAACCTCAAGGTGTAAAGCACATTTATGAGATGGTTGTGATGGTAGGTCTTGTTTAGAGAAGGTGAGAAGATGATTGGTGATGTGGCCTACCATAGCTTGAAACTGATTCTAGTATGAATATTCTTAGGAATGAATGACTTAGACAAGGCTTTTTCTAATATTTCCCTATGTGTGGGGGATAACCTTAAGAGTTCTAAGATATATATCTATGTGGGGGTCTTCTTAAGTTGATCAAGAAGATTGTACTTGCTAGTTGATTAGATGTGGGAAAAGTAGGTTGTGTCCTAGATTGAGATGGGACTCCTTGAACAGTTATTTTTCCACATTTTGTGGTGACTCCACATTCTATACTAGCTCCTTTGATGGTAACAATAGTGATAATTCTATTGTAGGAGGAAATCACATTGGAATAGGTATGTTGCACATTTGTGTAATCCTTAGAATTTCCATTGTTAATTTCTTTGTTATGATCTAGCATAGGGTTTTTGTAGATCTTAAGATCATGGTTCCTTGCTGGTACCTCAATAAACATGGTATCATTTTATATGAGGTCTTGGATAATGTTCTTAATTTTCATGCAGTTTGTTGTTTTGTGCCCTTTGATTTCATGAAAGTCACAAAGATTGAATGCTCATTATACCAGGATGGTTTCTCTTGTGGTTCTTGGTAGTTCTCAAAGTTGGGAAGTGTTATCAGATTTGACTCTACCAACTTCTTCATGATTGTTTTGATAGGTTTCGATAACTATGTGTACTTGTGTTTGGGATAGTTGTTCCTATTAGTGGTTCTCCTTTGTTTCATGTTGGTGTTGTTGATATGATTATTTCAAGGAGGTGTTTTTTGTTGCATAAATGGCTAGATGTTAGCAACTTGATTGATATTAGGCCTAAGAGCACTTAGTATGACCTTAGCGTCTACCACACCGTTATTTGTTATGTTTTTGTTCTTTTCCTAGACATGAGGTTTCTCATTTGAACTAGTTAAAGGATGTTTGTCTTTCTAAGCTTGAGTATTTCCTTGTGAGATTAGAGCTCTTCCGATGTTAAGGGCTCTAGGGACAACTTCATCGTAAGATGTGATGTACTACATTTTCAAGTGGAATGATAGATTTAGATCCAGATTGGGTATGATGATTCCCACTTGTTGTTCATTAGGAAGAGGCCACTTGCTTTTACTAGCTCTTTGTCTCCATTGTTGTAAGAAATTAGCAAAATTTTCCCCTAGATTTTGTCTAAGTGTATAATTCTTCTAAACTAATGTCCATGTCAAGATTGAAGGAGTACTGATTGATGAATTTATTAATGATTTCTTGAAAAGTTTTGATACTAGAAGGAAAATGAGAAAACATATCCATAGCATGACCTGTTAAACTTTGAGAGAAGAGGTGCATTAGATATGAATCATTGTAAGCCACCTTCGTGTACATGATGTTAAATTCTTTGATATGGTCCATAGGACTTCCTCTCGCTTTATATTTGTTAAATTTGGGGATTTCAAAATATGGAGGGAATGGTATCATTGATATGTTTTGGTCAAATGGATAAAGACACAAGTTCTATGTATGGGGATTTTTGGTCTTTCCCTTTCGAAGGTCTTGTATTTCTTGTGATAACGCCTTGAATTGTGATGCTAGATCATCTTGAGGGTTGGGTGGAGGAACATATGGTGGGATGATGGATGAGTTGTATGGGGTGTATGGTGGTATGAGATTTTGTGAAGATGATGGGGGTATTGATGTATATGTTCCTAATGCGTTTGGATTAATGATGTTGAAGTGAGGATAATAAGAACCTTGTTGGTATTGTTGGGCATATTGTCGAGCTAATAAGGCTTATTATTGATCTTGTTGTTGTTGTTGTTTTGCTACTAGGGCTTGTTGTTGGGCTTACTATTGTTGGTGTGCTAATAAAGCTGCTTGTTGTGCTTGATGTTGTTGTTGTGTGGCTTATTGTGCTGCTAAGGCTACTTGTTGAGCTTGATGATGTTGTTGTGCTAAGGCTGCTTGCTATTCTTTATGTTGTTGTTGTGCTAAGGCCACTTGTTATTCTTTTTTTTGTTGGAAAACTTGTTGATATAGGTTTGTTGTGCTTGTTGTAAGGCTAAGGAATGTGCTTGCAATGTGGGATCAGGTGGTTGTTGAGACATCTATGAAGGATTATGGATATTGATGTTTTGATTGGGTAATGTATTGTTGATGAGAGGTAAAGGGTTCCCTTGGTTCAAAATTCCTTGTAAGATGGTAGGATGAGGTCGAGGAATGTCATTTGAGGTCCCAATTGATTTGGCATAGTAAAGGGGACTATGGGAAAAGATGAGGATGATGTCATTAAATTTTGCAATGGAAATGACATGCTAGGACCTTGTGTCCATTGATTGAAAATATTTCCTTGTCCCATGTTTTGAGGATTGCCTTATGCCAAAGATGTAAATAAGGTATTTGTGATCAAGGAACTTCCTAGATTGACAAAACTTGTAACCAAGGGATTGTTTTGATGTGGATTGATAGTGAATGAGGTGGAAATGGTAGATGGAATGGATGAACCCATTAGAGGGTTGGATAAAGATGTCCCTATTTTCATTAAGGGTTGGTTCTGTGATATGGTATTTCCATTTCCTTGTGTGTTATTTTGAGATACTTGGTCTATATTTCTTTGCATGATGGTGGGCACACTTGAGGTACTCATAGGTATGGATGAAGAAGGGTGTCCCTGAAATGTCGAAGTGGTTGTAGAATAGTGAAATTCAAGTGGTGTGTGTAGTTGTTTTGGAGCTTTGAGAACATGAGGAGAACAAAGTTAGGTGTCCAAGTGGTTGTTAGAGGTGGAGGGTTAGTGTCAAGGGTACCCAAAAGTGTACTACTTTCAAATGGTGAAGTGTGACCAAAGTATTTAGCAAGGTTGGTTGCAATACTAGTAAAAAAATGTTTTATTTAGCGCTAGTAATGGAGTTGTGAAACCTTGCATTAAATTCTATGCTACAAAAATTCTATGCTACAAATGTCGAGGAGATAGGAGCTACATTTTCAAAGGCTTGATGTTCCATAATTTCCTCCCTAGTGAGCTCAAATGGATTATTCATGATGTCTTCAATCTCATATGGTCCAGAAGGAGATGATGGTTGTTTTGATGGGGTAACATGACTTCTGGGATCAAATTATAAAGGATTTAGATCACTTGAGGTAAATGTAACTCTGGTTTTCTCCATGATTCTCTTGTGTTGTGATCTTGTCTTTACCATAAATTTTGTGACCCCATGGGAAAGTTGTTTTGAATTTTGTAATGTTTGAACTCTCTAGTTGACTCAAATCTAGGTAAAAGGGATGATCTAAATATTTTTGGAGCAGTGATGATAATGGGGGATGGAAATATGAGTGATGTGGGAAGTGATATTTGCAAAATTTTTGGGACAACACTTTTGTCTTGAGTTTGTTGCTTTGATGTTAGGAAGGATGCTAATGAACTTAGAAATCTTTAGGGTAGACTTGTGACCTTCAAGATGAACTAGTACAAAGATGATAACTAACTTAACTAAGTGCATGTAAAATGATACATTCCATATTCAAAGTAGCTAAGTTAGTATTTGGTTTGTGAACCATATATTTTTGGGGATGTAGGATGGTATGACTCTTTTCCTCAATTAGGGTTTTTCTCTAAAAGGAAAGAGATAGATCCCACAACTAAATCTAGGTGTTTCACTCAAACTAATGCAAGTACAATGAAAATATGCCTAAATGAAATGAATTGATAAAATGGATTGATTGTAAATGTGAAACTATTGAAATGCAACTTTTTGGAAAACACATTGTGATATGTGAAAACACCTAGAGATGAATGCAAATTGCAACAAAAATGGCTGAAACTAAAAGTGTGCACCTGAGATCTTGATGGAGATTAGAAATGACTTCTTGAAAGCTACTGATGCTAGAAATTTGGCCTATTGGGACTCATTTTCCATTTTGGGCGAATTAGTCCTAGATCTGCAAAATTGTTTTGGAGCCCGTCTCGGACAAATGGGTAGCCAAAACTACAAAAAACCTATTTCAGGCCTGGTAGTTAGACTCATTCACCATCCATGGTGAATTAGTCTACTTTTGGATTTTTGAGAATTCAAAAGTGGAAACTGAAGTCTCTGGTCTGCATTTCAGTTCCTAACAAGTGTCTGCCTCTGAAAGTTTGATTTCTGAACCTGAAAGTGACTTTTTGTTGATATTTTTCATTAGTCAACAAGGACATGTCTTCAAAATCTTTGTAACTTGATCTTTAATGATTTCCAAATCTTTAAGATTCCTAAATCTACAAACACACAAGAAGAGAAAGAGAAATGTTGGATGTTAGGGTATGGGGGTTTGCCTTGGTCAAACCCCTTTTTAGGTAATTAAACCAAAATGATGAAAGAATGTAATGAAGCATGTAATAATGGAGTTATATACTTTCCATAATGATTGATCTTGGATTTTCTATAGCAAAAAATTAAGAATCTACCCTTGAATGTCTAAAAAATGCTATCTTAGTGACTTGAAATGATGAAACCCTAGCTTTCTTGATTTGATAGAGAAGATAGATGATGAATGAATGATAAGAGATGTGTGAATGAGTTAAGAGAAATGAATTAGGGTTTAGATAATGGATTTTATAGGTAAATATCCTAATTTTCTCATTAATTGGATCCCTGAGGCTGACATGAAAGAATAATAAACTCAAATTCTAGTTTTTCCCACTCAAAAGTAAAAAATGACCCAAATGGGACTAATTCACCACCTTGGATGAATTATTCCCACCTGGCAGGGACTCATTCACCACATATGGAAAATTAGTCCTAGAGGGGTCCATTTTCTAGTTGGGTTGTTGGGAGATAAGAAAATTAGGTTTATATAGTGATTTTGTCAGGTATTTCATCAAGTGATGCCTCGGGATGCAGAATATGGGGTAATAGGGCCTATTAATGATGATGCAAAGGTCAGTTAGGGAATGGGACACAAAATTCAATGTAAAAGTATGATTAAATACATGTTACAACACTAAAATGAGGTCCACACAACCTAGAAAGGCATAACATCCAATGCGAATGTGTAAAACACATTACAACACTAGATTAAAGTTAAATTTAGTTCACAAGCCTTCTAGATTGATGTGAAAATACATTTTATAATGTTGAATTAAGGGAAAATGGGTTCATTAAGGCTAGAGAGTTGTGAAAGTACTTTATAACACTTTAAGTATATACCTTCACAAGACATCATTAAATGCATTTTATTCAGTTTGCAAGGGTCCACGACCTAGTGTGGATGTGTAAAACACCTCACAACACTAAATAAAGGCCTTATTATGTCCAATTTATCATCAATTATTCCCCAAATCAAGCAAGTTTCTTTTTTTCTATGGTACATTTATCCCCCACTTTAGTGAGACGATGAACTTGCTCCAAACTCACAGTAAAGTAGAAATTCAAGAGAGGTACAATCATACCAATGTGGATGGTCTAGGATAACAAAGATCGAGAAGGCGGTCAAGCTTCCAGGATCCAAGATCCTAAGTCAAGTTGTCATGAGTGCAAAAGGAGACACACAAGGTGAATTACATGTAGTAAAACAAGATACACAATCATGCAATGGAAAGAACTAGGGAGAGGAGAAAAATGATAATGAAAAGGTTGATCAAGATTTAACCGTTTGTCCAACATGTTATGAATTAGATCTAGGATATTTGTCCAAAAATGCATACTCACTTTGAGGGGATGGAGCTCTTGGCTACCCGCCAGGTGAGAAGTCCTAAGTATACTCACTTTGGCATCACAAAAATTATGGTTTTCTATGGGGTGAGAAATCCACAAGGTGGCTATGGGAAAAAGTCATGCCTCAAAATGGGCTTTCCCACTCAACCATACCAAAGTTATACCTCATAATAACTTTAATAAGATGCCACAAAGGAAAATGATTTTTGAGCTCTATGAGGTAAGAAATTTTTTTGTGCTTGACACTCATAGACATTGTTAATGCAAAATAGTGCAAGGACTGTTCAAAGGGATTTTGCTTAATTCGTGCAAGGACTCATCTTAGGGAAAATTATGCTTAATGTTTCCAAGAGAGGATGTGTCAAAGAAGTATCATGCTCTTGGATGGAATCAATCCCAACGACACCACCAAGGAGAGGATGTATCACAAGAAGAAAGAAAACACATAATAAAATGTGAGTGGTGATGTATGCCCCCACTTTAAAGTGGTTGTGAACACCATTACTGTGAGAAATTGATTTAAAGTAGAGAAAGGAGACATGCGAGCTTACATGGAAAGCCCCATGCCAAGTCATATGTTTCCAATAAGCTACATCATGAAAGGTAGTATGTCACATGTGAGCCAACTTAAGGCACATCGTCCATGTCCCAAGCTTGCTCTTATATGTTCATGAAAGGTTAATAACTATCCAAAGGAGCCAACACCAAGTGACCTATGAGGAAAATGATACCTAACCCATTGCCCCCACTTAGTGCAAGACAAGGGTGAGCCAAAATGATTGAAAAAATGCAAGCAAGAGTAAAAATCAATATCAATTAGAGGAAATAGGTGCCCCCTCATAAGGGAGAACACCAAACTCCTAAAGATGTTTGATTTTTCTACTCAAATCCTTACATTCGTTAGTGGAATGGACATGAATTCGATGGTATGCACAAAATTAAGTCTTGTAATATAATTTCTTTTGAGTTCTTGGAGGAAGGGTGATCAAGTGATCTTGGAGAAGTCTTGACAAGATACCGTCTTAATCAATGGTAGAAATTGGTCCTATGGTTTGCTTGAAAGAAACATCTTGCTTAGTATGAGGTTTCATATCTTCGCAAGACTCTTTAGATTGCAAGATTTTGTTCTCTCCTTGATATGAGAGTGTAAAATCTAATGAAGTCAAATTATCAGTGTCTTGTGAGATGACATTGACATTAAGGAAAGAGTTCGTTGTTTGTGTCATATTGTGCAAAGGATGATGTTCAAGACCACTAGTGTCAAGGAGTGCAAGATGGATGACTGTTAAGGATGATTTAAGAGTATGTTGTGTAAGATTGTTGATGCTGAGTGAAGTCTTGGCGATCTCCATCAAAAGAAAATAACCAAGGCCATGAGTGGTTTGTTGTGTGATAGGGTCTATAGGGTTGTAGAGACCTTGTTCATTAGCACCACATCCTTTTCCACTATAGCCAAGTTGTTTCATAAGCTCATACCCTTTTCTGTAAAGCTTTTTCATTGCTTTGGTATTAGGTGGTGGTTGGTGATAATCATCGTCAAAGGTGGTTGTGTAGTTTGTTGTGTTGTCTAAAGTGGTTAAAGTGGATTCTTTTGATGATTAGTCAGCTTTTTCAATTCCCCTATGTGAATCTTTACAATGTATGATCTTGTACTCACCCATGAATTCATGTTCGAAATCCAAGGTATGCCAATCATCTTCTAATAGCTTTGTGACTTGTTCAATATGTTGTTTTTTATTGTTCTTTTTTACAAGTTCCACTGGTGTAGTTGATGTTGATATGTTTAAGGAATTTTCTTTGTTTTTCTCAAGTTTTAAGACTCTATTAGGTTCAGGGATAGCATCAAGTGTGTGGACTATGTTATGGTAGATGTATTTTAATTTATGATGAAGAGTAGAGGGCACCTCATTCATTTCATGAACCCATGGTATGCCTAAGATAAGATTACATGAAATTTTATAAGGCATAACATGGATTGGTGTATTCAATGTGGCCACTCCAACTATAAGAGGTATAATGATTACCCCAAGTGATTTCTTTTTGACATTTTCAAATCCCTTAATAGATAAAGAAGCAAGTTGAATGTTCGATTGATCAATGCCAAGCCTATCTAGAAGGCTCACACCACACACATTAAGGGTAGAACCAACATCTACAAGAGTTCTCTTTATCCTTTTTCATTCATATTACCCTATGATCATGAAAGGATCATTTTGTTTTTGCACGTCCAAAGAGGGGAGTTCACTTTGGTGGAAAATAATGTCATTTTTTATTCTATTAATGATGGCTGCTATGTCATTTGGTTGCACATTAGAAGAGATAGGAACTTGTTGGAAGGTTGGTTGGATCATGTTGTGGTAGTGAGGGGAGGCTTGAATAAGGTCCCTGAATGATATCTTGGTAGGAGTATTCTTAAGTTGCTAAAAAATGATCATACTCCTTTCAACCTAGAAAGAAAGGGTTAGGTAGGATAGGATTAGGAAAAGGTATGGGTGTTGGGGTTCGTTGTGGTGGTTGCGTATTGTTTCGAGTGTTATACATATGAGCAACAATATTATGACTCAGTTGCTGCAAAATATTATTCTTAGGAGGGTAAAGGACAAGTTCAGGTTTATTTTGAGTTTTTTGTTTATGTGAAGGTGGGTAGAGAATTAGAGGGTTGTTAGGATGTTCCAAGGGTTATGTATGAGGTCCATTGATCGAGGGGGATCTAATGGACACATGCACATTCATAACCTCAACGGTCTTGGTTTGATGTATCTCTAATGAAGGGAAATTGAGAATCACCTTTTTATTGAAGGAAGACTCATTATTATTGTCGCCTTTGTCTAGCACCATGATATTCTCCCTAGAAGGAGAGTTTTTAGAAGAACTACAAATCAAATTTTCTTGACATTCATGGATTTTTTCTTTTAAAATGACTACATCGCAAGTAGGGGAATGATTTATGGTTGAATGAGTGTGTTTATAAATAGTGGGGAAATGAAGGGAAGACTCTATTTTATTGCCATATTTCCCTAAGGTCTCATTCTCATGTTCCATATTATCTACCCTACTAGGAGAGCTTGTAATATGTTTACTCAAGGTGAAAGTCTGTAAGGTAGCTTCATCACAAGTGGGGGAGGTATCAAGAGAAGGACCACTATGGTTTTCAAATAGATTATCCCAAATGGGAGGAGAATTAGGGAAGCGTGGATTAATGGTGTCATGATTCTTAATATGGATATCATGTCTAACACCAACCTATCCTCTTTATGTCGAGGAGAGATATTAGGAGATGGAAAAGTTTTATTATCATGGTTATAGAGACTAGGTAATGTGATATTTAGAAATTTATCTATGATATCATGTTCTTATTGTCTAACATCTTTCAAAAGGGAATGAGGAGATGGAAGATCAAGACCCTCAAGGCTTGTAACTTCCTTCACTAAGATACCTTCATCACTAATAGGAGAGGTATCAGGAGAAGAAAAAGTATGTATGTTATGATTGTCTACACCTCCATTCACACCAATGGGTAATGTAATGGTTTGGTCAAAGCTATGACTAACATACTCCTCATTGTTGTAATCAAAATTGGACTCATAAGAGGGGATATTGTGCTTATAAAATCCATGTTTAACTAAATCAAAGGCACATCTTTTGAAAAAGAACATGCTATGCAAAATTAAATAAAGTGCAATGCTATTTTCAGATGTAAAACAAAGCAATTTGCTGATTATGTTATGCAACAATGCAAATGTGAAATTGAACAATGCATGAAATGAGCTAATTTAAGCTATATCTAATGAAAGGAATGTTATAGAAACTTTTCCAATTGATACAGGTAGGTAATTGTGCCAAACAAAAGCTTAAAAATAGGGTTTTCAATTCTATAAAAGAAAATTTTAGGGGTGAACAAGGATTGCTTAAACCAAGGTGGTGAATGAATCCCAGTGGAGATGTTTTTGAAAAATTTCAAAATTTTCTAAGTGATTTTTATGTTTTCTGAGTTCTATGATGTAGACCTAAGTTCAAAATGCAAAATTTTAGAAAATTTAAATGAAATGCAAAATTTGAAACCTAGCATACAAATGAATTCATGCAAACCCTAATGCAAGATCAATGCGCTCGACTAGATCTATGATGAAGGATACCAATTTTTTTTTTTTCAAAAAGTAGGTTCACCAAAATGAACCATATATTTTTGGGGATTGAGAATGCTATGACTCTTTTTCTCAATTAGGGGTTTTCTCCTAAACATAAGAGATAGATCCCAAACCAAAATCTAGGTGGTTAACTCAAAATAATGCAAGTACAACAAAAATATTCCTAAATTAAATGATCTAAATGCAATGAACTGATAAAATGGATTGATTGTTAATGTAAAACTATTGAAATACAAATTGTTGGAAAACACATTGTGATATGTGAAAACACCTAGAAATGAATGCAAGTTACAACATAACTAGATGAAACTGAAAGTGTTCAATTGATATCTGAATAGAGACTAAAAATGACTTCTAGAATGTTATTGATGCTAGAAATTTGGCCTATTGGGACTCATTCACCATTCTAGGAGAATTATTCTCAAATCTAGGAAATTGTTCTAGAGCATGCTTCAAAATAATGGGTATCCAAAACTATAGAAAACCTATTTCAGGCTTGGTAGTGGGACTCATTCACCATCCATGGAGAATCAATCCACTTTTGGATTTCTAAGAATTCAAAAGTGGAAATTGAAGTCTCTGGTCTGCACTTCAGTTCCTGATAGGTTTCCACCTCTCAAAGTCTAATTTTTGAACCTAAAAGTGGCTTTTTTGTTGATATTTTGCCTTAGTCAACAAGGAGATGTCTTCAAAAACTTTGCAACTTGATCTTCAATGATTTCCAAGTCTTCAAGATGCCTAAATCTACAAACACACAAGAAGAGAAAGAAAAATGTTGGATGTTAGGGCATGGGGGTTTGGCTTGGTCAAACCCCTTTTTAGGTAATTCAACCAAAATGATGAAAGAATGTAATGAAGCATGCAAGAATGGAGTTAGATACTTTCCATGATGATTGATCTTGGATTTTCTATAGCAAAACATGAAGAATGTTCCCTTGAATGTTTGAAATATGCTATCTTAATGACTTGAAATGACAAAACCCTAGCTTGCTTGACTTGATAGGGAGATAGATGATGAATGAATGATAAGAGATGTGTGAATGAGTTAAGAGATATGAATTAGGGTTTAGAGACTTTATTTTATAAGCAATTATCCTAATTTTCCCATTAATTGGATCCCTGAGGCTGACATGAAAGAATAATAAATTTAGATTCTAGTTTTTCCCACTCAAAAGTCAAAGATGACCCAAATGGGACTAATTCTCCACCTTAGTAAAATCAGTCCCACATGGAAGGGACTCATTTACCATAGATGAAAAATTAGTCTTAGAGGGGTCCATTTGCCAGTTGGGTTGTTGGGAGATAAGAAAATCAGGTTTATATAGTGACTTTGTTGGTATTTCATCAAATTATGCCTTAGGATGCACAATATGGGGTAATAGAGTCCTATTAATGATGATGTGAAGGTCAATTAGGGCTTGGGACACAAAATTCAATCTGAATGTGTGATTAAATACAATTTACAACACTAAAATGGGGCCCACATAGCCTAGAAAAGCACAACATCCAATATGAATATGTAAAACACATTACAACACTAGATTAAACTTAAATTAGTTCACAAGCCTTCTAGATTGATGTGAAAATACATTTTATAATGTTGAATTAAGGGAAAATGGGTTCATTAAGTCTAGAGAGGTGTGGAAGTCTTTTATAACACTTTACAACACCTTCACAAGACATCATTAAATGCATTTTATTCAATTTGCAAGGGTCCAAGACCTAGTGTGGATGTGTAAAAAACCTCACAACACTAAATCAAGGCCTTATTAAGTTTAATTTATCATCAATTATTCCATAAATCAAGCAAGTTGCCTTTTTTGTATGGTACAGTTTGATTGATGCTTAAGTCATGAAGTATTGGTGTATTCAAAATTTTGCAAAGTTGGATGAAGTGAAAGATGAATTTTGATGAAGGGGTGAGTGAGATGTTTGATCCAATGTTGAATTTAAAGTGACCCTTTGTTTTGGCAAGACCAAGGTAGTGAGAATGATTCTAGACCTATAAAATGTTCAAATCCCAAAGAACCAATATTGATTTAGATGATAGGATGAATGGAGATGTTTAGACCTATTCGGATCCTCCTAACTCGAGCATAAAAGTTTCTTAATAGGTGGTAGCAATTGTGATAAATTATTGAAGCACACTTCCTACTAAACTATGCACTATGATATCTACATTTACAATGAAGAGATGGAGATCTTCCCCTATGGATTATCATTGTTCAATGGATCATTTAGAGGAGTTCAGTATTGTGAAAAAGACTAGGATTTTTACTCCAAAAGAATGCATATAGTTCTAGATTGTACCTTGAAGCGTGTCTACAAAATTTTGCTACTAACCTATCTCTATTCTTGTGAAGTGCTAAAAGGTGTTTCTTGAGAGCTTTTGGAGTGAGATGTCTAAGTCTAAAATGAGGACTTGTAGAACTTACTTTAGGGATCCTAACTTTACATGAGATCATATAGTTCATCGGTTTAAGTTTATGGAAGAAAGGAAGATATTTATTGCCATGCAAGAGGTGGTAATGTGGGCCTTCTAGCCTCAATATCAGATTTTTCCTCTTCTTCACCTAAAATAGTTGTGTTTCTCCATTGCATATTTTTTTCTTTTGTTTCAAAAGTGAAGCTTCTCAAACTAATAATGAGATTGGTTTGTTCTCTATTAATAAATTAAAAGTTTGACTAAATTATAACACTTGGAGGATTAGCTTGTTCAACAGGAGAGATCGGTCTCCAAATAGTCATGTGTTGTTCATTTTTTAGTTTAACTTTCTTATGTGAATTGGTTTTACAAACACTTGTCTTGATTATGTTTCCAAACTAGATGTTTAAATGTGAAAAAATATCACAACTTTCACAATATCCATTTTATGAAAATTATGAGATTAAAGCCATAATTTCCTATGTTGTCTTTGGGAAAATATGGATTCGAGATTAATGGTAAGATATTTATAAATCGCTAAGGATAAATCCTTAGGACAAGCAGTAATATCAAGGATAACTCAAGAGGTCCATATTTAAGCCAAAGTGTTTGAAATTTTGAGGATGATAGTGAATGTTTATTTTTGTATTGTTTTGAAACCAAGCAAAGTGTTAAACTAACTCACAATCATTCCAACTCTAGGATAGAAATGGCTATATTTGTTGAGTCCCCACTTGGATTTCTCCAAACACTAATCAATGCAAACAATTAGAGGTTTGAAAACACTAGCTCCCCTCCATGGAACACACTTCTTGAGACCACCAAATCTCAAAATCATTAAAATCCAAAGACCAAAATAATTTTTTTATTTCTACAATTGAATAGTACAAATGTGGGGTGGCTTCAGAATGACTGTTCTTGCACCAACAAATATTAAGGATTTTTGGCTTCTAAACAAGGGTTCGTAATAAGGGCTTCCAGTTTAGGGGGTGCAATGATAAAATTTGTCAAGAGGTCTCCAAACCCTTAGAACAAGGGCTTTATGCATCATAAATATATTGGGGGAGAGCTATCATGTACCACTTCCCATTGATCACAATTTCATTGCAACCACACATTTATATCATGGTTTGAAAGAGCTTGGCATTAGCTAGTTAACACTTGGGCTGTTCCCTTGGGGTGAGTTTTTATTCTCACCAAGGTAGGCCCTTTAAAGATAAACAATAGCAGGGAAGTACATATGTAGTATGATCATCTTCATTCGTAAGAACAAAGAGAGAACACATATTATTCCTTTTTCTCAAATTCGCAAGGGGGTTTAGTTTTAATCCAAAATGAAAGAAGTAGGTGATTTTACAAAGTGTTAAGGAATGTTTATGTTTGTCAAGGTTGTCAAAGGGTGTGAGAGAATTGCTCACACATCCACTAACAATGTTAAAAATCACAAAACATAGGAAATAGTTATAAATTTTAACCTTCAAAGCAATGATGAGTTCGTTTTAACCACCAAAATAAAATATGAAGTGTCCTTGTTCAATTTTAAGCCCAAAGTAAAATGATGATGTGAAGGTTCAATTTTATCCTACTTTGAGCATTCATTTTAAACCCAAAAAACAATGATGAGGGTTCAATTTTAGCCAATTTTTAAAATGAGTTTTAAGCCCAATTAAAATCTAGTTGTTCCTAAGATTGCAAGTTTTAAGCCCAATGGAAAATTAGTTTTTGTAAAGCATAAAGAAGAAAGCATGAATGTTGGGTTATAACTGCTCCAAAGTGTTAAATGCTTGTTACAATTATAGAATTCAAGATAGAAAAAGGCCTTCTTCACTTTAGCTACAATGTTGAAAAAAACAAGCATAAAATTTCTTACCTTGGCTAGGCGTCACTGAAAATGATAATGTCACAATTTGAAGTATGGGCATCACTTTGGTGAAAATAAGCATCACTCTACAATAGAGATAGTGAGAATGATAACATCAAAATTTGGTCTAGCATCGCTTCTTATAGTAGAATCGTGATTTGAAATTTGTTAGTGTCACTCTGGTGAAGTTTAGGTGTCGTCATTTGAACTTTTTGATACCTCTAGATTAAATCAGTGTCGCTAGATTTAAATCAGAATTGGTGCATTAATTCAGCATTGAGATTTAAAATTATGATGGCATCGCTATATGGTGACACTCTTTAAATAACATTGTTGTTTGTAGCTTTGGCGTTACTATATCCTATAAAACAACAAACAAATATAATTTGAGCTAAAAATTTGTTAACGATTTTCCTCCTAGCACCAGAATGTGAGACGAGGATTGTCAGTTTGGATTGATTATGGTTAATACATGATGAATTGAAGCATAATGTACCCAAATAAACCTGCATCTATCAAACAAGACCATTCAAATTGGAAAATTAAACTAAGCATTTAATTGAAACTAAAAGTTACAAACTATACAAAAACAGTTAAATTCCTACTCTAAACCATTTGAAACTTATCTCGTTTTGGAATTGGAGTCGTGTTGATGTGAAATGACAGCCCTTTCCCAATCCTGTGATTAGTGAGCCTATTTCAGTTGATTCTATGGAAGAGAATCAATGAAAACATTGTGATTGATGTATGAAAACCTAGAGTATGCCAAAATGAACATGATGCAAGCTAAGTTACCATGGTTTTATGCTAAAAATGAACTGATTATGCTATTGCTAAGTTAAACTAAGCTAATTTTAAGATAAAAGTTGAAAATCCTAATTTATATACAAACTAAGATGGATGCATGGAAGCCATTAATAGATGCTCTAAGCTGTTATGCAACTAAAACAAGCTAAAAGTGAGTAAAAGATGAGTGTGGATGCAAGTAAGTTCAACAACATAAGTTTGCAATTGAAATATGGATGATATTCAACAACCTAAGTTTTCTCTAAAAAAGATGGATCCATTTGTCTCCAAATAGTGACCTATTTATAGGAAAGCAAATGAAGAATGAAGGGTTGAGATAAAAAATATTAATCAACTGTTAAAGATGAAGGAGATGGAGGCATGGATCATGGATTCTCATCAATGGATGATAATGCATGATGATATTTAATCAAGTGTTCACACTTTCCTCAAACAAACACACTTTTGACCTACTCACACATGTTAAAGGTGACTTGTTCAAAAGGTTAAAGGTTAAAACTTGCTTAAGAAGCCAAGTGAAAATATCCCTTTTTCAAATGATGAAGGAATAAGAATATTCTTTTGGAATATTCCCATGGGTGAGGAAAAAAGTATTTTGTAAATTAAAATAAAATTCTAAATTGTGTAAAAAAGGGGATAAGGAATATTCCATGGGAATATTCCCCTTTTAGAGGAAAATTAGTTTAATTGCTAATTAAACAAAATTTAATCATGCAATTAGGGGATTTGAATAATTAAAGTGACTTTTATTAATTAATTTAATAAATGGGGAGGGAGAGATGAAATGATATTTAATTAAATTATAACTTAGGGTTGTTTAATTAAATAAGATGACTTTGGGAATAAAATTAGATGTTTTGATTTATTTAATTTAATGAGATGAAATGTTAGTGTGAAGGGGGGTGAATTAATCTGATTAAATTTAATTAGGCTAATAGATGGGAATGATGCAATTAATTAAATAGCTAGGCCAATTTAATTAGTTAAGCAAAAAGAGGATGGGTTAAAGAAGAAATTATGTTAATAAACTTGTTTCGAGTGTATGATAACATTCAAGAAATTTTTCATTGTCTACAGTGTTAATTCAATATGAACTAAATGTGATTGAAGTGAGGTTAGTAGAAAAGCCTTATTAGTATGCCTTAAAAGGTAGAGTAGAAGGTAACAAAAAATAATAAATAACTCTAGAGGAAGAGGACGATTCTTTAGAGAAAGAGAACAATATAGTAGTGGTAGAGGACAACAAAAAAGGAGAATCCAAAATAATATTGAGCAAAAATTATAGTCAAAATACAATATACAAAAAGTAGGGTATGCATGATAATAGGGGTAGCCAAACAAAGATATGGAAAGATCAAATTACATCATGACAATTGATTTATGCTAAAATCAGGTTATATGTGAGACATGTAGGCTATAGAAAATATATTGTAGCCATTGAAGAAATTTATTTTTCTAATGCATGTTGTAATGATCTACAAAAAAGTAAAATATTTTTTGTTAATTATCAATTTCTTCCATTTTGGTATTATTTGCATTAAAATATGGTTTGTTTGCTAGTTTAGGTTATTTTTCCCTTAAGATAGACTACATCATTTTGTGACACTCATAATGTTATTTTCTTTCTTGAATATTTATATTTCTATTGTGAAAAATAACTATTATTCTATTTTATTTTAATAGTATTATTATAATAGTTTTATTTGATCTATTTCTTGTACTAGGTTTTGGGTAGTTTTGATTTATTTTTGAATCTAACAAAAATAAATATAAATAATACTAATTTTATGAATCTTACTTTGAGGGATATATTCTTACCAAATTTCAAGTTATGATGACTTTGTTTGGTCATTAAAAAGGTGCTCTAAAATAATAATTTATATCTAATGAAATATTTCTATGTAGCTTGGAGGGAAGCTAAGACCATGTAGAATTTTTAATCAACACACATACACATTAAAAATATTATCTAAAATAAAATAATATACTTTTCACTGTGTCCCAAGATTTGGGAATACTATTTTATATAATTATTAAATCAACATGCATTTAGAAGTGGGATAGGGATTTATGCTTCACCTATTGAAGAATAAGTAATGGCATCTTTCCTATTAGGCATGGGATCAACATTGTCTAGAATTTACAATAGTGCATCAAGGGTGAATGTTGGTATAATAGTAGTAACACTAGCATGATTAATAATAGGACTATAAATGTGTTAAAAAAAAGGTAAGGATATAACACCATTAAGATCAAAGGTAGAACTACAAGGAAAATAGGTAAATTTAAGGTGTTAAAAAGGTGAGATGGATGGATGATATTAGTGGGTAAGGAGAGACATATTTTACAAATGAGATGAGAGGAAGATGGAACACAAATGGAAGGTGTAATAGCAAGGACGTTAGAAAAAAGAACACAAGAAGTAATGGTTACTCCAAAAGCTATAACATGAGAGGTAAACACAATGAGTGGATCTACATTAGGATGAGAAGATGAGGGATCACTATAATGTGAAAGGTGAATGGCTATGGGGGAATATGCACAATGAAAATAACTAGAGGAATCCCTCATAGTAATAATTCCATGAATAATCTCTATACTAAATGATGCACCGATTAGTAAATTGTGAAGAGATGTAGCTAATAGTGAAGGATAAGTAACATTTGCAAACTTATGAAAGTAATATTCTAGTGAGATAGATATTTCTTATCCACTTGTGTATCATTATCAAAATTAAATTGCTCATTATGATTAGCTAGACTTTCAATTTCATGAAAAGTGGATTAAGAAGCTATATGAAGATTTGGGTAAGCATTTTTTTATAAAGGTGAATTAAACTTTTGACTAACTCTTGGCATAGTAAACCACTAGAAATATAGTGAATAAAAGATCAAGGGTAGATATAAATGCACATCACATAAATATAATGCCCTCAAATTAAAAGATCAATAATAAAAATAAAAGTTTTAACCCTAAGGGGGTGCAAATTTAAAGGGGTTCACCAAAATGAAAAGGATAAAATTACCTCATTTTCACAAAAAATTTAGGGTGAAAAAATTAAGCAATAATAAATAAAGAATTTAAGAAACTAGATGTTGAAATATAGTGGATAATTTTTGTAGTGCTAAAATTAAAGCTTTGGAAAATAAATTAGATAAATAAAGGCACATAGTTGGAAACTCAATGTAGATATGTTTTGTCAAAAGGTTCGAAGTGATTCATTAATTTATAAGAAATTTAGAAATGATTGGATTAATACTTTCAAATTAGTAAAATCATTGCCTATCATTGTGGGCCACTTCAACAATTATAGTAGTGCTCTTATGGATTTGATCTAGATGTTTATATATGATCATTGCAAATCTTTGTTCATCTTCATCCTTTGTTGAGTGTTTAATGTTTTTTCCTACATTAAAAGACAAATAGGAAAACATGTAAGAAATATCCTAGTTGTTGATGTAAGCAAGTATTAAAATAATGAATGCTCAAATTGTGTCAATGAATGTATCTTAAATGTTCTTGCCAAATGATTTTTAAGATGGTAAAAATTAAATAAAATTAATCTTTAAAAATAACTCCTTCAACTTTGAGATGATAGATAACAACTAATTAGATGGTTAAATAAGCCTTACATTTGAATTTGGAATCAAATTGTGATGCGCATCCAAGCTTGCATCACCTAAAAATAGTTAAATTTCCTTTTAGACATTTTTAGATAATTGATTTAGATTCCAAGATATTGTAGTTTTAGTTTCCTAGATTTGCACATAAAAATCTTCTGTAAGCAAATATCCTAGTTGCATTTTGACTTGACTTAAGACCTTTCCAACGGTTCAAATTCAAAGATCAAAAGTTATGAAGTTGACTTTCAAATTGAAATTTGAACTTCAAGTTGTAATGCCAAACCACCTAAACTCAAATTTAATGTTGTTTTAGCTCCAAACTAAAGAGGAGCTCTATTTATGGGTGAGTTTCTAGTATTTTTTGGTAACTTTTTGGAGACAAACTCGCATATGCGAAAAGGGTTATTCTGTAGCTTTTGTAACTTGCATGTGTTGTAGAACTTGGGGATTTGAGATCCTCTACATGTAAGAAGCTCCATTTTCTGAATAATAAAATTATTCTCTTGTTTGTTGGTTATTTTTTGTGTCTCGGGCTGTGCCCTCATCAAGTGGTATCAGAGCGGGTTTTCTTGAGCATGTGGATAGATCATCGATCGTGAGGTAGTTCGCACCAGGACCGTGGTTGTGGGTCGAGGTCAAGAAAGATGCCTCCAAGAGTGATGCTTGGTAGGCATGGTGGTGCCAGAGGTGGTCGAGGTGGCATAAATGCTGGTGGAAGAGATGCACTGGTAGCCTCTCCAAAGATAGATTGATGCATTGCAAGAGCAGTTGAGAAGAGGGTTAAACCTGAGGGAGGAAAGTGAGGATGAAGGAGAGGAAGAAGGTTCAAATGTAGAAGAGGAAGAAGAAGCAATTTATCAAGACCAAATGCAGCTAATAAGGGCCATTTTGAAGATCGAGAAAAGACTCAGAGTAGAAGTCCCCAGTTATTCTGGAAGTCTGAACCCAGAAGAGTTGATCGACTAGATCAACGAGCTAGAAGAATATTTTGAGTATGAGGAAATAGAGGACCCAGATTGGGTTAAGTTTGCAAAAATGAAGCTGAAGGGCCATGCTAGTATTTAGTGGAAAGAAGTCTAGTTGGAAAGAAATCGAAGAGGAAAAGTCAAGATCACCAGATGGGATTGCATGGTAGAGAAACTGAAGAAGCTGTTCATACCAATGGATTACGAGTTAGATCTGTTGAAGAAATTGCAAGGGTTAAAGCAAGGAAGCAGATCTGTGAAAGAATATACTGAAGATTTTCACAAGATAATCATCAGAACGGGCCACACAGAGGTCAATAAGGAGAAGGTAGCCTGATATCTTAATGGGTTACGACCGAGCATTCAGGAGGAGTTAAACCTAGTCAGAATGACCACCATTGAGGATGTGTATTAGTTTGCTTTGAAGGTGGAAGAGAAGCTAAACAAAAGATTTGAAGGCAAGCAAAAAGGATGAAGAGGTCAAAGTGGAAGACCTTCAGGAAGCCAAAATGATGATGAAAAGAAAAGTGAAGACGTGGGTACTAGCCGAAGCAAAAGAAATGAAAATTTTTACCACCTTCATGATCAAAACAGTGGTGATCAAAGAGGTAGAGGACGGGGGAGATATGGACAAGGATTTGGAAGAGATGGTTTCAAAGGAACGTGTTTCCAGTGTGGTGAAGAAGGGCATTGAGCCTATGAATGTCCACAACACCAACGAAGGGTAGAAAAAAGGCCAGAAGGTCGTGGAAGGGTTGTACATGCAGATGAGGAGGCCCAATCTGAACATTTAGATGATGCTGAAAGGGGATAAACCCTAGTGATTAGGAGAGCCCTGGTGACTGAGGAAAAGGAACTAGAACAGAGGAAGAATTTATTTCACACAAGGTGCAAGTGTGAAGGAAAATGTTGTGATGTCATTATTGATAGAGGGAGCACCGATAATTTGGTGTTAGAAGATATGGTCACAAAGTTGAAGCTGAAGAGGGAAAGGCACCCGCATCCATATCGGATTGCCTGGTTGTAGAAAGACCACAAAGTTTTGGTCAATGAGCAGTGCCTAGTAAAGATCAAGATTGAGAGCTACCATGATGAGGTACTCTGTGATATCATCCCCATGGATGCATGCCATATGTTGTTGGGGAGGCCGTGGCAGTTCGATAGGCGAGCTATATATGATGGCCATGCAAACACTTATTCCTTGACAAAGGATGGGGTTCGTCACAAGTTGAAACCCCTAAAGGAGATTGAAGAAAATGTATGTAGTAGTGCTAGAATTTGTTATGTAGATGGAAGAAATTTTTTGGAAGGTATGAAGCATGTGTGTGTGTATTATGCATTGATTCCTAGAGTGAGTAATGAGGATAGTGAGAAGGTTTTAGAAGAAGTTTTTGGGATGTTGGATGAGTTTCAGGATATTGTTTCTGATAATGTACCTGAGGGTTTACCACCAATAAGGAAGATCAGTCATTAGATTGACTTGATTCTTAGAGCCAGTTTGCCAAATAAGGCAGCCCATAGAATGACTCCAGTAGAAAATGAGGAGTTGAACAGACAAGTTCAAGAGTTGTTGAGAAAGGGTTTGATACGGGAGAGTTTGAGTCCATGTGCAGTACCTGTAGTACTTGCACCAAAGAAGGATGGGGAGTGGAGGATGTGTACAGATTCTCAAGCCATAAACAAGATAACAATCAAGTACAGATTTCCCCTACTAAAGATGGATGACTTGATGGACTGTTTGAGTGGAGCTCAGTACTTCACAAAGATTGATCTGAAGAGTGGATATCACTAGATCTGGATTCAAGAGGGAGATGAATGGAAGACTACCTTCAAGACCAAAGAGGGCCTGTATGAGTGGTTAGTCATGCCTTTTGGGTTAACCAATGCACCAAGCACATTAATGCGGCTCATGAACGAGGTACTAAAAGAATTTCTGGGAAGTTTTGTTATTGTGTATTTAGATGATATTTTTATTTTTAGTAAGACGTTGGATGAGAATCTGATGCATATTCAGAGAGCCTTTGAGAAGTTAAGAGAAGAGAAACTGTTGATTAATCTGAAGAAGTGTAGTTTTGTGAAGAGTGAGTTAGTGTACTTGGGGTTTGTTGTCTCAGCAGAAGGTCTCAAGATGGACCCAGAGAAGGTGAAGGCTATTCTGGAATGGCCTACCCCAAGAACTACTACCGAGGTGAGATCTTTCCATAGTTTGGCTAGTTTTACAGAAAGTTCAAGTGGAGCAATGGAGCAGCAAAAAGTTTTGAACTGTTGAAGTAGAAGGTGATAGAGCAACCTGTTCTAGCCCTCCCAGATTTCAACAAGGTGTTTCAGGTGGATTGTGATGCCAGTGGTTGTGCCATTGGAGCAGTGTTGAGCCAAGAGGGTAAGCCCATTTCCTATTTCAGTGAAAAGTTAAATGATACCAAGAGAAAGTATTCTGTATATGATCAAGAATTTTATGCAATAGTTCAAGCATTAAAGAAATGGAGACATTATTTGTTGCTGAAGGAATTTGTTCTATATACTAATCATCAGGCCTTGTAGTACCTAAATAGTCAGGGAAAATTAAATTAGAGGCATATGAAATGGGTAGAGTTTTTGCAGAGTTATACCTTTGTTTTGAAACATAGGAGTGGGAAGTCAAATAGTGTTGCAGATGCTTTAAGTAGGAGGCATACATTGATGACAAAGATGCAAATTGAAGTGGTTGGGTTCAATGAACTTAAGACACTATATGCAGAAGATCCTGATATTGCAGAGGCTTGGAAAGCTTGCAAGGAACCTCTTACAGTGGACAAGACAAGGTGGCTAGATTTCATAATCTAGGATGGCATATTATTTAAGGGAAGTCAATTGTGTATCCTGAGGACTTCCATGAGGGAGAACCTGATAAAGGAGAAGCACAGTGGATGAATAACAAGACATTTTGGTCAGGATAAGACCATTGCCATTATCAGTGAGCATTATTATTGGCCACAGTTGATACAGGATGTGAAGAATTTTGTACAAAGCTATAGGATATGTCAGATGGCTAAATGAGTGAGCCAGAATATAGGCTTATATCAACCCTTACCTATACCAGAGAGGCCATGGAAGGATATAAGTATGGACTTTGTTCTTGGTTTTCCAAGGACACAACGAGGGAATGATTCAGTTTTTGTGGTGGTTGATAGGTTTTCGAAGATGGCACATTTCATTCCATGTCAGAAGACCCATGATGCAGTCCACATTGCTGACTTGTTCTTCAAAAAGGTGGTGAGGCTACATGGTCTACCAAAGAGTATTGTTTCAGATCATGACACCAAATTTGTGGGGTACTTTTGGAGGACCTTGTAGAAGAAGCTGAAGACAGAGCTGAAGTTCAGTTCTGCACACCATCGACAAATAGATGGGTAGACAGAGGTTGTTAATAGGAGTCTAGGTAACCTACTGAGATGTTTGGTAGGAGATAAACCCAAGGGATGAGACTTGATCTTACCCCAGGTAGAATTCTCTTACAAAAATTCTGTCAACAGAAGCACTGGTAGATCACCATTCCAGATTGTGTATGGAGGTAGCCCCAGAACAGCTCCAGAATTAAGGAAGATGGACCAAGAGAAGAAAATAAGTGCTGAAGCTGAAGATTTTGCATAACACATCAAAGATATACATGAGAAGGTAAGAGAACATATTAACAAGATGAACATGCAGTATAAGGCTAGAGCAGGTCAGAAGAGGAGGTATAAGGAGTTTTAGATTGGTGATGAAGTGATGGTCCACTTGAGGAAAGAAAGGTTTCTAGTGGGAACATATAACAAATTGAAAATGAAGAAGTTCAGTCCCTGTAAAATTTTAATGAAGCATGATTCAGGGAATGCATATGAGATAGAGTTGCTAGATGGATTCAACATTTCCCCTATGTTCAACATTTTAGATTTGACAGAGTATCATAAAGGTGGCGCAGAGGAAGTACCAATGATGGAACAGTGTGGGATTCTAGCATCTACTTTAGAAAAGGATGAGATTGAGGAAATCTTGGATAGTCATGTGGGAAGGAGTACAAAAAATAGGCAGTATGAAGAATATCTGGTGAAATGGAGAGGAAGGCTTGTGGAAGATTCATCCTGGCTATCTAAGGCAGCGGTTGACCGGTTAGGTTTTCCTCAACCATCTGAGACATGACGGGGTCACTTCTCAAATTACCCTGGGTGTCTGATGCAGGAGCGTCTAGTGGTGTAAGGGCAGTCTTGCATCACCCAAAAATAGTTAAATTTTAAGTTTATCATTTTTTAGATATTTTTACATTTTTAGATACCCTTTTTGTCATAATGAAATTCTCAATTGATGGTTTTTATTTTCTATTCTTAGGTTGAAAAATATTACAGTTTTAGTTTCCCAGATTTACACTTGAAAATCTTCTGAGTTGGATTTGAGGCACTTAGAGCTTCTATAATGGCCTTGAGACTTGTCAAAATCAGCGTAGTAAATTTTGAATGCGTTCTTGACTTTGAGACCTTTTAAACGGTTCAAACGGTTCGCGAATCGGAGCCCCGGATCAAAAGTTATGGCCCCGAGAAGTTGGCGCACTTTCTAGAAGATACAATTACAAATGTTCTTTTGAAATTTGAACTTCAAGTTATAATTTTCGGCGCCAAACTGTTTAAACTCAAATTTTAATGTTGTTTTGGCTTCAAACTAAAGAGGAGCTCTATTTATGGGCGGGTTTCTAGTATTTTTGGGTAACTTGTTGGGGACAAGCTCACATATCGCGAAAGGGTTATTCTGTAGCTATCTGTAGCTTACATGTGTTGTAGAACTTGGCGATTTGAGGTCCTCTGCATGTAAGAAGCTCCATTTTCTGAATAATAAAATTATTCTCTTATTTGTGGGTTATTTTCTATGTCTCGGGCTGTGCCTTCATCAAATTGTAGATCTCATCTTAATTAAAAAATTCATATTATATGTCAACTTTCAACATAAATCATACAATTTATATGAATATCATTACATATAAAATGACAAAAAGAAAAAGAAAAAGTGTATGCAATTTTCACCATTACAAGAGTTATATGCTTGGTTTAACTATCGGCCTAATGTGTGCAATGGTTGTTAAAAAATAGGATAACTAGAATGAAGTCAGATATTCAGTCTAATCCAAACCCATGTAGGATTCTGTGCTTTATTGCAGCATTTCCTTCATTTCTTTGAGACGAGCAACAACTTCTTTCATGATTGGTCTGAAGTCCGTTTCTATTGCAAGGCATTCAAAGGCCAATTTGGCAACTGCAACAACCGTGACCTTCACTCGTGATTTCTTTCAATCTTCAAATCTGGATCAACCAATTCATCCAAAACATCTCTTCTGATCTTGTCTTTGGCCATATTAGCAAGGCTGCTTTCATTTCTATTTCGCTTAATATTCACCGCTACTTTGGTAGAGATGATCTCCACCAAAACAACTCCAAAGTTGTAGACATCAGACTTGTTAGTGAGCTGGAAGCATTGATGGTACTCTGGGTCAACATACCCGGAAGTATTGTGTGGCGCAATCATGGCGTGTAGGAAATTCAAGGGAACCAGCCTAGAAAGCCCAAAATCTACAACTTTTGCTCTGAATTTTTTGTCTAGAAGAATGTTACTGGATTTAACATCGTTGTGAAATATGGGCGGATTGACATTGTGGAGATACGCCAAGGCCTGAGCAGTTTCTACAGCAATGTTTAAGCGAGTTGCCCAAGGCAAGCTTGTGGGAGTTCTTTGGCTCCCATGAAGGTGATCAGAAGAGGTCCCGTTTGGCACGAACTCGTAAACAAGTAGTAGCATTGGACTCTGTGGGTTCGTAGAGCCATGGAGACGAACAAGGTTTGGATGACATAGAGACGACAATATTTGTACCTCGTTGATAAATGTTAGAGATAATTAAGATTGTCTAAAAATAAAATAATATTTCTAGAATCTTCCTGTAGCTGTTTTTGAAATAAAAATATTTAAAAAGAAAGCTGTTGTAAAAAGATGTTTCCAAATTTTAGAGTCTTCTAGAAAACAAGAAGCTTCTAGGCTTCAAAGTTGTAATAGCTGTAGTACACAGTTTTCTGATTTGAATATATATTTATTTTCAACTCTGTTTGCCCTGTTTTACCCTGCTGTTATGTTTTTTTAATTTTTGGGACTGTTTTTACATGGTATCAGAGCCAAGTTTAGCTAGATTCAGCTGGAGATTCATCTAGAGGTTTAGCTAGAAATATTGTTAGAGGGATATGCTGCAGGAAAATATATTGCTGGAAGTGGTTTGTTTGCAGGGCTGATATATTATTGGAGTGATATTTGGTTGCAGAGCTGTTATATTGCTGGAGTATTGCTGGAGTATTGCTAGATTTGTTTGAAGGCTGATTTTTTTTTTGCTAACATGGGTTCTTCAAATGAAGTTTTTCCTATCTTTGATGGAAGTGGTTTTGCAGATTGGAAGATTGCAGTCAAGAATGCTCTAAGAGAGAAGGCTTTATGGAGAATAGTAAATAAAGAAATTGGGGAACCTCAACAAAATGATAGAGAAAAGGAGTTGTGGAAATGTAAGTTGGAGCAAGCTAGAGGTATTATTGGTAAAGCTTTGAGCCCCAATCTAAATAGAAGATTTGTTGATGTTGATAATCCAATAGAGCTGTGGGAGAATTTAGAAAAGGATTATAAAGATGCAGATATTGCTAGCATGTTTAGTATAGAAGAAAAATTGATGAATTTAGATCCATCTAATTTTGAAAAAATGTCTGATTACTTCAATGAAGTTACTTTTTTAAATGCTCAGCTAAAAAGAATAGGTGCTGAATATGCAAAAAAAGATTTTTAGTTGATTGCAATGGTTGAAAGTAACCTTCCCTAGCCATATAAAATATTTAAGGAATCAAGGAAAAGGGTTCTTCAACTAAATCCCAATACCCCCCAGCAAACTTTTGATCAATTTTGTAAGTCTGTTTTAGATGAAGAAGTTCAACTTATTAAAGAAGGGCATATTAAGAAGAATCATGCATATACAGCCAAAAGTAAGTTTTTTAGAAATGATGGAAAAAAGAATTGGAAATGAAATAATAAATTTAGAAATAATGAAGGTTCTAACCATTTTTCTAGAAATGATGGTGTAGAAAAGCAAGCTGGAAGAAAGCCCATTATTTGTAGGTATTGTGGGGGTGAGAATCACATGGAGAAATTTTGTTTGAAGAAGAGGGACAATGAAAGGCAGCAATATAAGCCCAAGCAAGAAAGGTTTAAGGATGGAAAGAAGGATAAACATAGTTTCGTAGCTATATCTTTAAAAAGGCAAGAGAAATCAAATGAGGAGGTAATTGCTACACCCAAGAGTAAATATAGTGTTAAGGGGGGATACTTTGCTTCAGATTCTAATAAAGAATGGATTTTAGATTCGGGGGCATCATCTCATATGACTGGGGATAGATCTTTGTTTATTGATTTTTATGAAGGGAAGAATTCAGATCAAGAAATTTCTATTGGCAATAAAATGAAACTTCCAGTTTTAGGAACAGGAACTATTAATGTAACAAATGGGTCTTTGAAAAATGTTTTACTGGTTGAAGGATTGGGGGTGAATCTTATTTTAGTATACAAAATAGTTCAAGCTGGATATGAGTTTTTTGTCACTGTTGATCAAGTTATTGTTAGAGATAGAAAAAAATCAAGCAATATAATTGCTATTGGTAGAGTTGACCATGAAGAGAACCTATTTAAATTTGTGGGGTTTGTTGATAATAAATACACACTCTCTCATGCTTTCATTGCTTAGACTGATTATATGTCAAAACTTTGGCATGCTAGACTTGGACATTTAAATTATAGAAAATTACAAGATATGGTTAGAATGGATATGGTTAGAGGATTAACAAAAATTTTAGCTTGTGAAGGTGTGTGTGAAGGTTGTGTGTTAGGGAAACATCATCGAGATACTTTTGATTCAAGTAAAGCATGAAGAGCTAATCATCCCCTGCAACTCATTCATAGTGATTTGTGTGAACCAGGATATCCTTCACTTTCACGTACCAGGTACCTTCTCACTTTTATTGATGATTATAGTAGGAGAGTATGGGTTTATTTTCTTGAAAGGAAGAAAGAAGTGTTTGAAGTGTTTCAAAAGTTTAAGGAATTAGTTGAAAATCAAAGTGGCAAAAGAATTAAATGCTTAAGGACAGATAATGGGGGTGAATATTGCAATTATGCATTTGAGTCATTTTGTGAAAATTATGGTATTAAGGTGCAAAGAACAGTTTCTTATACTCCTCAACAAAATGGGGTGGTTGAACGAATGAATAGAACTCTTTTAGAAATGGCTCGTTGTATGTTGCATTTTAAAAATTTGCATAATAAATTTTGGGGTTTGGCTATTTCTTGTGTTGCACATATTATAAATAGAATCCCCACCAAAGCTCTCACAAATATCACCCCTGAAGAAGCATAGAGTGGTAAGAAACCTCACATTGGATATTTTAAAGTATTTGGGTGTATTGCTTGGGCACACATTCCTGATGCAAAAAGGGAAAAGCTAGAACCAAAGAGTCATAAGTGTTTGTTTATGGGTTATAGTGAAGAATCAAAGGCTTACAGGTTATATGATTTGACAACAAACAAGGTCTTTGTTAGTAGAGATGTGAAGTTTGATGAGCATTCACAACTTACAGCCACTCCCTCTCACTCTACAACAACAAATGCTTCTCATTTTTCAGATATTTTAGAAAGAAATGGAGACTACATTGATGAGGATGAGTTGTGCACTTCTACAAATGATGAAAATACTAGTGAAAATGAAACAACTAATGCTTGTAATCAGACATTTTCTGCAGGTAGTGATGATGAAGAAGATGACTTTTCAGCTAGACAAAAGACAAGGAGTGTTGAAGAAATATATAGGCAAGGCTCAAAGATCCAAGGGAGGAATGGTAGTGCTCTCATGGCCAAAGTATTACAAGTAAATGACCCAAGATCATATGAGGAAGCTAGAGGGAAGAAAGAATGGGAGCAAGCTATGGAAGAAGAATATGATGCTTTGGTGAAAAATAAAACTTGGGAACTTGTGCCACTTCCCAAAGGTAAGAATGTAATTGGTTGCAAATGGGTTTATAAAACAAAATTTAAATCAGATGGTGCTATAGAAAAATTTAAAGCTAGATTGGTTGCTAAGGGATTTAATCAAAAAGAGGGTGTTGATTATGAAGAAACTTTTGCTCCTGTCATTAAAATGAATACAGTTAGAATTATTATTTCTTTGGCTGCAAGTCTTGGGTGGCATATTCATCAAATGGATGTAAAAAATGATTTATAAAATGGAGATTTATATGAAGAAATATATATGGATCAGCCACCAGGTTTTGTAGATCAGCAACATCCTAATCTTGTTTGCAGATTAAAGAAGTCACTTTATGGGCTTAAACAGGCACCAAGAGCATGGAATGAGAAGATAGACAGGTATTTTCAGCTTCATGGGTTTCAAAAATACAAATCAGATCCAAATCTTTATGTAAAGAGAGTGTACAATGACATTATTCTTGTTGCAGTTTATGTGGATGATTTACTCATAGCTGGACCAAATATTGGGTTAATTAATGATTTGAAATCAGATCTTAAAGGGGCATTTTATATGAGTGATTTGGGCGAATTAAATTATTTTCTTGGCTTGCAAGTTAGTAGGCTTCATGATGGGTTGTTTATTTCTCAATCAAAATATGCTTTGGATCTTTTAGAAAAATTTAAAATGCTTGAATGCAAGGCAGCCCCTACTCCTTTTCAATCCGGGATTAAGCTTACTAAGGAGTGTACTTCCAAGAAGGTGGATGCTACTTTATATAGATAACTTGTTGGTATCTTGGTTTATCTAACACATTCTAGACCAGATATTTGTTTTGCAGTCAATATGGTATCTAGATTTATGCAGGAACCAAAAGAAAGCCATTGGTTGGCTGCCAAAAGGATTTTGCGATACATTCGTGGAACCATTTACTATGGTATACATTATAGTTACAAGTCCTCAGTTTCTTTGATTGGTTTTACAGATTCAGACTAGGGAGGTGATATAGATGATAGGAAATCTACTGGTGGTTATATTTTTCATCTTGGGTCAGGTCCAATTACATGGAGCAGCAAAAAACAAACAACTACATCATTGTCCTCATGTGAAGCAAAATATAGAGCAGCAAAAGAAGCTAGAAAAGAAGCAGTTTGGATTCGAAATCTTTTATTTGAGCTTGGTTTTGCACAAAGTTCAGCTACTCCTTTGTATTGTGATAATCAAAGTGCTATCCAAGTTGCAAATAATCCTGTTTTTCATGCTAAAACAAAACACATTGAGATTGATGTTCACTATATTCAGGATCTTGTTCAAGAAAATTATGTTAATCTCCAATTTTGTCCAAGTGAAGACCAAGCAGCAGACATATTTACTAAGAGTATGCTTGAGGCCAAATTTTTGAAACTACGGGGCATGCTAGGCATGATTGAGGTGAACATTAAGGGGGGATAGTCATATAATGTTCCCCTCTCTTTTGATTTTTCTAGCCAATCTTAAGGGGGGATGTTAGAGATAATAAAGATTGTCTAAAAATAAAATAATATTTCTAGAATCTTCCTGTAGCTGTTTTTGAAATAAAAATATTTAAAAAGAAAGTTGTTGTAAAAAGATGTTTCCAGATTTTAGAGTCTTCTAGAAAACAAGAAGCTTCTAGGCTTCAAAGTTGTAATAGCTATATATATGTGTGTTGAGAACAGCTGTAGTACATAGTTTTCTGATTTGAATATATATTTATTTTCAACTCTGTTTGCCCTGTTTTACCCTGCTATTATGTTTTCTTTATTTTTGGGACTATTTTTACAATAAATTGTTCGCCTGTTCCAGAGATTTTCTGATGAAGCTTCCTCACTGCTACAGATTGTCCATCCTCAAGTTTACCCAGGTATACCACTCCAAACCTTCCATCTCCAAGTTCGTTCTTGTCGTCGAAGAAATTTGTTGCCTGCTGAAGTTCCTGATAGGGAAATATGGACAAACTGCCTATCATATACTTTGGATGATCTGCTTCCATCTCACTTCTCTGACAATTACTGTAATCACCTCCAGGCTGGCGGGTATGAGGCTGTTTTCTTCTCGTCACATACAAAATACCGAGCACCGCTAGTGCTGCCATCAACACGACCCCTCCGACGGAGCCACCTATATAATGTCATAGATGAAATTTCTTTTAGCACTTGTTCACGATAAACTACAAATTCAAACTGTCTTAATAGTTATGAAAAAACTTGTGAGTTGGATTGGAAAAGTGTTATTTTTGAGATAGATTCAATGGTGTTAAGTTCTTGTTTTAAATAAAGTGAAAATTTCTTTTTTTTTGGAGGTTGTTTCTTTATGTGGTTCAAATTTTCTATGTAGCTTGAAATTTTGATTCCATCTCTTTTATTTATATTCCTCTTGAGTGAAATGTTGTTGGAGATTGTTTGGCTAAATAGACTTCAGATGTTAATATTATGGATTAGAGATCTCTTTCTTTAGCCTATAGTTCAAAACTTATTTCACTCCATCATAATTTGAGCTGATAGTTTTCTTTCATATTCTTGTTGACCTTTTGTTTTCCTGTTCTCTAATGAAACTTGTTAAAAGTAGATTTGTAATAGAACTCTTTGTATTTTTGTTCTCTGAACTTTCATAACAGCTATTGCTGTATCAAATTTTGATCTAACTCTTTTAATTTTATAGAAAAAAAACAAACTGAACTATTCCCCAAATGTGTTTAGTTTGTTGTAAAATTATGGACATTAAAGAGGAAGAGGATCTTACCTAGAGCAATAGCAGTCTTATTGGCAGTGTTAGACCCACTTGCATCTTCTCAATTATAAATAATGGAACATATAACTTTGTTAGTACTATGGTTAGGAAATATAGATTTAAAAAAAAATTGTTTAGACATAAAATTTTGACGCTTTCTATACATCTGTCAATTAAGTAGACAAGGAGTTACGACTCTTACCAAGGTTCAATGATTGGCAACTCGATTGGGTGGGATTACTGGTGTCATAAATGCTATGAGCTTTCTTTGACTCACAATGCTCACAACCTTTGCTGAAACTCCATTTTATTTTGAACCCATTCTTGAATCTTAGATGTAGCTGTCGATTATTTATGTCAAATTTTTTAACAGGTAAATGCACTAATGATTTACAATACGTACCCAAATTCAAGTCTGAACCAGAAGAATAGTACCAACTCTTATTACATTCTAAAGCATGCGCTTTAGTGGACAAATTCTCTTCTCTGCACTCTTCCCATAGACTTAAATTCATGTATCCATTAAAAATGTGAAACTGAGGGCTAGACCAGAGTTCCGTTGTATGGTTACTGATCGACGGGTTGCATGAATTTCCCCACATATTTGTTTCAACTATTTGCATGTGATTGATGGGATCCTCTTTCCTGTGGTCTGGAGGTTTCACTACGTAGTATTGGTAGCCATTGATATTAAGTAGAGGCATATTCACTGTATGATCACAGTCAAGCTGAAGAGCAGGGTCACCACAGCCGTTGTTCTTTCTTTTGAAGGGATATTCCAACAAATGACTCCCACATTTGAAGGGTTCTAGACAAGCTCGAGATGAAGGAGCGAGAGCTGACATGAATATTGTGAAGATAAGAAAGAGGAAGCACAGGGGGTATATAGGAGGTAGACTGAAATGCTTTGAATGGAAAATATGAAGAGGTAAGCCTTCCATTTTCATCTTAGCTAAAGAGTAGGATAGAAACTATGACAAATGAAGTTCAATAAGTGAACATTAATGACATTTTAATAGCCGAGGAAAAGATCAGCGCTAGAAACAATCAACAAAAATACTAGAGTCAATACGCCAATTTGACTGGACTTTCATTTCCCCGGTGACAAGTAGGAGCGAATACTACGCATTTGAACCACTCAATTCATAAAATCAGATTTAACATTTCAGTCGTGCATTCACTAAGGTCCACATGCTTCCTTTGACGCAGGACCACATAAACATTTGAATTCCCTGTTTCTTTTAAGTTTGAAAGTTATGTAGTTTGACGAAGTCGAAGGTCACAGATCCTTAATTTATAGATTTTGTTGGGATATTTCTATGAAAATCACTCCAGTAGGAGGGAAATTGCATCGGAATGCTCGATGTGTGTGTATTTTTTTAATTAAAAATATTTCATTTTCTTTGTGTGAAATGAATATTCAATAAAATGAAAGTGAAATTCCATCGAGGGAAGATTCATCTATAGTAAGCGTGGTAAAACGAATTAACAACGCACAACATAGGAAATGATAAAAAATAATTCATGCATAGAGGTAAGAAGATTTTACACAATTGTGGGAACTTAAAAGAGGTGGAAATGGTTATTTTCATTAACACAAAGGCATGAGTCTGTTTATAGTTGCAAAAAATTAAGAAATTTACATGTATTTGTTCAATGAATAAAGGAATAATTTATAACAATGAGCACAAATTACTTCTTGTTAGCAAGAAATCTGGGGAAACATAGACTCAAACTCAATAATATAAAGGCGAACACCGATGAAATCAGACATATGATTAATTATTTATGTATCCACAGAATAATATATAACATTATATAGACAAAACTTCAGTATTTGTTCTATTAATTAGATCAAAATTGGTATAATATAATTTTCCCCTAACTCTTTTTTAACTCTTATCTAATCTCTATACATCTATCCTTTTGTACATTAGTATCTTGTACATATATTTCTCTTTTTCTAGTGCATATATCCTCTTTTGGCCTATTACACTATGTCATTCATATTTTCTCATACACACATCTATGAGATGGGATGTGACCCGTCCATGACACCCCTAGTCTAGATGATATCTTTACAGTATTATGCTCTGCAAGTCTTTTGCATCAAAATATAGTATGTTCTACTAGCTGATGTCTTCACTATCCCGTTTTCTGAGTAACGCCATCCCCTCTTTCAAAATGTTGACTTGTCCTCAAGTCAACACTACTACACGAGAGTAATATTGTTTCATTCTTGCTCCATTGACAAAGCATTTGAGTATGGTTCCATCTAATATCTTGAGTTGCATTGCTCTGAAGTGAAGGATCTAATGGATTTGACAAGGGCCCAACCATCTGACTTTTAGTTTACCTTATTTCTTGAATTTATTGTCATAGAGAAAAACCAAATCATTGACCTTAAATTGTTTAGATCTTAGATTCTAATCATACCATGCTTTTTATCTTCATTTTTCTTTCAATAGTTGGTGTGTGACCAATAGTCTTTCTTCATCCAGTTTATCTAATTCCTCGAGGTGGTGCTTGATGGATTCCTCATCAGTGAATCGTAAGGTCAGTGCTGTCTGGAGGTTGTGTACTATAAAATTCACTGGTATACTTGCTTACGTTTATAGGTAGTGTGGTATGTCCATAGTACTGCAAGAATTTTGATATCATAGTCCATCCTATTGGCATTACACGTCTTGGTTAAGGTAGTGGCTAAAATCATGTTGAGAGCTTCTCTCACTCCATTGGCTTGCAAATGGTATGGTGTACTATGGTTATGTGTAATCATGAAGTTGGTTAATAATTCCCTTATTGTTTTGTTAACAAAGTATTTGTCTTGATCACTAGTTATACTGATAGGACACCTGAATCTAGCAATAATGTTATGGTAAATGAATCTTGTTGTATTATACATAGTGCAATTTCTATAGTGGGTTTAGCTTCCGCCCATTTGGTCAAATAGTTGACATTGATGATGATGAATCTAGCTTTGGATGTTTTTGTCAGAGGGTCTATTGGTCCTATGAAGTCAATTACCCATTTCTCAAATGGGACTTGTGCTAATACTAGATAGAAGGTCATATTATCTCTAGTTGTAGGGCACCCTATTCACTGGAAAATGTCACAACATCTTGTGTAATTTTTAGCATCCTTATATATACCTAGCCACCATAATCCTGATAATAGTATTTTTTTAGCAGTAGCATCTCCATAATTATGACCTCCTATGTTTCCCTCATGTGCTTCCCTTAATACCTCTTCTCATTCATGTTCTTAGATAAATCTATAGAGAATATCATCTCTTCTCTTTTTGTATAAAGCCCCTTCAATGAGTGAATGGTAAGGATTTTCGTAGCAATAATTTTTTATCATGTGCTATCATGTCCATGGGGTATTGTCCTATAGAAAGTAACTATGCCACATCGTGAAACTCTTTCAATATTGTGGTGATCCAAAATAGATGAGCACCTGGCAGGTCCTCTTCCTTAGTCTCCTTAGATTCTTCAGTTGTACCAAGTTTGGACACGTAATCGAGACCTTGATTGTTTTTTCTTGGTTTAACCATTATAGTGAAATTAAATTCTTGAAATAGTAGTAGCCATCGCCATATTCCACCCTATATTACAATTTCAAAGGTTCACGATTCATATAAAAGGTGAAAGTTATAGATAAGAGGTAATGGTAAAATTTACGTAAGGTGTACAACATAGCTAATGCTTCCCATATAGTGTGGTGTAATTTTTCTTTGCTTGGGATAACTTGTAGCTTGAAAAGGCGATAGGGTGATCCTTGTTTCCTCTTGGCTGAGCTAGGATTGCTCCTATTGCTATTTTAGAAGCATCTACATAAACGTGGAAAGGGATTGACCAATCCAAAAATATAAGAATAGGGGCTTCTACAATCTTCTATTTCAATGTATCAAATGATTAGTGGCATTGTTCGATCCATGTGATTGTTTTGTTGGCCTTCTTTTTGAGAAGCTCTTCTAAGGGAGTAGCTAGATTGGCATATCCTTTGATGAATTTTTGGTGGTATTTGGTGTAGCCTAAAAATGTTTTAATTTCTAATGTTGTTTTGGGTGAAGGGAGCATTATAATTAAATCCACTTTAATTGGATCAATCATTAATCCTTCTTTACATATGATATGGCCTAATAGTGTGTCAAAAGGTAGCAAAAAAATGTATTTCTTGAGATTCAAGGAAATTTGGATGCTCTTGCATTTCTCTAACATTGTTTGGAGGGCTTGAAGGTGATTTTAGACTAACCCATAGATGGCCCAATCATCTAGGTAAACTTCTAAGAAATCATGTATAAATTCTTTGAATGTATTTACCATGATCCGACTAAAGACAACTAGTACACTTTTCAAGCCAAAAGAAATGATGTAGTATACATGAATGATCCCCATTCTATAGAAAATATTGTCTTGGGTTGATCCTCCTCCTGAAATTAGACTTGATGGTATCCAAAAACCCCATTAGTGAATGGATATATCTCTCTCCCAACTACAAATTCTAGTATTTATTTGATAAATGGGGTAGGGAAGGAATCATAGATGCATCCTTTATTATGTTCTTGAAAATTTACACATATCTAAATTTCTCTGTTCTTCTTATTTTTTACAACCATTGGGTTGATCCATGTTCAAAATCTTCTACCAGTTTAATAATGCATGCTGCTAGCACCTTATTTATTTCTATCTTGACTTTTTTCTTCATGTTAGGGTTGAGGTGGTAGGGTCTTTTCTGGTGAGGTTTGGTGCCTTCCTTTAACTAAATGTTCATTACCCTTGCTACTAGTTTTATTCCTTTCATTTTTGTAAATGTGTGTAGGAAGAGTTCTTGATATTTTATTAGTATTTCTATAATTGACGCCACTAGTGATTCATCCCAATAATCCTCGAGTTTAGCTAATTTTGGGTTTCCTTCTTGGGCTATGTTTTCTTCTCATAGTTGGAGGGGTTAATTATAATATTGTTATTTATGTTCTTGGTTTATTTGTATTCCCCTATGTCCTTCTTCCACTGTGATCTCTAGTTTTAGGTCTGATTCTTCTTCATCTTTTTGTATAGCACAACATTGATTTGGTACTAATTGTGTGTGTCTATCCATCCATTCAATTAGTTTCCATATGCCTTGACTTTTATGTGGTGGGTTTGTTGGTTGTGAAGGGTTGGTACTGTTAGGGATTGGGGTGAGGATAATCTCCCTATTTTTCTTAGTGTGACATAGATGTGTTTGTTGTCGTCCCAAACAAAGAATGCATGTATGGAATCATGTTATATTTTCATCCAGTCTCTAGTTTCTTTGCGTATTTCTTGATTGATGTACCAAGTTTGGACTATTGGCATAAGGATACAATATAATTGAATGTAAAGGCGGTGGTCATATTCTCCATCATTTGACCATATTTGGATGCAATGTTAAATGTGCTTTTCTAGGGTAGTTGTTCCTTCACATTTGGGAATCATATTGTATTCTCCTTAAAATTATTGAGCCTTGACTAAGATTCAAAATTTTTTCCATGTAGGAAGATTGTTTGTGTGTATACCACCAACATGTAACATTATGTATATAAGAGTTTCTTCAAGAGAGATGATTCAAGTGGTCTCAATTTGGTAATTTAATATATGAAATGCCTCTTTGTATGTGATTCATACATTTTAGATCAGACTAATTATTTTTGAATGTGGTGTAGGAGTGACAGTGTATCATGAATACCCTTCTAAATCCATATAGTTTATGTTGTGGTATCCTGGAGTGGGGTAAATGTTGGAAATGGAGTGATTTGGCCATGCTTTCCTTTCTTCTTTGTAGGTTTTTTTCTCTCTTTTGTCCTAGTGGAATGTGGACTATTCTATTATCATGCACTAAGGAGTTTTCTTCATTTCTGGAATCTATTATACCATTAGAGTTCACAAACTATTTCAGTCCAAATAATTCTCTAAATGTGTTGAAGGGCTCCTTCATCTCCACAACTTCAAAATCAACTATTTGTTTGATCCCTTTTATGTTTACTTCAATGTTCTTCCATATGCTTAATATTTCCATGTTAGAACCACCATCTAGACTAATCTTCATAGGTGTTCTAATAAGTTTAGGTCTTCATAGCCTCTCCTAAGTAGTCGTTGAAATGATGTTGAGGTCTACACAAAGTTCAATAATTACATGTGCAATTTTATTATCATCCAAGTTGATGGTAATTAGCAAAGGACCATTTTTCCAATTTTAGTCTTTGACATTCATGTACCTTTTTGTTGTTTTTGTTTATTCCAGTACTTTTCTAATTGTTTTTGTGATAGGGCGAATTTCAGTGCTAGAATACAAACAACAAACAAAGGAACACAAATAACTATAAAAACACTCTACACCTCAAGATTAGCCTAGTTGGATTCAATACAAAATAAAATGAAACTTTTTACCTTGTCTCGAATCAATCCTTTGGTTGGCCCTTCGATCTTTGGTGTTGTATGCTCCTTGGATGGCAAGAGATGCAAGCTATAAGATGGATGGAAAATAGATGAAAGTGGATGCAAGTATGAAAAATGGCTAAGTATGGTTTGAGAATTTTTTTTGCAAGAGTTTGGCTACTATGAATGATCTTCCCTAAAATGAGAGAAAAAAGGGGGTATTTATAGATAATTTTCTATTCTCTAGGAAATGGATGGTTGGGATTAAACCAACAAGGCCAAGATGTAGGGCCAAGGTGAGTCGATAACTCACAAGTCCTCACATCTGGACATGCGGCATGTGATATAGCTCAAAAAAGGTGATGTGTACATGAGGTGGAAAGAGAGTACATGACATGGAGGTACTACATAGTACCTTGGGATTGGGACAATATCTCCTCATAAAGGAGGTCCTTGTCCCCATGTGGGTGGAAGGACATGTGAAGAATTAAAAATTTCTCAAATATTCTCGTGGGGATGAGAGAAGGAATTTAAAATTCCTCTAAATGCATTGGGGGATTAAATGTGAATTAAAAATTCACATGGGGAAGGGGGTACCTTCTCCAAAAAGAAATTTTTTTATAATAAAGTTGACTAAGGACACATTCCATAAATGATATGGGGATTAGTGATGACCTAATTAAGTGATTAAGATTGTGCAAGTACTTGATTAGACAAATTAATGGCATATTAGAAGAGGGTTAGATTTCACATGTGACTTGATGTGACAAGTCAAAGATCACATGGGGAAGAGAGAAAGGAATTTAATATTCCTTGGAAGGATAAAAGGAATTAAAAATTCCTTTAAAGGTTGATTAGGCTAGTTAATGAAGGATTAGAGGAGGGTTAGGTGGCTAAGAGAGATTAGAAGCCAATTTGTAAAAGTTGGAGGATGTCACACATCCTAATCAAAGATTAGGCATGTGCACATCCTAATGATGAGATTAGAATAATAATTAAGATTAGATAAAAAAATAGAGGATGAGACATATGAGGAATTAAATAAATGCCTTAGGGATTATAAATTTTTTAGAGGTATTAATTAAATAATAGTGATATTACTTAATTAATGCGGATAAGGGGATGCTTAGATGAAAAGGGATAAATTTGGATAAATTAAGTGTCCAAATTTAGGTGTCTACAGTTTCAATTTTACTAAAATATCTTTTTGTTGAGCCAATAAGGTTATATTTTTCAACATGATTACTTCTTCTAAAAATCTTGCTATCTCTTTCTGCTATTGTATAATTTATTTATTTGCTTTTTTCACTATCTTTTCATGTTGTTTCTTAGTAGGCCCAAAGTGGTCATACTATTCTTCTTCTTTTGATTTTGGTTTTTCAGTAATCCCTTCAATTTATCTTCTATTATTCTCAGTATCTTTACCTTGTCTAGTTAGAATCATGACTTTGTTTTCCTTTAATTTTGATTTCTTCTTTTTGCTCCCTTGTGCTGGTTGTTTTTCTCTAGATTAATCCTCATTTGATATATTTGAGGACTAATTATCTAGTATTTGGTAGCTTTTCACTCCTTGCGGTACTCTTCTTATTACTCTTTCTCCTTTGTTGTCTTGTAGTTCATCACTTCTTGAACATGAGATATTTTGATAATACTATTGAGCCTTATCACACTTGATATATCATGTGAATCATCTTTGTAGAAAGGACATTTCCTTCTCTTCTCTGACAAAAATTTTGTGGTATAATGATCTATTTTCTCACAATTGTAGCATGTTGTTTCACTCTTTTGGCGGTTGTTTCTACTATTCCCTCTTCCTCATCTATAATTAGATTGTGTATAATCTCTTATATAGTCTTGCAATGGGATATTCTGTAACACATATGCATCTATCTTATCCCTCCATGGTGGTTGTCTATTCCCTACATTATATAGAGGTCCTTTCACCAATCCTTTAACATATGCCATGTTTCTATCTATGCTTGTATTGTAGTTGTGGTGCATAGGGAATCTTAGATCAGGATAATTCTATGTATCCTGAAAATTCTCTATGAGGTGACTATCCCACTCTTGGCATATCCCATAGTAAATTGAGTTAGTTTTGGTCAGAATTATCTTTAGTTCTACATATAATGTGGTGGCAGTTCTCTCTCCTTAAGATTTAGAGAAATCATGTTAGAGTATTAAATAGGTTGTTTACTTAATTAATTTAATCATGTTGATTAATTAATTAAGTCACCTTTACTTTATTTCACTTAAGCTAAACTTATGAATCTTTATTTATGCATTATTAAATTAGTCATGTCATCTCATTCATTATGATCTTCACACTTGTAACATGCTAATTTAATCTTCTTCCTAGGGTTCTCTTTAGGGTTTTTATCTCCTTTCTTAAGGATTGATCTCTTTGTAATTATTAAATTCTCAGGTAATGCATTTTTGCTTCATATTTGCAGAGCATCATTCTTGTGTTTCTTGATCTCCTTTGGTGACATGCTATTTTCTTGCAGGTGTTCATTGGGATATGTGAGGTTGGATTATCAACTTCTACATGGTATAAGAGCTCTAGATTTGCAAGCTTTGTTCTTTTTTTGTGAGATATTTCCTTGAAGTAGTTTTCAAGTGCATCCAGGGTCAAATTAGACCTCTCCATTGAATCCAGTGTTGTCAGAATAGTTAAGATTGACCTTTGTTTTGTCAAATTTGGCTTCTGTTTGTTAGATTAGTGAGGGTTTGAAGAAGGGATTTTTTGCCAGATTTAGGGGGTGCCTAATTTTTTTGGGCATTTTGAGCTCAAATTGACCTCACCATCATGCTCAAAAGGCCCAAAAACCTTAAGAATGCCTCTCAAATCGTCAAATTTGGTGAAGTTGTCTTCTGAGGCATTTTTTTTTTGTCTCCAGGCTGTATGGCCTCACTTGCATGCATTTTGAGGTATTAAAAAAAAATTCGTAAAAAATATATATTTTTTCTACCTACAATTTTTTTTTTCAAAATATCATATCAATTTTTTTTTATTAAAAAATATTTTTTAAAAACACACAAGAGGGATTTATTTTGTAAAAAATTTATCTTAAACAATTTTTTTTAGGGTACCAAGGTACCTGCCCCACATGGGGAGGGTACCGTGGGTCCTTGCTGCTCCTGCCATGATAGGGTGGTGGGCCCTCAGACCTCACCCCTATGTGGGGAGGTACCCAGGGTACCACCCCCTACATTTGCAGGTGGCGGCTCTGCCCTCGGCCCCCCCCACTCAAAACAATTTTTGTATTAATTTTTCTTAAAATAAAAAATTATTAAATGCAATTTTTTTTTTCTAAAATAAGTCAAATTGTGCAAATGCTATGACAGCCGTTTGGCTGTCAATTTTAGGCTCACTGTTTTTTTACGACGACCGTTTGGCCATCAAATTTAATGCCATAGACTATTTTTTGCACTTTGGGAGCTATTTTCTTTTAGAGGCCATAACTTTTTCCCACGGTGTCAAAATTGGGCAAATGAGATATCATCGGAAAGAAGACTCATAATACTTTCTAGTGGTACAAGTATTTTTCAGAGATTTTTCTTGGGTCCCTTTTATTTCCTATTAAACTCAAATCTTCCTTTTCTAGAGTTTCCTTCAGTGTTTTGGACATAACTTTTGCATACAATGTCAAAAATGGGCAAACACGATATCATCAAAAAGCTTATTCTGAGCTCTTCACAGTGTTGTAGGTGATTTCTAGATTTTATTTTTGGTTTTTCCCAGAAATCCTTCTTCTTAGCTGTTGTATTTTTTGGACTTTATGGGCTTACATTGCATGTATTTATCATCTATAAATGCACTGAGATAAAGTGTCTTAGCTTTGTATGTGTAGTATTGGGATTCTTGCACATCACTTTAGGCCTTGTTGTACTCGCACTATGATATAAATTTCTGTGGGGGTTGATGTTTTCCTTTGTTTTCCTTCATATCTTTCTCATGCGTATGTGACTTTTTTTTTCACATCCTTTATATCTGCTTGTACTTTCATGATTGCACCTTCATATGTTCTTGATTCTTCTTCATTCACTACTTTCAAGCATTTAGTTTTAGTGTACCTATCATACCTCTCCATTTTCAACATTATGGGGGGGGGGTTTCTACTGTTGGTGTTAATGCTTCCTTGGTTTCATGTTGGAGTGAGCTATCTATACAATATTTGTTCCTATGTACTAGGCAGATGCAACGACTAGTTACCCATGCATTTCAGTGAGATGGAGCACTTACCATATGGACACTTTTGCATTCCTTCTTTCAACATTTCAATAGTCATTCTATGACAATGTTTGCAACTTCTTCATGCTTCAGTGGTGTTTTCCATGTCCATCCTTTGTTCCTATCTTTTGGGAAAATTTCTCTCTATTGGATGTTTCTTCACCCTTCACTCTTGTTTGAAGGCTTCTTAGTCCTTCACTTGTATATCTCTCTTTTGGAGAGATGTTTTTCCCATGAGGTTTTCTTCTTTTCCCCTATTGTGAGAGATCTTTTACATTTGTACATGGGTTCCTCATTTGGCCTTGTTTGTCAGGACCCATCTTTGCTTTCATGCATTTTTTCCTTAGTTTATTAGCTTCTCCCTAAGTTCAACTTATGGGGGGGTGTTAGAGTAATAGGTTTTTTACTTAATTAATTTAATCATGTTGATTAATTAATTAAGTCACCTTTACTTTATTTCACTTAAGCTAAACTTAGGAATCTTTATTTATGCATTATTAAATTAGTCATGTCATCTCGTTCATTGATCTTGACACTTGTAACATGCTAATTTAATCTTCTTCCTAGGGTTCTCTTTAGGGTTTTGATCTCCTTTCTTAAGGATTGATCTCTTTGTAATAATTAACTTCTCGGGCAATGCATTTCTGCTTCATGTTTGCAGAGCGCCATTCTTGTGTCTCTTGGTCTCCTTTGGTGATAGCTTATTTGTTTACATGTGTTCATTGAGATCTGTGAGGTTGGATTATCAACTTTTACAAATCATTCTAGAGGTGGAATTCTTGTGAGAAATAGGTGCACCATATTTCTTTGGTTTTCTTTATTTCAACTTTCACCAAAAATGAGCTTTGTATGGTTAGTTCTATCAAAAGTTGCAACTTCTTGATATTTTCCTTCATATCATCCCTTTGAATTATGTGCCATGTTTGGGCTTCAATGCAGCAGGCCATAGTGATTAATTATATGTAGGTTTTGAATATTTTTCCATCCAAAGATGCTCGTATATCTTTTTGAATTTTCCAAAAATAAGCCACTCTATCTTCTACCTCCTTGTCAATGGTTCCTTTAGTTTATGACAAACTTCTTTGAATAATTTATCATAGTATTTTATAGATTCATCTTCCCTTTGTATTAGATCTCTCGTCTAGCTGACACTTTTTGTTGGGATTCCAAGAGTATTAAAACTAGTGGGGAAGTCTTATTTTACTTCATTCTAGCTTTTCCATATTTAGGGTAGGTCTTCTTATAACAATCTAAAACATTTTTCTAGAGTGAGGATACAAAGTGAAGTAATTTTGGTTTATCCTCATCAATATCCTATCTTTCCCATAGAGATTCTAATAAGAATATGTGCTTTGTTTCTTCTATGCTATCTTTTCCAAATATAGGGATCTTAATTGAAGAATCATTTTTTTTCTTTCTTTGTTTAATTCCAATCTTTTGGATCTACAAACTAGGTTTTTCTTCTTTTTCTTTCGTTACTTTTTTGACCATGTAGGGTTTCTATTCCTTACCCTTGTCTCTTGCTAGTATTATATCAAAGTATTCTTTTCCTAGTATTTCTTTCCTCTATCTTTCTTTTCCTTATTATTTTGTTGTATTATTATCTTATGACATCTCATATTTTAGAATTTTTGGACTTTTGTATGGTTGAAGGGATGGATCCTGGTCAGGGGGTTGTGACTCTTCAAAATATCTAAATTTCATTTTCTTACTTGTTAATCCCATTTATTTGATTGTAAACATAATTCTTTTCCCAATTTCAATTTATTCTCTCTACTTTTTCTTATTTCTTCTTCTTTTAGTTTCTTTATACTTCTAAACAATTTCCTTGAAAGGATAGGATCTTCTTTAGAGTTTTTAGAAATTTCACAAATTTATCCTCCAAGTTGATGGTAAGGTCTGATGGGTCTGGTCTAATTGTCAAACCTTCAGAAGGCTGCAATAATAATAGAGTTTTTATCTTATTGTAAGGTCCTAATAACAATCTTTTAGATTCTCCATAGTCATTATTCTTCTTCTTTAAGCTAGTTATTAGTTGTCCTAATTTTCCCAATAGTTTTTGATCTTTCCAGAGTTTCCCAACTCTCTTTTGCGTTCTCTTTTTATTTTTCCCTAGCAACACCCCCTTTGGCATGCTCAACAACACCTTCATTGGCACACTCACTTCTCATTCTTTCTATAATCTCCATTCTTCTGTGATGTCTTTCTTCTCTTTCAATCCTTTGTTTTATTTTCTCTTCTCCATTTGGGTTATCCATGTTTAATTTTCTTACAAAACTAATTTGTTCTCTAAACTTTCTTATGTTTTTTTTATCTCCTTTTTCTATGTGTGTAGTTCATTTGGAGTTTCATTAATATTTTTATCACATCTCATGGTAGTTACATGGTATCCTTTCTCTTAGGAGTCACATCTCTTTAGGGATCCTTTCTAGAATCTTTCCCCTTTCCATTCCCCATCCCCTTGGTGCCTAACCCCCTCTCACAGGGTAAGTGCTAAGAAGATAGTCATTCAAAATTTCATACCTTTATTGAGTATCTCTTTACTCTAGTGTCCAATGTTAAATTTTGAAAACATTTGGGGTGTTCTATTCTTTATTTCACCTAACCAGGGTATCAATAATGAAACCAATATTAGCAAGAAATATGGGGAAATATAGACCAAATTTCTAAGCCCTAAGTATTTTCTAGGTGTTGTAGTTTATACCCTAGACTCAATAATATAAAGGTGAACACCAATGCAATCAAAAATATTATTAACTATTTATATATATCCACAAAATAATAGATAACATGATCTATACACAAAACTCTAGTATTCATTCTATTAATCAAATCAAATCAAATTTGGTACAATATAATATCTTCCCCTATTCTCTTATTTAACTCTTATCCAATCTCTATACATCTATCCTTCCATACACTAGTCTCTTGTACACGTATTTCTCTTTGTTTAGAACATATATCCTATTTTTTCCTATGACATTCTATCATTCATATCTTCATTTATACACACATCTATGAGATCTGGGACATGATCCATCCATGACACCCCTAGTCTAGATGATATCTTTACAATATTATGCTCCACAAGTCTTTTGTGCCAAAATGAAGTATGTTCTACTAGCTGACGTCTTCATTGTCTCGCTTTTTGACTAACACTTCTTATATATCAAAATGTCACAAGAAGAATAAGGAGAACGTGACAGATAGAAAACCACAACCATGACTCAATCCAATGAAATGTAGACATTTTTACATGAAATATCAAGCTAGATACATGATAAAACATTCATAACATCCACACCATGCTTCCACATTGATAAATCTATGGATAAAGAGCAGAAAACCCCATGAAATCCATTGTAAATGTGGCCAAGGATAGCCCTCTAGAAAAAAGGAGTCTAAAAATCAATAAATATAGCATGAACACCATTCCTCACCTTATAATTTTTATAAGAAAATAAATATCATGTATAAGGCCTCCATAGATCAAATTTGGTAGTTGCAAAAGTGGTTGCAACATTGATGGTTTTTTTGGGTCAAAACATGCCATTTTGGCCAATTTAAAAAACTAACACCATATTTTAGATGTTACTTTTGGCCAATTACAAAAATTCAACACCCTTCTATATGTCACATTCAAACTTTGGGTTCAAGATCTGAGTAAAATTGAGGAAGTTAAGCAATTACAAAAATTTGGCCTTGATGGTTCACTACCAAAATCCATCATGATGCGAAAATTCTAGAAGTTCAACTTCTATATGGATATTGCATAAATTTACTAGTATTTGAGATGCCAAATTTTAAATTTGGGAAAGATTCAAACAAAATGAGGAAGTTATGCAATTACAATGACCTTGATGTTGATATTCCAAAAATTTCACCTTGATGTGGATATTGATACCCTTAAAAATTCCACCAAAATCCATCCTAATGTGAAAATTATGTAAGTTTGACCCCTAAATGTATATTACAAAGCATTGATAGTGTCTAGGATGTCACATTTCAAATTTGGGAAAGATCCAAGCATAATTGAGGAAGTTATGCAATTGTGGAACTTTGACCCTAGTGTGGATATTGTGGAACTTTGAACCTAATGCGGATATTATGAAAATTTCACCTTGATGCAGATATATTATAGTACACTTAAAACTTCCACCAATATCCACCCTAAAAATTATGTAATAACGTAACTTGGTCACTTTTACCCAATTTTCACCAAATTTGAACTAGAAACTATATTTGTTTGGGCCCTCTACAAGGAAGGAAGCTTAGATAACCCTCACATTTAGCCATTTTTTGTATTTCTCAATTTAAGGTAATTAAATAAGAACCAAGGGACTAATTCAACAACTAGAGGCATGATCATGCAATATGGCCTAGATAACATCTCTTAGATTAATTATAAGTGATGGGCCATAAGGCAAGGCATGCATTTTCAACATGTACATTGTACTAAAGATAATGTCATAATTGACATTATGAACATGCACATGTGTAAAAAAATTACATTTTAAATATTCTACATTATTCTAAATATATATTAACTACTAATTTATTGTGAAATATTATAATTTTACCTCCAAAATAGATGAGATCATAAATATTGTTGGTGGTATAGTCAATTATGTACCACCTTATGATGTCAGACCCTAATATATAATTTCAATTCAATAATACAATTATTAATTAATTTGCATGTTAAAATTTAAAGTATAAAATGTAAAATACATTATATATTCATATTAAAATTCAAATACATGATCAACAAATAAATGTGTAATAGGTCACCATTGATTATCATACTATCTAAATCACCACCCTATACTATGTGATTACCCTCTATGCTCTCAATACATCTATAATGACAGTGAGTGCACTCCTAAGAGATGACATCCTCTACACTCGATACGTCACAGTTTTGTCTAGATATCATAAATGAAAATATCTATAAAATAGGTGGGATTTAGGAGCATTGAAACTTAATGGTATTTCTACCTAATCTTTTTTTGAACCAAAAGGCTAGGAAATCTATGTGCAATGTTGTTTAAGGGTGTATGTGAGGTTACCATCGGCATGGAGACTATGTACTTCTATAGTCTCCTTGATGACTAATGACACCATCACATGATGTATAATTTTTGGGCTAGTGGCCTTCATTGAATTTTTTCTGTTCATTGAGTTCTTTGTCTATCTTGGTTCACCTCTACTCTAAAACTTATAGTGTCACCTTATGGTCATTACACAAAGGTTAGTTGAGCACCATCCACCACCTATCCCAAAAATTATTTTTATATTGATATTGATTTCACCAATGAATTAAAAATATCTTTAAATTCACCAAGAGAGGTACATTGGTTTTGGGATCAATAAAAATATGTCTAATTTGGAATTTTGTTATGGGTTATCCCACAATACTGGTTTACAATTTTTGGCCAAACTGGACACTAAATTGATTTTTTCTAACCAAATCTTCACTTTCGGGCACCTATAGCAGCTAAACTGTAAGGAATTTGAAGATGATGCAAACTAGTGATTTGTGAAATTTTTTCTGTAGATTCTAAATATATTTTTTTTTCAAAATTTTTAGAATCAAATTGCACTTCTTTGTCCATCTCGTTTGAAATCTAGTTTTTATCAGTAAACACCATTTTTAAGGAGTGATGCTCACCGTATACAACATAATTTTTTTTCTATGATATAAAATTACAATTTTTTCAAATTTAGATTTGTAACTATGATATCTAACCAGTCCATTTGGTTTCATAATGTTTTATTGAATATTTTTTCCTTAATCAAGTTTCAAAGTCAAACCAATTACAATTCAGACATAAGTAGACTGTATACAACATAACTTTTTTTGTATGTATCAAAATTCTTTTTTTTTAGTGGATCAAGGACATCATACTTAGTCTGAACATATTTTTCTAAATTTTATTTGGATAATCTTCTATTTTTCCATGCGTGCAGAATAGAGAGCTTGATTTTTGGTGAAAAACCTATGTTTAATCAAACTAAAAAAAATACATAATAAAACCAAAACATATTAAAATTATATTTGATCGATTCATTCTAAGGAATACCATCATCTAGTTGGGTTTGTGAAGTATCCTCCATTTTCATCCTCAACTAGAGCTTCAAAGGGAAAAAATTTGTAAAAATTTGGTGCCAGGGGAGGAGAAGGGGGGAGAAGGGGGGAAAAGGGGAATTCAAATGAACCTAGGTTTGAGTGAACCCCCTCTTTTCCATTGTATATGTCATTAAAAAATGCAAAAAAATTGAGTCCCTTCATTTAATATGGTTCGCTCGAACCGGGGTCCATTCTAACACCCTAGTTCGTGTGAACCACTAAAAAGCAATTTTTTTTTCATAGGAACATTTTTCCAATTTTCCTTCCTCACTGGAATTGTAAACCAATTTTGTGGGTTTACCCTTATATCTTTTTTTTTTTCACTTATTGTAAGATAAATTTGTTGCATTAAATTGGTGACATGAATCTTTATGAATTTTCTATAGATAAATTTGATTCATGACATAGTCAACTTGCTTCATCATTGATTCTAATGATAAAACAAGTGATGCATGCTGTGGGTTTCCTATGGATACCTTCAACGAGGAAACTAATTCTACAAGTTGAATTTTATTTTTAATCCAAATGCCCTAATAATTTATCTTGGATTTCACTAGGATTTTTCATAGCTATAGGAGGAGATTGGGGTGATGTGGCCCATATCCCTTTATATATTTAATCATCTATATTAGGTTAAATGATAGAATTTTTTGAAGTTGATATAGAAAATAAAATATAAGAAATATATTGAGAAATAGTCCATTTTTAAAAAATGCAAACATTATTTTGAATAAAAAAACCTGAAAATATTCTTCATTCACCTCTCCTTCAATGCGAAATTATTGAAAAACTTGGGATAGAATAAATTTATTAAAATGTGATTGTTTTTCTTCCAAAAACCTTAAATGTGATTGTTTTTCTTCCAAAAACCTTACTCATGGCTATGAATTGGCAACAAGATTTTTTTCTTTCCTTTTAACTTAAAAAATGTAATCATATTTTATACAACATAAACATGAACATGTTATATATTGGTATTTTCCAATTCATAATGTAATCATGTTATTTATAGTTTTTAATAATGTGATTACATTATTGCCAAAATCACTAGTAAATAGTTGTCTTTATGTCCCCTAATTTGGTGCATATATACCCTCTGTCCATAAGTTCTATATTAGGTGATCAAAGGTGGTAAATTCCCAATATAGGCTCTACACATCATGCTTAGATAAGGTATATTGGTAAACTTGCAACCATTTTATACACCCACTTGAATAAATCTAGGTTTTTATCATGCTTGGCGCATACTCCTATTGAAACCCATGAATTAACCTTCAATCCTAAACCATCAAATCCTTTCTTCCAAAATTAATTCTAAATGAAATCCTTACCTAAATATAAAATCAACCATCAACCTTTCAAACCTTCATCCTCAAACATCCATAATTAAACCTTTGAATCTAAACGAAAATCCTAAAATCATATCATAAACCAAAAGTTTTCTTCCCATCATCATCTAATCCTAATTCTTCTAGTCTATCTATATTCCATTTTTTTTATCCCAATCCTTCAGATCCCTAAAACCTTTACAATCCAATCAATCCTACCAATACCAATAAACAATAATATCCTTGATGGATATCTTTCAAAGATAACTAGCTAAGGGTCATAGCCCCCAATACACAAATACTATTGTGCCATCTCACCAAATCATTATTTCCCTACCATCCACATGTCCCATTGATCATGTGTTCATGAACGCCAATCCCTCAAATCCATTAATATATTAACTCTAACATCCATAAAAACCTATCCACCATCCATGTGCACAAATACAAGAGTTCCTCCATGCACTAATTTTTTCATGAGGATTGCACCCTAGATGCTAAGCTTGAAGCTCAACAATCCCATGAAACATGAAAACACCTTCAAGCTTATAGGTATGCTCACAGTGAAGGTGAATCTCCAGATTATGGGCTGGTTCCCTTTTTGATCTCCTCAAATTTATTGACTTTTGTGGAAAAAGGGAGAAATATTAAACTATTAAACTGAAGGAAACTTGAACAATAAACTATATCTAGGAGGTCATGCATCGAAAAAAACTAATATGCAAACTGATTCACAACTAATATTCTCAAAAATCTGTTAACACAACTCAACTTGGAAACCTTGATCACAAAAATATTTCACTAAAAAACCTTTCCTTACTAAGGAAAACTTGGTTTTCACAAATTAAGAGAAGAGATAAACTTAAGAGCACAATCAATGACCTATGATAAATTGCTATTGTATACATGAATTAGTAAATGAGACAAAAATTTAAAGGTTTCTAATTTAAAACACATTAAACTTGCATCAAATAATTTAAAAGAGACAAAACACCATAAATTGGGAAGGTAAACTCTGTTGCTATTGAATATCTTGAAGGAAAACTCTGTTTCTATTGAATATCTTGAAGGAAAAATTTGCAAAACTCTAAACAATTTGCTAAAACATAAAGTACTACTGTATTAAAACTATAAATAATGAAAGTTGAGTTACAAATCTTTCTAATCTCTCTACTGTGTAAAAGAGTAATGGAAGCAAGAACCGAGAAAAAGACTAAGTTTTTCTCAATATATACAAAAATAACTCCAAGAGTTAGGAGGTGGCAGAAGCAACTAACTGGAAGTGAAAAAATCTCCAAAATCCTTCTCACGAGTAAAGATAAAAACCCATAAAAGGGGCCCACAACTGAAGCAAACTAGGCTCAAACACCTCTTGCATGATAGTCAACCCCAAAAGGCTCCTCAAACTGAAGATGTGACTGTGAAACCCTTGTAGAACTCCACTCTTGACATTGCATGATTTTGAGCTTCAGTTCCACTTCTTTCCCATTTTTGCATGATTATTTAATTTGAAGAGACTCAAGTCTATCTCCACATCTTCACATTTTGTGTGAATGGACTTGGAGTTAATCAATTTGCAATGATATCTTCTCATTACATCTAAATCTTCACTTAGGATATTTTGATTTTCTTCAAAAATCATAAAATACTTAAAGGCACACTAAGGTTGATTTTCTTCCAAAGACTATAAAATAAACCAAAGGCATAAAGCCTAGGTATAACTCATATGCAAGACATAATAATACCTTGAAGGTATTAGTGGAGACATTTATATTTTAATTTGATGTGATAAAAATCACAACTCAAAACATCAAGCCCTAACTTCTCATTTCATTTTGCATTCGAACTTTGGAGAAAATTTTTCTTTGCATAGCCTCCGCTATTAGAGTTTTAGCTCGAACCTACAAATTATCTTATGCCGCTTCTAGGAAATATCCATGAAGAATCTTGCAGAGGTAAGTCTCTGATTTTAAAACTGAATGGTGCCCTCCATTTTGAATCCTTTTATTGGGCTTACAACTATGACTTCACTATTTTTTGTTGTATTTTTTTATGCCTTTGTTGATACTATCTTTCTCCATCGAGGCCTCCATGATTATATTGGTTCAAGCTTTGGGGATCCTTCTGTTGGAAAACCTACAAGTTTATATGTACTTCCTTCACCACAAGAACTTAGGTAAGCTTCTGGGTTTTCCATATTATTTCTTTGATAAAACACTCTTGTTTCTATATGAAGTTCTGGATTTCTCAAATATTTTGTATAATCGAAAGCTTCCATCTTTTGGGTATTTGTTTTCTTTGCTGAAATGAAGCATCTTATGTATTATGTAGCTATATTCCTTTCTTAGCTTATGGGTTTTGTGATTCTTCTATGGCCACACCCTTCTTGATTTTTTGGGTGCTATTCAAGATTTTGTATGAGCTTGAAAGCTTACGTACTTCTGTATCTTGTATCTCCATTCAAATTTTTAGAAATTATGGGTTCTAAACCCCTAGCTGTGGTTGTATATCCATTTTTTGAGTAAAAAAAACAAAGCTCAAGCTTTCTCCTTCTGGGTTTCATTATACTCAAGCAACTTGAAGGTTTCATTTTTCATGTATTTAGCCAACTCTTATATAGAGCTTTGATGGATTTGGATTTTTTAGGAACAAAGAAAAACTTTCAGGCCGTGGTTACAAAACTCATACTTCTCTTCATTTTGACTTCATCTTAGCTTGAAACCCTAGCACCATATTAGCATTCTATTTATTTTCTTTCTAGGAATACATGCTTGGCTTCCAAAATATGGCATAATATTGTCTACTTTTTTGATAGAGATGGAAGAAACATTTATTTCATTCTACAATGTTGAAGAAGATAGTAATGCAATGATGAATTACTTGTTCCTGCAAGTGAATAAAGAAGTTAGAAAAATAATGACGTTCTATGCTCTTTCTGATGGTTAAATCCAATTTGATGATCTGACTTGGCCCTTTTCACATATCTGACAATGATTCAATTGAATTGATGCATCATCACTATAATGTTATATGTCTATTGATAAAAACATATGATGAGTTTTTACATCTCGAGCTCTAACAAATATTTGAATCAATGCAAGTACATCTGAAGACTGGGTACAAGAGGAGTTGAAGACAAGAAGATCAAGTTGAAGATAGGAGGATAAACACCAACAATACAAGGAAATGACATATATGAATTCTCCTTATGTGTTTTTCTTTTAATTAATCTTTAGATATATAGCTTGCACTCTTTCTTGTACATGAATTCAATCTAGTAATTCCCACGGTTTGTGTGGGAATTTTAGCTCTTTTTTGATCTTCAGTGAATAAGACAACAACATTATATACATTTTCATTTCTAAATGAATGAAATACATAATTATCATACAACTTTTGTAATCTCTTTTTGTTGTAAAATATTGCACAATAAGAACTGAACTTCATTTAAAAACTTAATATGCAAATGGTAATGATTAGAAGAATTTAATGTAGTACCTTTCACCTTAAAAGTAGTTACCTATTCCAACTCTACCAAAATGAGCTGTAGGTGAAATTTTTGGTAACATTTCTAGAGATTTCTGCTGAATGCTTGCTTGCTAAGCATGCAAGATTAGTTTCATTGATAATCCATTGGGCATAGAGTCAAATGTTCCCTCCTCAAACTCTTGAAACCATTATAACTCAGCTATTTGGAACCATACAACAACATAACAAAACAAAAAAGAAACTAAACGTGGCTTTGTTTAAGACAAGACTAGCAAACAGTGCATTTGCACTTTATTGAAAAACTTGAAATATGACTGAAATGAAATGTGCCATGACACTTATTAGTTGAAAACTACTACTCTACTATATACATTTGCAAACTTTTGATCCTCAATAGCACTGTTTGAGGTGAATCTTGTTGATAGGGATTTGCAACACCTCTCCATCCAACTTTGAGAGTTAGAATGCATTATGTTGTTTGCATTCTATGATAATGTATGGGCCATCCCACATGGCATCAATTCTTTTGTTTTTATCAGGTCTTATCTTGAGTTCATCCCATTTAAATACTAGATCTCCCTCGTTGAGTGTCCTTGGGACTACTTTTCTGTCAAATGTCCTTTTCATCCAAGCTTGATGAATCTCCAAAATTTCTTAATGCCTCTTTCCTTATTTCTTCTAGCTCCATTAGCTATGAAGGCCTAATTTCCATAGGTTCCTCTTCAAGCAAATCCATCTCTTTGATCATACTTAAGGTAGGTAGCTCAATTGAGATAGGAATCTTGGCCTCTTTACCATATGTTAGAACATAGGGTGAATTACCTATTGCTCTCATAGGTGTTATCCTATCAGCCCAAAGGGCTAGCTTCAGTTAATCATTCCAGGTCCTTTGATTGTCTTGGATTGTCTTCTTGATGATCTTGATTAAATTCTAGTTAGTGGCCTCATCCTGTCCATTACCCTGAGGGTATATAGTTTGAAGAAGTATTTAGATAAATATTATTCTTAATCGACCAATATGAAACTATTAAGCCTATGAATGTTAATGCATTATAAAAAATGATTGAATTTGGTGTACCAAACTTGGAAACCAAGTCTTGATAGAAATTCAAAATAGATGTCTCATTTATATCCTTTAGTGCAACTACTTCAGTCCACTTCGTAAAGTAATATATAGCTATAAGTATCCATTTATGCCCAACACTTGAAGGTGGATTAATGGGACTAGTGAAATCAAATCCCCACTTTCTAAAAGGTTGCTCCACTTGAATTGGATGTAGAGGTAGGGCTGCAAGCTTCTACTTTCCTACAAACATTGCACATTTATTACATTTTCTGACCCAAGCATGGGCATCTTTAAATAAATTAGGCCAATAATACCCAACTCTCATTATCTTCAAAATTGTGGTTCTTGGTGCAAAATGGCCTCTAGAGGGCCCATCATGAAATTCTTTCAGAATTTTCTCAATCTATATTGGTTAAACACATATGAGCAAAAAACCATGATAATCTCTCTTATACAAAATTCCATCAATTACAACATAACCTATGGATTGAAGCCTATAATACCTTCATTTTGACTTGTCCAAACCTTTAGGAGAGTCACATGTATGTAAATAATGAATCATTTGTTGTATCTAGTTTGCGGTTCTAACTGGAAAATCAACTTGTTCTTCATTATTAAGCACTGTTTTAACTCATTGATGAATTTGTTTGCTATTTTTTGCATTTCCAACAAGCTGTTCACATAGGCCTTTTCCTCTAACAAGCTTGGTTACTTTAATTTCAATATCATACTCCATCACTTTTGTGATCCAACTTGCTCTTTTATCATTAGTGTCCTTGCTAAGTAGAAAATATTTGACTATTGAATGAATAGCCAACAACTGTATTTTTTTATTTGAAAGCATATGCCTAAATTTCTTAAGGCTTCTTACTAAAAATAGCACATGATTTTCTAAAAATGAGTATTTGACTTCATAATCATGCATAACTTGACTAAAGAAAGCCACATGCTACTCTAATCCATCTTCATTTTGCTAACAAAGCATGACTAAAATTGTATCAACACTCCCAAATGCGTATAATATGAAATCTTTATCAAAATTTAGATTAATAAGTGTTGGGGCTGCTAATAATTCCTCTTTAATTTGTTCAAAACTAATCTTACCTTCCTTAGTCCAGCTAAATGGAATATTATTTTTTAGCATAGCTGTATGAGGCTGCAATAATACTGCAATGTTAGGAATGAACCTTCTAACAAAATTGATCCTACCTAGAAAACTCTGCAAACCTTTCTTATGTGCATGTAGTGGTAAAGCTAAAATAGTTGTGATTCTTTCTGGATCAATGGTGATACCATGCTTTGAAACAATATGTCCCATAAGCTTCCCCTTATGGACTAAAAAAATGCTCTTCTTTGGATTTAGTGACACCTCATACTCTCTACATCTTTCAAAGATCTATCTTAAAAGATCAAATTTTTTGTTAGCTTTCTTTGAAAATACAATAATATTATCTAAATACACAAGAACATATTTATTTATAAGGCCTTGGAAAGCCATGTCCATTGCTCTCTAAAAGGTTGCCCTTGCATTGGATAATCTGAAGGGCATCTTTTTGTAAGCCATAGTACCCCACTTGGTAGTAAAGGCTATTTTGAATTGCCCTTCCTCTTTTACCAAAATCTGGTTGTACCCTGAATAACCATCCAATAATGATAATCTTTCTGAACCTGAAACAACCTACAAATTCTACTCCATTGAAGGTAGTGGGTAATGATCTTTAAGAGATACTCTGTTTAGATCACATAAATCAATACAAGCCTTATCTCTCCATTATTTTTCCTAATAGGCACCAAGTTAGAAACCAAGGATGTATGCTTTATTGGAAAGATAATACTACCTTCAATACGCTTGTTCAGTTCTATCTTCATGAGATGCTCCAGCTTGGGATTTAGAGGCCTTTGTTTCTGCCTTACTAGTTTTGTATTTGGCTCCAACTCAATAGAGTGTTGAGCTAACTTAAGGTTAAAACCCTTTAAATCTCCATACTCCCAAGAAAAAACATCACTGAATTCTTGGAAAAGAAAGATAAAAGATTTATGTTCCTCTTTGTATAGACTTTTCCAAGATTGAGAAGATTATATCTAAATATTTCAATTGGTTCATAGTGCTCCTGCTTCACTGTATGCTGGATTTATCTTTTCTAACCTAATCATCAGTGTTAATAATTTATTTGAGGGACACCAAACCTTTGGGTAGCTTATTGGAATTTGCAAAATCTGGTTAACATATTACTGCTCAAACTTTTGTTGGTTTTCAACAGAAAAATTTGCTTCTTCCATCATAAAATTAATAATTTGTTCATCACTATCAAAAACCTACCAACTAACATTATTATTAGGTAGTGATGGTCTCACAAACACTTTTACATACTGATGAACCTCAACATTATTTATATCAGTTGGTATATCAAATTGTGATCCTATGGCAACAAGCTTATCTACTTCTTTATTGTAATTTCTAAGAATAGACAACAGATTAAAAGCATCACATTCTTCAATTAAATCCCAAGTTCTGTGCTTATACAGCTTAAGCAAATCATTTTTAGTTACACTTAGATTTCTTACCTAATTTGTTAACAACTCAAAATCACCAAATACTTGCAGAAACTTTATACCTTTCTTTCTGGCCCACTCTAGGCCATGAATTAATGCCTCATACTCAACTATATTGTTTGAGTAACTGAAAGAAAAAAGAAGTGCTAAATAATATCTCTCTCCAGAGGTGAAATCAACATAGCTCATCCACCAACACCTATTTTACTTCTTGAGCCATCAAAATATAGCTTCCAAAGCTAATCACTTTGCTATTTTGGCTACTTTTCATCTTTGACCAGATTTGGAACAATCACATTAGGCTCCTAAATCATGTAAATTCTCAAACCTACTTCATCCATGTGACTAAAAGGATCAACCTCATGATTCTCAGCTGCCCACTCATCTAAATTTATGTAAGGTATTCCCTCAATAGGTACACTCGGGTCTAGGGTCATGGATTGATCCTCTTGCTCATGGATAGCTAGGTTTGTATTTATAGGATTTGCAATATAAGGATCAATATGGTCTTTAGCCTGTAGTTTTGACTTGTCAGTCACTCTAGTGCCATATCTAGTTCTAAAAAACATATGTGACCAATCTGATGATAAATACCCACCCAACTTTGTTGTAAGATCTCTAGAAAGGAAAATGGGAAAGAAAGGTGGTAAATCAATGACATAGATATCCTATGGGATTGAAAAGTTTAGACAAGCATGTAAGGTAAAGGGAAGACTTTTAATCACTCTAACAGACTTAATTTCTGTACCATCTAATTGGACTACTCCCTTTGATAATGGTTCATGTATCAGTCCTAACTTATCCACTAGTTGTTTAGGCATAACAAAGCTGCTTGCTCCTGAGTCAATCATGTAGTTATGCACTATAATATCACCAATAATCAAACTGACATAAAAAAAGGTGGTTTTACCTCTTGGGCTGGCTACTCACTCTTAACTTATGGACTATTTGCAAAAAATATAGACTGCTGCTTAGTAGATTCATCTCTTTTGAAGTGTTAACAACATTTTGATTATATAGCTGATTAGGCCTTGCATTGACATTTATCCTTTGTCCTTGATAATCATCCTGATAAGGTGGTCTATTTTCCTAAAATGGTGCTTCAGTAAGGTCTATAATTTTTATTTTGTTGATTATTGAGGCTCACTAGGTCATTGCTAACAGTTTTCAACAATTTGGCCATTTACTATTGGGTACCCCTAAGCTCTTGCAAGTCTGAATTTGCTAGAACAACATTATTTTGAATAGTTGCTTGAAAGCCTAAGGTTGGAATAGTAGGCAATGTGGAAATTCAAGGTATTTGGATAGGCATTAAAATGGCTAAATATCTAGGAAAATAGAGGAATAAGAAGCCTGGGTGCAATTTTACTAGCCTGAAAAGAATATTCTCAGCTCTAATAGCTATATCAAATGTTGTAGGTAATGTAACTCCACCCATAGATTGTATCATTACAACAAATCACTATTTAATGCTTTGAGAAAATATAGGAATGCATGATCAGGTGAAGGTCTTACCATTGCTGGGATTCTATTCTAGGTTCTTTGAAACCAAAAGTTAAAATTAGTCATATACTCCTATGGAGCTCTTTTAATGATCATCATCTGCTCAACAAGAGAAAGATGATCTGAATTTTTTGAAAAATGCCTATTTAAGGCATCCCCTAAGGCATCCCATGATGCAATGGAACTCACAACTAAGCCTCTAAACCATTGAAGTGATTTTCCTTTTAATGGTGTTGCAGGAAGTCTTAACACCATATTTTCTTATGTAACATGATGAACTCCACATAGTGAAGCTACATCCCTTATGTGTTCTACTAGTGTAGTTTGATCCTCATTAGTGAAAGTAGACAAATTTTTGAGTGCAGCCATTAGTATGTCATCGTACTGCTCCAGATTCAATGGGATGCCCCCATTGAATAGTACAAATGCATGTGCTCTAGCCATCGGAGCTGCTTGAGCTCTTGGATTTGGGATCTAAAGTATTAGAATAGGACGTGATGAAATTACTAGTATCGAACTTACAAATTCGAGACTAGGAGGTGTAGAATGAGATCTCGGTGTTGAACATGATCTTGATCTACTTAATCTACTTCTTGTTGTTCTACCTCTTCTCTTGGGTGATGAAAGTTGTAGATATTCAAAGGGATCAACACTTCCTCTTAACTGAACTCTTCTCATGTGTTGTTGGATCTACACTAAAACCAGAAAAATAGAGTTGCAAAATAAAAATTATAACCTCTAACAGGTAAAATACTGATGTATATCTAAAAAAAAAAACTTGAAACTATTGAATTCTTTCTATGAAGTGAGCTTCAGAGTTCCACCTGGCGTGCCAAAAGTTTTTGTCAAGAGGATTGCACCCTAGATGCTAAGCTTGAAGCTCAACAATCCCATGAAACATCGAAACACCTTCGAGCCTATGGGTATGCTCATAACAAAGGAAAATATTTAGATTGTGGATTGGTTCCCCTTTTGATCTCATAGAATTTATTGACTTGTGTGGGAAAGGGAGAAATATTAAACTATTAAACTGAAGGAAACTTGAACGACAAACTATTTCTAGGAGGTGATGCATCGAAGAAAACTAATATGCAAACTGATTCACGACTAATATTCTCAGAAATCTGTTAACACAAATCAAATTGGGCACCTTGATCACAAAAATATTTCACTAAAAGTCTCTTTAAACTTTTCTTTACTAAGGAAAACAGGGTTTTCACAAATTAAGAGAAGAGAAACTTAAGAGCACAATCAATGACCTATGATAAATTGCTATTGTGTACATGCATCAGTAAATGAGACAAAAATTTAAAGGTTTCTATTAAAACACATTAAACTGGCATCAAATCAATTAAAAGAGAAAAAAACTAGAAATTAGGAAGGTAAACTCTATTTCTATTGAATATCCTGAAGGAAAACTCTGCAAAACTCTAAACAATTTGCTGAAACATAAAGTACTACTATATTAAAACTGCAAATAATGAAAGCTAAGTTACAAGTCTTTCCAATCTCTCTACTATGTAAAAGAGTAATGGAAGCAAGAATCAAGAAAAAGACTAAGTATTTCTCAATATATACGAAAAAAAGTTCCAAGAGTCACGATAGAAGCAACTAACTCAGAAGTGAAAAATATCTCCAAAATCCTTTTCATGAGTAAAGATAAAAAATCATAAAAGGGGGCCCACAACTGAAGCAAATTGAAGAAAAATAGGCTCAAACACCTCTTGAATGATAGTCAACCCCAAAAGGCTCCTCAAACTAAAGATGTGATTGTGAAGCCACTGTAGAACTCCACTCTTGAGCTTGCATGATTTTGAGCTTTAGTTCCACCTCTTTCCCATTTTTGTATGATTAGTTAACTTGAAGAGATTCAAGTCTATCTCCACATCACATTTTGCATGAATGGACTTGGAGTTAATCAATTTGCAATGATCTCTTATCATTACCTCTATATCTTCACGTAAGCTTTTTTAATTTTCTTCAAAAATCATAAAATACTTAAAGGCACGCTAAGGTTGATTTTCCTCCAAAGACTATAAAATAAACCAAAGGCATAAATCCTAGGTATAACTCATATGCAAGACATAATAATACCTTGAAGGTATTAGTGGAGACATTTATATTTTAATTTGATGTGATAAAAACCACAACTTGAAATAGGGTAAAGAAGAAAATCCTAAGACAAAACATCAAGCCCTAACTTCTCATTTCATTTTGCATTCAAACTTTGGAGAAAATTTAACTTTGCACACAACCACCACTATTAGGGTTTGAGCTTGAACCTACAAATCTTATGCCGCTTCTAGGAAATATCCATGAAGAATCTTGCAGAGGTAAGTCTCTAGTTTCAAAATTGACGTTCAGTGCCCTCCATTTTGTTCACATTTTATTGCGCTTACAACTGCCGCCTCACCATTTTCTGTTGTATTTTTTTATGCCTCTGTTGATACTATCTTTCTCCATTGAGGATGCCATGATTATACTGGTTCACACTTTGGGGATCCTTTTGTTGGAAAACCCATAGGTTTATATGTACTTCCTTCACCAAAAGAACTCAGGTAAGCTTCTGGGTTTTCCATATTCTTTCCTGATAAAACACTCTTGCTTTTGTATGAAGTTTTGGATATCTCAAATATTTTGGATAGGCTCAAGCTTCCATCTTCTGGGTATTTTTTTTATTTGCTGAAATGAAGCATCTTATGTATTATGTAGTCATATTCCTTTCTTAGCTTCTGGGTTTTGTAAATTTTCTATGGCCGTGCCCTTCTTGATTTTTTGGGTGCTATTCAAGATTTTGTATGAGCTTGAAAGCTTACTTACTTTCTGTATCTTGTATCTCCATTCAAATTTTCAGAAATTATGGGTTCTAAACCCCTGGCCATGGCTACATATCCATTTTCTTATTAAAAGAAAACAAAGCTCAAGCTTTCTCCTTCTGGGTTTCATTATACTTGCAACTTGAAGGTTTCATTTTTCATGTATTTAGCCAACTCTTATATAAAGCTTTGATGGCTTTGGATTTTTTAGGAACAAAGAAAAAAATTTCAGGCCATGGTTACAAAACTCATACTTCTCTTCACTTTGACTTCCTCTTAGCTTGAAACCCTAGCACCATATTAACATTCTATTTATTTGCTTTCTAGGAATACATTCTTGGCTTCCAAAATATGGCATAATATTGTCTACTTTTTTTATAGAGATGGAAGAAACATTTATTTCATTCTGGGTTTATTACTAATGTCTGAAGCACATTCTGGGTGTTCTTACTTTCACAAATACATCACTTTATTTTTGAGAACACAAAAAAGAGAAACTTCATTATATCACCTATTTTCCCTCACTATGGCTGTATAATGTGCACACAATCTCTTCTTTTTAGTTCATTATCTCCATTCGGGCACCCTCAAACTTGCACACAGGTGCATTGTATAGGCCATAATGAGTTTGATATCAATATTTCTTTCACTTTATTGTTTGCTTATTGCAACATGTTTGCATTTAGAAAGAAGAAGAGGCATCTATAGATGTTATGGTGATTCATCACCATAGGCTATAGCTTCCTTTACATTCTAAAAATATGCACAAAACACTACTTCTTTTCACTACCTTGTCTCTTTAGGAGTATTGAGTATATGGCTATAAGACCTCTCTTATGAATGCTCCTTTCAAAAAATTGAAACATGTTATAATGCCGAAACAAGATTTGAATATCATGCCTTACTTTGCTTCAGAGTTATGATGTTGTCCAAAAGTTATGCCTCTTTCAAATGTTGCATACAGATTTATGATGCTTAAGTACATTACACAGATTATTTTAATGACCCTACTACACTCTATGCTGTGGTTTTATCCATTCTCTTTATTTTTGTCTTGAATGTTTGCTTCTTATCTGTGTAAAAACTGTTGTCCTTGAATGACTGTCACAAACATTGGATGATTTGTAACCTTTATGAATCTTTGTGACTTGGGACAACTTTAAATCCTTTGCTCCAATATGTCATTAGACCTTCTTTTCACGTGCTCTTTTTCTTTGCACAGATCCTTAAATTATTGTCTTTATACACATAAGGAATGCTGCCTCTATTCTTGCAAATATTCACTATTGCTTTGTAAAGGTGCTTAGTGATCCTATAGCTTTTCTTTGTTTCCTTGACAGAGGCTTCCTTACTCTTCATGTCATTAATAAATTGGTAAGGCATCCTTCAGCACTAGGAAGTTCCCAAAATAGGAGAAAAAGCTTATCTGATATAAAGCTATCTTTTGTCTCAAATCTTCAAAGTTGTATTGATGCTCAAGACTTGATGAAATTTTTCCTCATTCTAGTAGAACTGCCTAGTATTAATGCATTCATTTCTTTTATATTTTTGGCATGATGTAGTATGCATGTTGGGCTCTACCCTTATGGGAGCCCATTTTTCACCACATGCTATAATGTTGAACAAGATAGTAATGCAATGATGAATTTACCTATTCCTGCACATTCAATAAACAAGTTGGAAAAATAATGATGTTATATGCTCTTTCTGATGGTTAAATCCAATTTGATGATCTGACTTGGCCCTTTGCACATATCTAGTAATGATTTAATTGAATTGATGCATCATAGCTATAGGTTATATGTCTATTGATAGAAACATATGATGAGTTTTTGTATCCTAAGCTCTAACAAATCTTTCAATCAATGCAAGTACATCTAAAGACCGAGTACAAGAGGAGCTGAAGATAAGAATATCAAGCTGAAGATAGGAGGATCAACACCAACATTACAAGGCAATGACAAATATGAATTCTCCTTATGTTTTTTTCTTTTCATTAATCTTTAGATATATAGCTTGCACTCTATCTTGTACATGAATTCAATTTAGTCATTCCCACGGCTTGTGTGGGACTTTTAACGCTTTTTTGATCTTCAATGAATAAGACAAAAACATTATATATATTTGCATTTCTAAATGAATGAAATACAAAATTATAATGCAACTTTTTTAATCTCTTTTTGTTGTAAAATATTGCACAATAAGAACTGAACTTCATTTGAAAACTTAATATGCTAATGATTAGCATAATTTAATGTAGTAACTTTCACCTTAAAAGTAGTCAGCTGTTCTAGCTCTACCAAAATGAGCTATAGGTGAAATTTTTGGTAACACTAATCACTAGCAACATAAAATTCCATGCTTCCATTCACCAAATTAGGATTAAAAAGTGTGCACATCATTGTACTTGCTTCAAAATGATGAATCCATCATTAAATTCATGATATTTCATGACACTCCTCATGGGACCATAATATTTGGTTTGGAATAAGTTAGATGAATTCATATATAGACCAAATAATCCATATAAATTAAAGGATCAAGTCACCAAGTGTTGACATAAAAAAATTAAAAGAAAAATATGATCAAGAATAAAAATATATCCAAAAGGTTGCAAAGGCTTACCAATCCAAATGTGAGAACAAGAAAAAAGTGGATCCAAAAGAAAAATAAATAAAAAATTCCAAACATACCCATCAATCAAAAGAGAAGCATAAGAATAATGTAGATCCCAAGGAAAAAAATATTACATCCAAATGTACAATTCCAAGTGTTAATCCCATCCCCAAACCCACAAATCCCTATTCCCCATTTTGATGTGAAATACCCCATCAAAAGCCAATTATCTCTATCCTTAATATCCTAAGTCTATTTTGGGCTTCTATATGTCCCAAAATTAACACTCCTAAGTCCTCCATCTCCTAATTCTATGTTGAGTTAGTATGTCCCAAAATATAGAATCCTAAGTTCTCCATATCCTCACTCAATTTTGGGTCTAGGCTACGTCCTAAAATCACCTATCCTAATTCCTCCATCTAAATGCTGACATCCACAATCTACAATCCCAACCCATACATATAAATCCTCACCTCCAATAATACCTCTGCATCTAACATTCCAATGAGCACCATGGTGTGTGAAAGTAATTTCCCTAACAACACTTCCTTATGTTTCCACTACTCCATCCTCTCATTCATCCATCTTTCAACATTCACTACATTTAATGTAGCATATACCTTTCATCCAATATTTTACATAAATCATTATCCATCCATTATCTTCCCACTCACTTAATCTATCTTAGCAACATCTTTCAACACCTATCGGCATGATATCATTTATTAAGGTCCATAGAAATATTTATTCAAGGGGTACTATACATGTAAAAATATGCTTGATTCCTTTCTCCAACCTCTTATTTGCTAGAGTAAATGGTTTTTACCATTTACCATTCTTAAGTTTTACTTAGGAAAATATTATTATATATTAATTAGTTAGGTGCATATAGTTTTATTAGTTATTGTCAGTTATTTCTTTTACTAACTTGCATCTTGCCTTTATAAGCAAGCTTTTGTACATTATTTGTCATCTCAATTCATTCTTTTTTTATTTCTGGTGAAAGAGCTTTGCTTCTCTCCTATTTGTGAAGGTTTATTTTGTAGATTGTGCTTCTAGGAGATGAATATTCACCAACATGGTATCAAAGCTCCTCCTCTTGCTCACCTTCCTAGAGAGTTTCTGTCGAGGAAATCCAAGCATATTTTTTCCTATTGAAGATTATTGTTGGCATTTGAAATTTATTAAATTTCAAAGTTTCCATTATTGGAGATATTTACAAGCCTCCATTTTGTGTATATAGTTTGTATGGTTGGATGGAGGCATTGTTGGTGCGTTTAAACCCTATGCACTATTTTTTTTTCTTGAATCTCTATTGTGATTCATCTCTGTTCAGTTCAGGTGTGAAGACTGGCCTTACATCTTTGTTTTGTTGTCATGTGGTTTCCTACCACAGAGTGGGAGATTGACGCCTAATTTGGTCAATTTTGCTTGGGCAAAGGGCTATTGAGAGGCATGTGGGGAGCAAGCACAGAGACCTGTTTTTGGTTTTTTGCTGCACAAAGATCCCTATTATGTTTGAAGTTGAGGCATGATTTTCTACTCAAGAGACACGATTCAAGGCATACATCTGAGTTTGGATTCTTCAACTTTTGGCATGATTCTTCTCTAGGGGAGGCTTTTGTGCCCTTTGCATGTTCTTCCTCTACAATCAAGCATTGCACCCATGGTTTTGGAGAATGTATTGAAGCCACTTTTCTGAAAGAGATGACTATGTTTCAACCTATGTAGGCTATTTTTTTTTATCTTTTTTTTTTGAGTTTATCCTTCATTGCTTTTATACCATGTAGGAGATGGCAACTGCTTCATAGGATCCTCAACCTACAATAATAAACCCCCTCATAGATACATGAGAGAAGCACAAGCTATTTTTCCAAATACCAAAATATGATATTATTTTGAACCAATAATTTTAATATGTTTGTCTTTGCATGGTTTTGCATTATTTATTCTCTACTTGTGTGTATTATTATTTTACTTATATTTGTAATGGTCCTTGTATTATATTGCCACAACAATAAGATGGTCTTTTAAATCATGGTTTCATAAGACATATGCTTGCATGAAACCTTTTGTTTTGGGTTATTCATTTATGCACTTAGCACATCATCACATTTATTTTATACCTTTGTGCATAAAGTCAAGTGGTTTATCAAATCAAGATTTCTTGAACCAAAACAACATATATCACTCCATCCCTCCAGCACTCTCTACATCCTTTCTATCTAAATCTATCCATCTTATTATGTTAAACTTTTCTATCCTTACATATCCTTTTCCCTTTATGCTCCAATCCATTCATTTTGAAGCACACCTATTTCTTTGACCTCACCTATCATCTTGAGGGGAAATGCCAATATATCCCCTCATCATTACTCCTATCCTTCCAACATCTAGGGTATGCTCCCACTAGTCTCATCCCTTTCTAGCTACTATATTTTATTCTTCTTTGAAACAAGATTGCTTCATCTAGTTACAATGCCATCTCAAAGAGAGGAAAAATATAAACATATAAAATTAGTGACACCTAACCACATTTGAATTTAACCTATCCTAATGTAATTTTTTTTTTAGACTGTAGGAATTGGTCAGGTATCCATCCCCCTTATAAATTGCAGTGCTCTTGATAAAAATTTTTCACATGACTGATGGTGCTGGTATGACACACCCTCCAGTACCACAGGTTTGGGGGGAGACTAGATTGCGTGACCTCTTTCCTGCAACAAGATGTTTTAGCCAATCGAGCTAGCCCCCCCACCCCTATCCTAATGTAAATTAAACAATTCAACTATTTAATTAATTTTCATAATCATTCTTTAACCATTAATTCATTAAATAAAAATAATAAATACTTGATTAGTCGATCCTTTATCCTTATTCCTCAATAGTTCACCTTTTATTATATAATTTGAAATTTATTTAATTAAATATCACCTTCTTAGTTTTATCCTACATGAATTAAATAAATATGAACTATTTATTTAATTCCTCTATTTTCTACTTCAATCTAATTAATTGATTAAAACCAAATATTTAGATATCTAATCCATCATGCATTTCTAAATATGAGTAATTTAATTAATCCCATATAATCATACTTATCCCTAAAATATTACAACAAAATCTTAGTCATCCATTTATTCTAAAAAAAATTCAACCCTCCATCTTAGACATGTGATCTCTCACACATGTGAGAGGATTCAGATGTCTCCATCCCTTATCCCTATGTGATATCTCACACATATAAGGGGAGTCACATGTCTCCTTCCCTATGTGTTCGCACACATGTGTGAGAGGACACTTGTTATAAACCTTCTTTCTTATCTATTCTCAAACATGTGTGGGAGGGAACTTGTCACAATCTCTCTTTCTTATGTATCCCAACACATGTGGAAGATTCAATTTCAACCCTTAGTATAGTCAAATCAATATTAACCCTTTAGATCTCATTGATCCTCCTCCATCCAAGTACACCAATTCTAAGGTGCCATTTGGATGCCTTTCATCCACCCTCATCTCTCAACAATTTTTAGCCTTTGGTATTCAAATCAAATCTCTCCTAAGGTATTTGCAACAAACCTCTCCATTGAAAATTCAATCTTTCAAATTGAAGAGAAACCACATCAAAATATCATAACAAAAGTATGTCAAGAGGATTGTTGGGAGATCATTGGAGACTTATTAAGGTTTTGGGTGCTTTGTTTTCTTCAATAAACTAAAATGAAAGTATATGTAGAGTGGTGTAGGAGCACCTAAACACCTTTGTCAAGATTTGATCATTTGATGTTGGTCATAGGTTGAGTTTACGAAATTTGGGGTTACTTTGAGTCTATTATGCTAAATAAGGTCTAAAAAGACTATTTAATAAGTAATTAAGAGATTTTTGGGTTATAGAAAAAGTTGCTCAAAATGCAAAAAAAAGTTAGTAAGCAAAAATTGACAATTTTGCAACATTTAGGAATGTGAAAGGTCATGGAAGTTTAGAAAGCAGTTATAGGCATTTTTTAGTAAGAATTTGGAAGGAAAATGTATAAAAATCCTCAATAGGCTCGAGCAATGGTTGTTGAAAAATGTATTGAAGGTTTCCAAAAAGAATACAACACTGTTTCTAGTAATTTTCTGAGTTTCCTAAAATTTTCTCCTTCTATACGGACACGTACAACCATTAAATGATCCGAACCATTTTGTTTCTTTTTGATACATGTTTTTCCTTTCAATTGATTCCATTTTGAGGGTCTAACTTTTTATTTGGAGGGAGAAATCACTCATTCTATGTAACTGCCCTGTTTTAACAATTTTAACTATTGAGGGTCTTTTAAAATGTCTACATGACCCATTCCACTTTTTGTATCCAATATTTCTCATGAAATGGGTCCTTAATGATGTAAATTATTTGTCCTAATGATTTGGTAGGCACAAAAAGCAATTTGTGTGGTTGGAAATGATGCCCTAGGGTTGATAAATATAATTTTCTATGTGAAAATGATGGGTTTGTGAAGGGATTTGTCAAATTGTTGATGAAATAGTATGTGTAAGGGTTTATTAACCTTGTGCAAGGCATTTGTGACTTTTTTGATGCATTGGTTGTGTTTTGTAAAAATGGGATATTAGAGATTCAATAAACCCTAGGTGTTTTGTATGTGGAGTGACGGTTTCATGGAGCAACACACTAGAAGGTTATCAAGCATTTGGGAAGTACTTCCTTTGGAAATTAGGGCTAATTTAGTAGCCTAAAACAAGGAAAATTTGTTGTTTCTCAATGTTGGGTCAAAGAAACCTATTGTGATCTTTGAGGATAATATGTTGGGATCTGTGACAAGTCTAATTTGATGTTTTGTTGGCCTTTGTATGACCTTCTCTAAAAGATAGGTCCAAGTGTTGTGTTTTGAGGGCTAGAAGCCTCTTGTGCGTGTCTTGGGAAAGTTGGATGTTTTTGTGACCAAAGGTAGATTTCCTTGATTGAGTTGGATCATTTTGTGTTGATTTGGAAGTGTCAACCACCTTGCTTACATCATAGAGGCAAGGTATAAAGGTTTATTGTTTACATTTGAATCTTGTTTCTCCTCCTTATTTCTCATATATAATATATGTGTCCATGATAATAGATACAAAAATATTGGAGTGTCAAATTCTATTGATATTACATCTTTACAATAATTACAATATTGTTGGTTGACAAAAATATTTTAATAAAATATACCAATTACTTACCAAAATTTTCTTATTTCTTCTAATTATGTTGAGAGGTGTAACTTTTTGTAACAATAGAGAAATAAATCATGTTGTGATCGTGAAAAACAATTTAAAGAAAAACTATTAAAAACCAACATTTTTTTTTTTAATATAAAAATCATAACTTTAAAAAATGAAGTAAATAAAATAAGTTGACTCAAAATAAAATAAAAATAACTCTTGAAATAAAAGTAAAATAAACAATATAATAGATAAAATAAAATAATTCTTAAATAATTTAAAAGTAAAATAAATTTAAATATTGAGTACGTAAAAAGGGAAAAAGAAATAGGCGATCTTAGTAAAATCCATGCTTTGACTATTATGAACATAATTTTTGAAATTTCTTATTAGCACTTATTGGCTTGGAAAGGTTTGTAAACATAAGTATAAGTGAAGTGAAATCACAATGATTTTCATGAGATTATATATCTATATGAAAAAAAATTTACCGTTTCATTTTCTCCTTCAAAGATTATTACATCATCCAAGAACTTTTTCAAAACTTTCCCTAAATTTGAGCAAGCTTTTAATGTTTCTCTACCGTCACCCATTTGTAGAAATTTGATTAAATACATATAAAAGTATTATATTTTTAGTAATACAAAAGAAACATATAAAATTATATTATAAAGATATAATTTTATATTATAAATATAAAAATTATCTATTTTCAATCACTAAAATAATTATTCAATACCCATCCATAATAAAAAATTATTTAAATATTAATCAGAAAAGTTACACACCATTAATACAAAATTACTAAAACTTACACTACATTAACACTTTAAACCATAAAACTAACGCTAAATACAAAATTACTAAAACGAAATCAGAGATGCACTCTAATCCGAAGCCATGCCGGGCCAGTTTTCCTGCGGTGAAATTAAAGTTGATGTTGGCGTGTTGCTCATGGAGCTCGAAGATTCTTTGCTTTCCTGCAGCATCTCCTTGATGTCCGTGAGACGGGCAACAACTTCTTTCATGGTTGGTCTACAGTCCCTTTCCATAGCAAGGCACTCAAAGGCCAGTTCAGCAACTGCAGCAACCGTGACCTCCACCTCGTGATTTCTTTCAATATTCAGATCTGGATCGACCAATTCATCCAACAAACCTCTTCTAATCTTGTCTGTGGCCATATTAGCAAGCTTGATTTCACTTCTATTTCGCATAACATCCACTGCTAATTTGGCCGAGATGATCTCCACCAAAACAACTCCTAAGCTGTAGACATCAGACTTTTCAGTGAGCTGGAAGCACTCATGGTACTCTGGGTCAACATACCCGGGTGTACCTTGCGGAGCAGTTGTGACGTGTGAGACATTCAGAGGCACCAATCTGGAAAGCCCAAAATCTGCAACTTTTGCTCTGAAATGTTCGTCGAGAAGAATGTTACTTGATTTAACATCTCTGTGAAATACAGGCGGATCGATGTTGTGGAGATACGCCAAGGCCTGAGCAGTCTCTATGGCAATGTTTAAGCGAGTTGTCCAAGGCAAGCCTGTGGAAGTTCTTCGGCTCCCATGAAGGTGATCAGACAAAGTCCCTTTTGACACAAACTCGTAAACAAGTAGTAGCTTTGGACTCTGCGGGCACGTACAGCCATAGAGACGAACAAGGTTTGGATGACACAGGGATGACAATATTTGTACCTCGTTGATAAATTGTTCAACAGTTCTGGAGCTCTCCTGATAAAGCCTCTTCACTGCTACAGCTCGTCCGTCCACAAGTTTACCCAGGTATACCACGCCAAACCCTCCATCTCCAAGTTCGTTTTTCTCGTCAAAGAAATTTGTCGCCCGCTGTAGTTCTTCATAGGGAAATATAGTCAAACTGCCTATCATGTACCCCGCTTCCATAAGTTCGCGGGTATGAGCCCGCTTTCTTCTCTTCACATACAAAATGCAAAGCACTGCTAGTGCTGCGATCAGTGCGACTCCTCCCACGAAACTACCTGTATTAAAACCTTGCAATTAATAGTTAATAATTAATAATAATTTAAAATTTAATCTTACCAAAATGTAATAAATAATTTTTTATCAATAAAAAATTATTAGTCTTATAAAAATGAATGAAATAATGTAATAGATGAACAAACTGAGCGATTTCCAACACATATTTAGCTTTGACGTAAAAATTGCTGACAGTAAAGAGGAAGGAATGCTTACCTAGAGCAATAGCAGTACTATTAGAAGTGTTAGACCCACCTGGATGGTCTCAATTATAAATAATGGCAGAGATAGTAGTTAGTATTATGCTTAGGAAGAATAGAAGAAAAAATAAAATAAAATAAAAATTCTTTCGTTAGACATAAAAGTTTGATGCTTTCAATTCATCTGCCAATTAAGTAGACAAGGAGTGACGACTCTTACCAGGGTTCGATGATTCGCAACTCAATTGCGTCGGATGTTTTGTGTTGGAATCCTCACAGCCTTCGCTGAAATTCCAATTTATTTCGAACCCATACGTTTTTATTTGAAGCGACGTACGATTACCTCTGTCGCATTTTGGAACAGGTAGATGTACTAATGATTGACAATATGTACCCAAATTCATGTCTGAACTGGAAGAATAGTACCAACTCTTATTACATTCTAAAGCATGCGCTTTAGTGGACAAGTTCTCTTCTCCGCACTCTCCCCATAGACTTAAATTTGTGTAATCATCAGAGATGCGAAACTGAAGGCTAGACCAGAATTCCATTGTATGGTTACTGGTCGACGGGTTGCATGTATCTCCCCACATATTTCTATCAACTATGCTCATGTGATTGATGGGAACTCCTTTCTGGTGGTCAGAAGGTCTCACTACATAGTATTGGTAGCCACTGATGTTAATTAAAGGCTTATTCACTCGATGATCACAGTCAAGCTGAAGAGCAGTGTCACCGCAGCCGCTGTTCTTTCTTCCGAAGGGATATTCGAACGAATGATTCCCACATTCGAAGACTTTTGGACAAGCTTGAGATGAAGAAGCTAGGCATGGCATGAATATTGTGAAGACAAGAAAGAGGAAGCGCCGGCGATATACAGAGGGTAGACTGAAATGGAGAGGATGGCATAGATGAAGAAGCAGTCCTTCCATTTTCATCTACGTTACAAGAGTGAGAAGAAAACAACTAGAAATGAGGTGAAGAAGGGAACATGAATGACAGTTTAATAGCAAAGAAAGAAGGTGGGAGAAGCCACGAAAATGAATGTGTGAGGAAAGCCATAACAAATATAGCGAAATCAATACGCCAATTTGACCTTACTTTCGGTACCGACACGAGGAGTCGGAGTGAATAACCCAGTTTGACTTAATGGGAGGTTGAATCCTGATAAACATCAGGATTCCACACTTGAGTCGCGCATATCTATTGACTTCCTCAATTCCACCCGTTTTCTTTGAGTATGATAGGGGAGAGGACTCTAGTTGAGCATGTTTCAATGGTTGTGATAGTAGTTGTTTATATATTGTTCAATAGTTGTCATAGTAGTTGTTTATATAATGTCCCATAGTTGTCCTATAGTTGTCACATAACTACCTATAATTAAACAAAATGTATTCCTTTGATCTAAAAAGTAATCAATCATATGATGCCATATCGGCGCTCAACTACCTATAATGTGAATGCACAAGTATTGGTAGCACTTTCTTTTTGGGTCTTTTTGGACATCTTGACAAAAAGCATGCTGATGTGGCATCATATTTGATGATGTGGCCCTGAAATGAAAGCTATAAGTAGGGGACTTGCCAAATAAGCTGCTGCAAAAAATTGGGAGTGATTTGAAATTTCCATGTAGGATAATTAGAAGCGCTAAGTTAGGGCGCACAACTACTGGGTCCTCTCCCATAACAAAAGCATTTGAATTCCGTGAGAGTTACGCTTAGTTTGACATAGAGTTGAAGGTCACACATCATTATAAAATTATGTGTTGACACATTTAGTGAAAATCACTCCATTAATAGAGAAATTGTATGGAATATCAAATGTGGGTCCTTTTTTTTTAATTGTTGGATATTATTTAGAAAAAAATATGTGTTACTCATTCTTGGAGAAAAGTGATTTAAAAAAATGTACTTTGTTTTTAAACAATTTCTTTTTTTCAACTGTCATAATTGATATGTGCTTTGGTTTTTTTTGTATTCTTGTCTTTTTCAATCATTTTGGTTGGGATGTGCCTCCTTAAGCACTTCTCTACTCTTGCAAATTCTTTTTCTTTTATTAATATAATATGTTTTTCCAATTAAAAAAAAATAGTGGAGGTTGTGAGTTTTTTTTTTGGTTTCCTCGTGAAGTGAAAATTGAATAACTAGTAAGTAAATTTCATAAAAAAAGGCACAATGTTCAGTACTAATTATTGTAAATATTTTCAATTAAATTATAATAATGTAATGGCGAGCACTTTATAGATGTATTCTTTTATTATTTTTTAATATAATATTTATTATGTGATGATTAATGAATAAATGGTATATTTTTACATTAAAAATTGGTATTTTTTTGAATTAAATGTAATTTCATCAACACCATTATACAGACTAGTTTTGATCTTTGGATTATCTATTTATTTAGTTTAGTTTAGTGACACAAAATTAATCTAGTTTGATTTCTTTTAACATAAAATGAATTCTTCAACTTTTGGAGTTTAGAACTCAAGTCAACCATTGCCTACTAGATATTATGTGTCAATTTGAAGCCAAAATATTTAAAATTATATTTTAAGATTGTTCTATTTAAAGAAAAACCTTTACTCACTTTTTAGACATCTACAAACTCTAATTCTAATTCACATAAACATTTAATAAACATCATGGTACTTCATTCCATCATTAACTTACATTAGCTTTTGAAGTAGTGACAAATTAGGCATCTTACATGATTTTTTATTTTCTTTGATCTTTGTTTCAAAATTATTGAATTGGATTTGAAGGGCTTTAAATGTAGGAATGTCTTAGGGATTGTACAATCTTCCATCATCAAAAAATATTTTTAATGTACAAGTCATTTGATTATGTGCATATTATGTTTGTTGTTTATGTGTTTGTGTTTTATGCATAGAATTTTGTGGTTGCACATATGTTGGATAGGATTGTAGAAGCCTTTGTCAAAGACTTTTATTCACACATAGGTTTATTTGGGATCACAATGAACTTGGAGATTATGCATAAGGTTGTAGCTTCTATCTATATGACTTTTATCCATGTAAACATTATATGTAAGGTAGTTGGGTTCAATGCAAAGGATGTTCACACATACTTTCTAACCTGTGGAAAAACTTGGTAAGCCATTGATGAAGGAGATAAAATGTATAATGAAATGAAAAATTAATAATTGGGATGATGTAGTAAAATATGAGAAGTTGATTATGTAAGGCTTTGTAATGAGTTTTTCCTAGGGAGAAGTACTACACAATCATAAATATTTTTTTAAATTATACTTATATGCTATAAATATTATGATAAAAGGGAATTATAATATGTTGAAATACAAGTACCTTGTCAGATGTAAAATTGGTAAATGTAAGTTAAAAAAGACTTGAAAGGAGAAAACTAAGGTTAATGATTCATGGCTAGTGAATTCTAATAATACCAAGAGATTAAGTTATTTAAATATATTAATCATAACCATGCATCAATTGGATACATTCAATAGATAATATATGTCTAAATTTTTATCATTTATCTATGAATGGGTAGAATGATGGTGAACCATCAATTTTCTTAGTTAAGGGGTCTATGTGCTTCTCTTGCACTCTTAGGATCATTCACCTAAAAGGAGAGAGATAGAACCCTAAAATTGAGGTAGTTCATTCAAATAAAGGATTGTATGATGTATTTATGACTAAATGCAATGCTGTAAATGTAACTAAGTACTAAAATTGATTGATTATTGATGCAAAACTAATGTAATATGCAATGTTTGAAAACATAGTGTGATATGCAAGAATGAACTAAAACATGAACAAATGAACACATAATTGAAAGGGATTGAATAGAGTGCACCTAGAGGTAGATTGAAAAAATAAGAAGACTTTGGAATGTTGGTAAAATCAATGTAGATCACTAGTGGGACTCATTCGCCAATCATGGCGAATCAATCCTACTATTGACAAAAACACGTAAAAATTGGTTTCCGACTATTGGGAACTGGAATCTGACAGAATGACCTTTTTGATCCATAAGGTGGGACTCATTCACCACTAATGGTGAATCAATCCTCCTCCAAAATTTTGTGAAATCAAAGGTCAATTATGTGGCTCCAGATCTGCACTTATCTTCTTGTTGAGTTGATGGAGTCAAATCTATAGAAAATGAACTGTAGGTTATCTCCAAGATTGAAATAGGGTTTATTTGACTTCAAACACTTTGTTGACTTCTTGACCACCTTTCAGCACCTAATTACTTGAAAAAATTTCATACAAAAGTCTGCAAACACACATGCAAAAGGGGAAAAATGGTTAAGGGTTAGAGTATAGGTATTTTTCTTGGTCAAATCCCACTTTGGTAATCAAACCCTTAATGAAGAAATGAAATGAACAAGGAATGATGAATAAATAACATGTAAATGTCCTAAAATCACCACAACCTTATTGAAGAAATCTGAAGATATGTCAATGGCTGCTCCAAGATGTTTGATGTTTGCTTGATTGAATGATGCTTGAGTGCATATGAATGAACTAGTAAATGAGTGAACTTGATGAATGCTTGAATGAATGGGGGTTGAAATGAGAAGAAAAACACTTATTTATACACACTTATGCCCTAATAACCCAATGATACCTCATCACAGGCCGACATAAGGTCTTTTTGAATAAAAACCTGAAAGAAATTTTGAATTATTTTGAATTTGGAGCCGAGAGGGACTCATTCGCCACCCATGGCGAATGGGTGCCACCTTGGGCTTGTAAGTGGGTGTCAGGAATTAAGTTACATTTAATGTTGTCTGTCGGGTTTACATTCGAAACTACACTTAATTAAGTCTTATGAGTGCATAAAGGGGTCATATAAAGCACAAGAAAGGTGTAAATAGTGATAACAAGCCTAGAAAAGTGTGAAATCTTGTTACAAGTCTTTAAAAAACTTTAGAATAGGACTTGATAAGTGATGAAAAGGTGATTTTTAGGTGAATTGTAATGAAAAGAGTCTAGAAAAGTTTAGAAATGTGTTACAAGACTTCACAACACCTTCACAGGACATCATAATTTGAATTTTTAGGACCTAATGTGAATGCATAAGTTATATTGCAACATTAAATCAAAGTAAAATATATCAAGCATCATGAGAGAAAGACCTAAAAAGACCATGAAAATGTCAATGATCCATTTTTCTATGGTACATATGGTAATCTAAACTTGTAAAATATGAGGATCTAAATTAAGTTATAGGAATATGTAGAAGATTACTTGAGAAAAATAATTGTAAACATAAGTCTACATATATAGTTAAAATTATTAATGTTATTTTATTCAACTATTCATGTATACATGGAATACCCTTGAGAAAGATGTATGGATATAATTTACCTATTTTCTATCTATCTCAATTATATTGATTGGTTGATGTTATAGATATGTGTATATATAAATTACAAAAATTCATGTCATGAAGGCAAAGAGTCAAAAGGAAGTTGAACTATCACTTATGGAATTAGAAATATTTCCTTTTTTGACTTATTATCCGTTAATATTTTGGAGTGTAACTATATACTCATATTTGGATGAGTGCAAGATCACAATAGGTAAAAAAAGGTAATGGAAAAAAATGCATCTATAACTAACCACCTAATAGATATCCATTATTTATATTTAGAAAAATACCTATAACTAGAAGTTTTATTTAGATATGGTAATGGGGAAAACAAAATAGATATCCATTATATATATTTAGAACAAATATCTATGTTGCATGTGTTCCAAACCTACATCTAGCAAGCCATCATCAATAGGGTTATATTCAACTCAATGAAAAATAGATAAGAAAGATTATCGATGTCCATTTTGTGCAATCCTCATTGATCCTTGGCCATAGTAAGTGATAATATTCTCCCTAGAAAGATATCAACATTTCATAGAAGTAATTTTATTATTTTCTCTAAATTTAATTACATCTAAAAATTAAATGATGAAAAAATATTCTAGGTTATTCAATTTGATTGAATGTATTTCATTTTTTACTAAACATGAATTTCCCAATTTTTAATTTGATTGAATGTATGTTATGTGTATTTTTTTATATATACTATAGAGGTTTTAATACATTTTAAAATGAGTTTAGAGTTTAATTTATATATTGCATTCTAAATGTTTTATTTAAATTGTATATGTTTTAATAAATGTTATTCTAAATTCTAAATATGTATATTTTACATTTTAAATGGATAATAAGGATGAGCAACCTCCAAATCCAAACCGACCACCAAACAACACATAAAAAATTAAATAAGAAATTATTATTTTTGAAATGAACTTGTTTGTGTTGACCGGTGCTAGGGCTGCAATGGCTCTAATCTCACAAAGCTGTAAGAGCAAGGTTGGGGGTTTTGCGAAGGAATCTCCAAGGTGACAATCAGGGGAAAGTTTAGGAGGTGGCGGCTACAGGGTTGAGATGAGGTCTAGGGAGGACACAGGGGAATGTTGGGTGGATGAAGTGAATGCATACGGGGTGCCTTAGCACCAAGCAATGGGAAAGTTTAATGCAAAGGTCAAGAAAAAGAAACCGCCGGTCTCTCTGGAGGAAGAGATTTAAGAGGAAGTTAATCATAATGTTCAAGTGTTTTCTAACTTAGGTTTGATAGGAAGATTTAGGGCTTTTTGGCCTCATTTGTGTGATTTACATCATTGGATCTCTGAACATTGGGAACCTATCATAGATGGTTGTATCCAAATCTACCCAACAACCAGAGGTTTTTTCATTGTGGTTTTTGAAATTGTTGCTGATAGAAACAATTTTTTTTGTGATTTCTTTTGGAGCTGGGAGGAGAAATTTTCTTTGTCCTTGAAGCCTTTGCATCCAGCTTTCAACCCTGCAATAGAGACTTTTGATAAAGTCCCTTTATGGGTAAGACTCCCAAACTTACCTCTCCATTTTTGGTTTGAGTCTTGCTTGGAGGCCATTGGAAACTCTCTAGGAGAATTTTTGATGGTTGATGAAGGCTCCTCAAATCTTTTGCACTCCACTTATGCCTAGATTTTGGTGGAGATGGAAGTATCAAAGACACTTCCATAAGAGGTTTCAATTAAAACCTCCAAAGGATGTTGGGTACAACCCTTGGATTATGAAGGGGTACCATTTCGTTGCAAGAGATGCTTCTAGACTGGCCATATTGCTACACATTGTGCAAACTCTAGATCAAAAAAACTAGCTACTTGGTGGCAAGATGTCTCATGTAGGCATTATGTAGTTGAAAAGCAGGGTGATAGTGTGTAACAATAGGCTAAGGTGACTTTTGAGGCCGTGGAAAAATATAATTTTCCACAATCAAACATGCGTCTAAGTTTGTTGGGGGGGACATGTATAGCTGAGATGCCCAACATGAAAAGATGTTGATGAAGGAAAATTTATTGAAGGAAAAGCAGCAGAAACTCATCATGGAGCCAAAACCACAAAATGTAGGAAGAAATCAGGCTTGACAAAGAAGAAGGAAAAAGGGGTAAGTAGTGGAGAGGAGGTAGGGAAAAATGAGAAATTGATGGAGGAGGATTCATAGATGCAACATGAGGCATCTGAGGATAGGAAAAAGGAGGAGGCTGAAATGACGAAAGATGGGCTTGCAACGAAGGGAAGGGATTGGCAAAAGGAGGCTGCAAAGGTGGAGGATGGATGGAAAATCATCAAGGGGAGGAAAGACAAGAATTTCAAAAGGAAAAGATTTGTTATGGTCCTCCAGTCTCAGACCAAGGGAAGGCCAAGTGGTGGATCAAAATTGTAGTCTTGTTAAAAGTTTCTATTTCATAATCTTATGGTTGTAACTGTAACTCTGTGGTGTCTGTTGTTCTAGTGTGGAGCCCTATGTTTGTTTCTCCTTCTAGTCAGAGCCAAGAGAATATGTTGTAATCTTCCTTTTAAGTTAATAAATTAAACTATTATTACCAATCAAAAAAAAAATTGAAAATAATATTAATAAAATGAAGAAGATTATACAAACTTGTCATCACCACCCTTAGTTATCCTCAATGTATTCTACCTTAGACATAATTTTCAACCATTTCCAAATCCTCACAAGCTAATACTATTCATTTTCACAATGATGAGAAGTCAAGTGAGTTGAATAATTTACTAGCTTATCATATGATTAAGTGAAAGAATTAGATATTAGCAAAGCTATGCTAAGAATTCATGATTTTTTTTACCTTAAAATAAGAATTTATATTAATGTATCTAAACCCAAATTTTAAGTCAATTTGTGCACACATTAGGGTATCATTGATAATTTTTGGGATTTTTGATGGATGAATTTTGATAAAATACCTTATTTGTGCATAGAGTTATAGGTCCCAAATCCCAAAAGATAGGTTTTTCTCTAATCATAAGAGGTTTCCAACTTAGAGAAAAATACCTCTAACTAATAATAAAGTAAGGCAACACTAAACCAATTTACTAAGGCAAGTAAGACATTTTTCAACTTTAGGCTAAACTAAACCTGAGGGCTTTCCTAGAGGTATCCTAAGTATATAATTAAACACAACTAAAAATAATAATTTTATAAAAGGGTAAATGCAAGAAGTTGGGTCCACGAAGAGGGGAAGTTTCAGCCAAAACAAAAAAAATTGCACGAAATGTGTACCCTTTTTTAAAAAATGCATACGCGTTATGGATTGGGTACCTGAGCCTAAATTTGAACACGTATTTGTTTAGATTCAAGTAAAAAAACCTAAAATGCATACACTTTACAAAACACGTATGCGTTCAAAATGTGTATGTGTTTTGAAATGCATATGTATTTCACCAAGATATTTATTTTTTAAAATAAGAGACTATGTTTTCATTTTCATTGTCAATTTGAGCCACACTATAGAAGCAAAAGGAAGATCACGTATGCGTTTTGAAGGGACTAACTAAAGAAAATTTTCACTTCCACCTCCTCTCGTCAACACAACCAACCTCAATGACCTCCAAGTTGGTTGAATTCTGCCATTTTTTTGCTTTATATCTTGCATTTCTTTTTTTTTAATTGTTTTTTAGTTTTAGTTTTTTATTTTGTTTTAGTTCAATATTTTATAGTTTTTAAATTGCATTTAAAAAACCAAAAACATCAACAAAACAAAAAATGTTAAATTGCAAATTGAAAACCATAGAAACTAAACCTAAATTGGACACATTTAACTTAGAAATCAAAATCCTAAACCCTAGGTTCTAAAAAAAAAGACCTAAAAACTAATTTACCCTTAATCCTTGGACCTAAACCCTAAACCCTACACCTAAAACCCTAATATTTTCACCTTTAAGATAGTGCAACTTGAAAGTACAATCAATACTTTCAATGTAATCATTTGTGTTGAGAAATGAGGAGATGTTTCTTAACTAGTTCAACAAATCATAGCATAAATTTATGAGGTTGATCTAATTAGGATTGATCATGATGCTACGTTACACCATTGCCATACTCAACTATAGTTTAAACATTCTCATTTTTTAGTATGGTTACAAGTTTCAATCTCATTAGGATTAATCATGTTGCTCTTGCTCATTGAGTAATTTCAATTTGGAAATTTCCCTCCTTCCTTGCTTTATTTTGTGCCCTCCTTGTCATTGGTTCTTAACTTTCACTTCACATAGTTTTAGAAGTATCCCTCCTTGGAGGTTTATTAATTTTTTATTTGACATAGATATGTTTTCATGTCATCAAATCTCTAAATAATTATATAGTAAAGATCTAATTTCTTCCATTTTTGCATGATAAATTATGCACACCAATTCACATGTATAAATATGATTTCATTACTACTAAAAAAATTAGTGAAGTCTTTGTACTTAAAGAATCCATTTTCAATATGTGAATAGAGCTCAAGCTCATCTTTTTTTATTTTGTATTGCAATATCCAATAGCATATATCTATGTGTCCCTTTGAATGTCTTCTATTAAATTTATTCTTTAGTATGCTTTGAAAACAATGAATGAGAATATAAATTAATGTTAGTGTTAAACTTATTTCTTCTTAACTACTTTGTCCCACTATAGAGAACTTGTGTCTCTTATCATGAAATATGAAAATTTAGATAAATCAATTTATGTCCTTGGATTTAATTAAATTCTATGTCATACTTGATAAATACATGCATTCACAATCCATTTACCTTAGATCTATAGATATACTCTTATTGGGAAACAACCACACCTATGAGTAAACTTCCCCTTGCCCCAAAAGATAAAGCTCTACCCATAAAATTAGAAGAATATTACTTATTGATGAATTAGTTAATTGATGATAGGATTGATATTTATGAGCTCCATTGAGCACATTTGTCTAACAATAATCCTAATATTTAGAATCTAGTATAATTTTTACAAATTAAACTACATGGTTTTCATCATTTACCCATTTTGACACTCATTCTTGAGTTGAATAACCTAAATTAGTGGGGTTTCCTTCTCTTTTCCACCTTTATATGTTTAATTATCAAGTGATATCTAGCTGAAAATAAGTTTATGGCCTTATTTTAGGGGATTCACTTAATAAACCAATGACATAGTGCATGCATTCATAGGGTTCAAATAAAACCCCCTAATTTCATTTCTTCCCATTAGACTTATAATTAGAACTTACCTCCCTATTTTCACTCAGAGGTATCCTATGTACCTATTTTTCTAGTTAAGTTCTTATATGATCCCTTTAATATTTTTGTTGCAAGTATGAACAAGTTTGGTGGTGTTGTCATTAATGTTGTCATTGATGTCAACATAGTTCAGAATGCTGTAGATTGTGCATGTATAGTTTATATGTTGTTGAGATGTTGTGAGTACATGGAGCTATCCTTATGATGTTGTAGATGTGCTGAAATGATGAGTTACCAAGTTCTTTTCAAAAAATTAATAAAGAGTGAAGTCAGAAGTATGTACGTATTCAGGATGTGTTCATGTATCTGCTTTGTGTTTCTTCTATGTTAATCCTATCCTTGTGTAAATCTGAAGGGTTGTTGTTAGAGATCTTTTGGTGTCATCTCCTGATTTGTAGCTTCTGGTTTGATGGAGCGTGAAATTTTTGTTCACCGGTGTGTGAACTGGTTTGACAAAGTTGCTAATTTGTGGATTAGGAGAAATGTTTCTGCTCCACAACCCTCCACTATTTTGTTTCAAGTCTTACGGATCTAGAATATATGTCTTGTAATAATGGTCTATGGGTTCTGGCAGAGATGTTCATGGTTTGGTACTCCAGAAGTTGAGTTTCAGAGTTGCTTTATGTGTTTGCACAGTCCAGATGGACTGATAGAATTTTTTTTGTGTTTGAAGGTTGTTGCACTTGTTGTGAATGTATCTGGAGGTATCTAAGATGTGTTTTCATGCATAATGAAGTGTGTTACATCATCTATGTGTTATCTTATTATTGAAAAGAGTGTACTTCAATGTTCATTTGTGTTTTCATTAGGTTTGGCCAACCTGGTGTTTACACTTCATATGAAGAACTAAAATTTAAGTAAGCATGTGGTTGATCCAAGACGTTGCTTTTGGTCTTGGTTAAATATTTAATTGGTCCACTCTCATTCCTTTCCATCGCGAGAATGTTGAGTCACTGACCTAATTTGAATTTATGAAATGAAGCATATGTGGCCAACCTTTGAGAAGTTTCTAAGGTTGAAGAGGGTATAAATGCAAGCCAAGTTGTGAAGGATTAAGAAATACAAAATAATGAAGTAAGCCACAAGTGAAGAGAAGAGTTGTGTGAAAGTGAGTTGAGGTAGTAGTACTTTATTGTGCTAGATTCCTAAAAGCAGTGAGTTGAAGGTTTCTACAATCTTCTGATCAAGGCTGTGAATGTGTGTAAATTATTGTGGTGGATCTTTTTGTTATCTTTTGTATCTATAGGCAGTGAACCTCCCTATTGGACAGTGAGTCCTTTATGTAGGTAGCAAGCCTTTGTATTTAAGTAGTGAGCCCTTGGTAGTGAGACTCTTGTATTCGGTTTCACTATCACTTTATATTTCACAACTTTCCAAAAATACTTCAAGCAAAAAAAAGGTTGATTATTTGAAACTGGAAAAAAATTGAGCAAAATAGGGGCACCTTGTTGTTTGTAGAATCTCACACCATTGGAAAGCCAAATCTTTGCACAAGTCTCCAAAACTCAAGGCACACCATGAGCCTTTTTGAGTCTTTCTCACACCAAGCAATTGTGCATTGCAAAAGTATTTAAGGAGTAAAAAACTTCCCCTTGTAGCCAATGTGGGATAAATTTCCCAAAAACACAACTTCAAAAAATTGGGGTCCACCTCCACTTCAACACAGAAATGTGAAGCACTAAATATTTTGGTTTAAAATTTATAAAGTATAAAGTTTTGAAAACCAAAGCCAAATAATAAGAGTTTCGTAGCTTGCATAGGAAAGGTAAAAGCCTCTTAAAAAAAAAATAGTTGCAAAAAATCACCTCAACAAAGGGGAATCATAGCCTCTAAGGAAATCATGTGCCTGAGTGTTTCCTTCCACGTTCGTAGGATTCTTCCCTTGTTTGCCAAATTCTTCAACATCCATAGGACGAGATTCACATGGAAGAAATCATAGCTTGCACATAGAGGAAAATTGCCACTAAATAGTTACCTTCAAACATTTAATCTCACGACATTTTCAAGAGCTAGTGCAACTTTCCAGATGGGACACACACTAGTAGATGAAACACAACCCTTCAAATTTCAATAAATATCTCCAGCCAACAATAGGAAATGAATAATAAAAAATGAGGCAATTTTGAAATTTAAAAAATTCAAATGCCGAATGATCTCAAAAATCTTTGACGAAAACTGTCAAGGAAGGAGTTGCAAAATGGTTGGATTTGATACCATGTTGGTGTCATCAACCTCCTAGGAGCACCATTTTCAAAAATAACCTTCACATAAAGCGAGAGAGGAAACACAAGGCCATTTTACTAGAAAAGAGTGAATAAAAATGAGATGCATAATTTACATATTATATAGGCTTTTAAAGCCGTGAAAATGCTAATAGGTAAGAAAACTACTCTATGGTCTGAAAAACCACTTGGAGTAATTTCCCTAAGTGAAAAAACTAACACACTAACAATATTAATAAAGAATACAATCCCCATCATAATAATGAAAGCCTTATGGACTAGGATGAACTCCCCCAATCTTTAGATTATATTACATTAAGCAAGATGGTTTCAAGCCCTCATTTCCTATACATTGTGGACACAGAAAAAGTAACCCTTCTACTTTTTCTTGTTTTTTCCCTCTTTGTGCTTAATTGGCTTCATTTTATCTTGATTTAATGTTGCAATGTGTCCCACACATTCACATTAGGTCTTGAATCTTTATGAATAATTAAGACTTTATGATGTCTTCTAAAAGTGTTGTGAAACTTGTTGTAACACATATTCACACTTTTCTAGAATATTCTTATTATAATTCACCTACATACTCCCTTTTTATCACTTACCAAGTCTTATTTTAAAGTGTTGTAACAAAATTTCATGCTTTTCTTGGCTTGTCATCAATAAATACACATTTCTTATGCTTTATTTGGCCCCTTTATGCACTTATAGGCCTAAATTAAGTGCATTTTTAAATATAAACATGACAAACATCATTTAAGACAACTTAATTCCCAACACCCATTCACATGCCTTGAGTGGGAACCATTCACCATTAGGGGCGAATGAGTCCCTCTTGACACAAAAATCAAAATAAATTCAAATTACTGGCGCATTTTTATTTCTTAAGACCTAAGGTCGGCATGTGATGTTGTATTTTTTAGGAAATTAGGGCATAATTGTGTAAAAATATATAATTTTCTATTCATCTAAGGCCCCATTCATTCAATTATTCATTCATGCATTCAATCCATCATAGCATTCAAGCATTTTAGCATCCTTAATCATTCAATCAAGCATCCAAGCATCTTGGGGCAACATATCTTCAGACTTCAACATCAAGGATTTGGTGAGTTTATGAAATTTCATGTTATTTTTTCATCATTCTCTCTTTATTTTATTTAATTTTTAAGGGTTTGATTACCAAATCAGGGTTTGACCAAGGCAAACCCCTATACTCTAACCCTTAACACTTTTTCCCCTCTTTACATGTGTGTTTTGCAGGTCTTGTATGCAGATTTGTCAAAGAGATAGGTCTTAAAAGTGTCATCAAATTGTCAAAGATCATTTAAAATCAACAAAAACCTATTTGAAGCTTGGAGAGCACTTTCCCATTAGATTTTCTAGATTCAAATCTGGCAACCTGTCAAGCAGAAATGTGTAGATCAAGACCCACAGAGTTGACCCTTAACTTTTCAAAAATTTGTAGGTGGACTAATTCTCCATTTGTGGCAAATGAGTCCCACTTCTAGGTTGGAAAAAGTTTTTTGTTCCCGACATCTCAAAACCTATTCCAGTAGTTTTCACTAGAAATAGGACTAATTCACCATCTATAGCGAATGAGTCCTAGTGGGATTCAACAGTAAACTCTATAGCATTCCAAAACCTCTCCACATCAGCTTTCAACCTCTAGGTGCACCTCATTTAGTTTCATTAAGTTTTGTTATTGTTTCTTTATGTTTTTAGTTCTTTTGGCATATCACAACGTGTTTTCAAACACTTTACATTTCTTAGTTTTTAATACAAAATCAATCTAATTTATTAGTCCTTTGCATTTAGATAATATCATCTAGGCATATTTCATTCATTTTACATTAATCTTGAGTGTGAACATAGCTGGTTTTTACCCTATTCCTTTCATTTTAGGTGAAAGACCCTAGAAGTGAAAGAGAACACTAGGGTACCAAAACTTATATTTACATTTTGGTGAACATGTCTTTAGAAATTTTTTACTTCTGATTACAAGTGCATTTACACCCTAGGGCTACCTTGCATTAACATTGCATCAGGTTTTGCATTGTTTTGCATCCTAGGGTTTTCAAAATTGCATTAGTGAAAAGATCATTTAGATTTCATTATTGCATTTAAAAATCATTTGAAAACACTAAAATTCTACATCTACAGGGTGATCCCATAATATTGGTTTACAATTTTTGGCCAAACTGGACATTGAACTGATTTTTTCTAACTAAATCTTCACTTTCGGGCTCCTATAGTGGTTAAACTGTGAGGAATTTGAAGATGATGAAAACTAGTGATTTGTGACATTTTGTCTGTAGATTCTAAATATATTTTTTTCAATTTTTTTGAAATCAAATTGCACTTCTTTTTCCATCTCCTTCAAAAAATAGTTTTTTTCAGTAAACACCATTTTTAAGAGTGACGCTCAGGTGCCATATAACACAACTTTTTTTTTCCATGAAGGATAAAATTCTATTTTTTTGAATTTAGATTTGTAACTATGATATTTAGTGCTTCCAATTGGTTTAGTAGTGTTTTACTGAACATTTTTTCCTTAATCAAGTTTCAAAGTCAAACCAATTACAATTCAGACATAGACAGACCATATAACACAACTTTCTTTTGTATATATTGAAATTCATTTTTTTTGTTGGATCAAGGACTTCAATATCTAGTGTACTCATATTTTTCATTTTTTTTTATAATAATCTATTTTTCCACATGTGCAGAACATAGAGCTTGATTTTCGGTGAAAAACCTACATTCACAAAAAAAATATAATAATAAAATTAAATTTATTTAAAATTATACTTTTTGGGAAGCTTATAATAAGGACTACATACTTATAAAAAATAAATCAAAAGTGATTTTTTATCAACATTTTGATAGGTGTAAAGGAGACTCTGTTATAGGTATGGTTTAAAACTAGCAGGGTTCTATCCAAGGGGGTTTGATCTAAGGTAGTTTGATCAAACGCTCTTTAATTGGAAATATTTAAATGGAACTTTTTAAGGCTTAAATCATTATATTTTCTAAAAATATGTGATTTCAGAAAAAATCAGAATCTCCCATAAATTGTAAACCAACTTTGTGGGATCACCCTGTATCATAGTTTTGCATTAGAAAATTTGAAAAGAATAAAATTCATCTTAAATTTTCTATTTTTTTTCAAAAATTCATCCTTCGACTCATTCGCTACCCTAGGAAAATTAGTCCAGGTGCATATTTTGCATTGTAATTCTATCATTTTTAGAGCATTTTCTGCATTTTTGTTTTCTATTATTGCATCTCTGTTATAGTTTCCAGAATTTATGTTATTAAAATTTTATTGCTCCTAGTTTGCATTACATTTGCATCCACCCCACCTTTAGTAGCCTTTGTATGAGTGTTTGGTGCCCTATTGATAATACTTTAGTGAGAGAAATTTCACAACTCATGGCATCCCACAATAGCACATTCATTGTGGACCTTGGGTTATCCTAAGCTACTACTCTTGGTATTGATAATAGTGCATTAGGCATGGACAATACCCTTAATAACTCCTTTCATTCATGAAGCATGAATGTTGGCACACAAACTAATTCTATACCACATGACAAAAAGGTAACATTCATGAGGACTTAACACATCTCCAACATCAAGTAAGTCTTGAAAACATATCAGACATTGCCATTCCCACTATAGAAAAAATCTATCGCATGCTTGAAAGTGATGAAGGCCTAGAAGTTGTGAAAAAAATTGTTGAAATATATCAAAAAAATGTTCCCTCCACCTCTAGTGCATCTCAACCAACAAACACTGTGGTTAGCCATGGAGGACCTCACATTCCTCCCCTTTCAACCATAGCATCCATACCTACCTACACCACTCCCCAAGTTGCAACAGTCATGCAATCTATTAATAATGTGACTCCTTCCTTTGGTATTCCTACTAGCACTCCTAGTTCCTTTGTGGCATCAAATGTTGTATCCTCTACCACCTTCCCACCTATCAGTGTTCCCTTCACTTGTCCTACTACTGCATACATTCCATCACCACTCTCTCTTCCACCTCCTACCACCTATCCTGATCCCCTCATCACACAACTATTACATGTATTGTTTCTTCTATGCAACAACAAATATCCACCATAAACCAAAGTCAAAATTCACCACCCACCTATTATGTCCATAGCATCCCATTATCTTTGGAAATATTAAGAACATCGATTCCACAAGGAATTGAGAAACCTAGATTTGAGAAGTACGGAGGGAAGGGTGATCCTACTAATCATGTCAATGCCTATACTACCTTATGTAGTGATTTTATCCTTGACGATCAATTCATTCATTTAATGAACTTGTTGATGCATTCATAAATCATTTCCAAGTGCACATGACTCCCAAAAAGACATTGGTTGATTTAATGAGATGTAAACAAAATATGGATGAAAAGGTAATCGATTTCATCTCATGCTATCAGTCACTTTATTCCCAAATCGATGTCAAGGTTCCTAATCCACATCTCCAAAAGATGTCCATTGAAAATTTATAAATTCAAATTCAAGATAAATTGACCATGAAGAAATTTCCCTCTTTCATGCATCTATGTACAACCCTTTGTGACTATCACAATTCGGTTAGTAGTCATGATGCCAAGTCCACTTCTAGCCAAGCTGAGAAATCTAAACATGTCAACCCAAACAATTCACAACCCTTTAGAAAAAAAAAAAAAAGGATTCTTACAATTCAACCCCCCTCCTCAGCAACCAACTCCACTCGTTAATAACCAAGTTGCTATTGTTAAAACAATGATGCCCTTTAATTATGGGGATCTGAAGAGACAATTTACACCTTTGCTTGATACCCTTAATAACACAATGAATGAACTTTTACAACATCAAATGATCACCTTTCCTACTATTAAACCACTTAATCCTACTAAACCCTTACCACCAACATTTAAACCAAATTCTTATTGTCATTCTCATTGCCAAAATGGACATGACACAAAATAGTGTAAGCATCTTAAACACTTAGTGCAAGACCTCAATGATTTTGGTCATCTATCTTCATTGTCCGTCCCAACCAAAATTTGCAATTTTTTACCGACCCAATGCCTAAACACAATATTTCATTTGTCAAAGCTAGTGAACCTTCAAACAATGATGTGATGAATGTCAATACAAATAATGAACAATGTGATCTTACTCCTCATGTTACCCATGCTAATCCTATGGATGAAATGGTGGGTACGATAGATGTTATCCCTCGCAAGGCCCAAACTAAGAAATCTCTTAATATTACTTTTTCTTCTCAAGACATACTAAAAAAGTCTTCCCGATGGTCCTCTTTACATAATCAGCTGCATCTATGATAAGCCCACTAATGGGATATTAATAGATCCCGCCTATGGCGAGAACATGATCATGAAAGAGTTTTTAGTATTACATGATCTTTATCAAAATGATTATGAAAAACCAACAGCATGGATCAACACACATAATGGGTTTGCATGCACTACGATAGGATTGACCATCCTTCCATTATAGATTGGACCTAAACTTTCAAGATGTAACATTATCGATCATTCCATAGTCAAATCAGTTTCACCTACACTTATGCCATCCATGGCTTTGCTTGATGAAATCTAGCCCTTCAATCATTCACAAATGTTTGAAGTTTCCACTCGACAATGACATATTTACTGTCTACCATAGTGGCTTTAACCCATTGTATTCTAAAGACAACTTTTCCTTGGAAGCCTTTTGGCTTGAACCCATGGAACCCATAACACCTCGCAAAGACTTCTTTTTCATGGCCTATCAAAAATTCAAAGCCAAACAAATATAAAAATTGTCTCTTCGCAACATGTCCCTGTCCACTTCTGAAACTCCCATCCTAGATGAGATAATGCTTCAACCAGAACTTGAACTAACAAATCAAGATCAACTGACAATAAACACTTCACCTTCATCATCCAAATGCCCAAGAGATAATGAAACCAACCCTATCATGCCCCCTTGCATAAAAAAAGTTTATAAAGCAAAAGAGAAAGTGATTGACCCACCTCCTATAGTTCCTTTTGTTCTTTCCCTTAGGGAAGAAAAGGATCCTATGGTGGATCAATCCACTCTTATAACCAAACAAATTCACAATAGAATCAAAAGAAATTGAGGTGCTAGGGAGCATAGGCATCAATGTCGTCTCCTTGCTCATCAGTTACATGAAGAAGAAAACAAAGAAAATCATAATCCCCACTTGAAAAAAATAAATGCATCACCACCCTCCTCTTGACCCACCACAAAGTAATCTAATACAAAAATCACAACAAGAGATACACTCTCCTTTAGGTATAATCATTCCTCCTCTTGTTGTGATTAACTTGGATGACGATGACGAAACAACAAAAATTGACAAAGAAATACATAATGAATTAAACACATTCCTCATCTATGAGCTTAACTAAGATATCTCCTATATAGAGTGATGAGCCTAGCACTTCACCTAGTCTAAACCTTGATCTTGTCCTTCTTGCTAGTCGTTCGTCTTCCAAACATGATTGGGAGGTGAATGACTTTTTAGATGGTTGAATTGAATTCACCTTACTATCCTTTTACATTTTTCTTTTCTCTTCTTTGGTGTGATTGCATGTGTGTAATGTGATCCCTCGTGATGTGTTGTTTGATGTTCTCTCTCTCTTCATGCAATTCCTCTATTGGTCCCTTCATTCCTCTATATGTCATACATTGCTTTTATTTTGTGTTTTCCTTTTGGGGATGAAAAGTGCTGAGACACCCTATGTCTCTTACATATTGACCCAAAAGGTCCTAATTTCTTTTTCATTTTTGTTTTGTGTTTTTCTTTTGGGCATGACGCAAGGCATTGAGATCGAAATGTCTCCTTCATGTTGACCCACAAGGATTTCTTTTTCATTTCGCCTTTTGTTTTTTGTTTTGCTTTTGGGGATGATGCAAAGCATCGAGACATCCTATGTCTCTTCCATGTTGACCCAAAACAGATTCTTTTTCTTTTGTTTTCACTCTCTTTTTGTGATTCTTCTAGTTCTATGTGTATTTGGGGAATGATGACAATTCTGAGCTCTTTAATCAAAACATTGCAACAATGAACATAATGACCCCAAATCCATAGATCCCTTATGTGTTTGGTGTTTTCATTCTGGGGGAAACCCCTTCCTTTTCTTTCTTTCTTTCTTTTTCATTTGCATGATACAACCTTACTTGAAAACATATGACTTGGCATAGGGTTTTCCAAGTCGTCTCTCATGTATTTTTTTTTTTGCATGTTTCATTCACTACTTTAAAGTAATTGTTCACAGAACAGTGTGTAGCAATTCCTTTAAAGTGGGGGCATACATTGGGATTATTCACTTTGCATTTTTCTTTTTCTTGGTTCTTAGTGCAGCCTTCTTGTGTCATACGATGCGTTTGTCACTTTGTGGATGACAATGGGTATAGTGTCCTTCATAAGTATGATCTATCTTAGCATATTACATTCCTCTTAGTGGCTTGATGTGACACACTACATTCCCTAAGTTGAAAATATTCTATTCTTTGATCGATCCTTTATTGGAGACATTAGACACAATGTTCCCTAAGTTATAGACTTTGCATGAACTAAGCAAGACTCCTTTGAACATTCTTTGTATGTTACATTTTACATTTATATGGCCACCTTGCATAACACAACTTGCATGCCTATGGTGCCATCGTGTTTGTTCATGATTTCTAAGCATACGAAGCTTTTCTTGTCTCATGAGGCACGAAATGACATTTTCCTTTGTGGCACCTTATTAAACTTATCAGGAGGTATAAATTTGGTATGGTTGAGTGGGAAGCCCATTTCAAGGAACAACTTTCCCCATAGCCACTTGTGTGTTTGTGAGTGCATACCAACTGTGAGTGTATGTTTCTCACATTTTGGGATTTCTCACACAATGAACAACCATGATTTCCATCACCCCAAAGTGAGTATTCATTTTATTTCTAGAAAAACATCCTAGATTTGATCCACAACGGGTTGGACAAACGATCAAAGCTTGATCCAATTCTTTCTTTCATCTTTCTCTCTCCTTTTCCTCTCTTTCACTTTCATGTGTGTTCTTTGTGCCAATGTTTAGTTTTCCATGGGATCTTCATGCTGGGGGTTTGATCATCCCTCTTGATCGTTGTTGTCTCATACATAAACCCTCAAGAACAATAAATGGCTAGCACATATTCTATTGTACCTAAATGCATATCCATTTCTTGTCCCTCCCCTACCTTTGATGGTGTGAATTTATCTTTTATACAATTCCTCAAATTCCAATCCATATCCCAAATTCCTATCTCTCATGAGTGTCTTATAGCCTCCACTTCCTATTCCAATCCTTCAGATCCCTAAAACATTTTCAATTCAATCCATCCTATGGTCAATACCAATAAACAATAATCTCCTTGATGTATATATTTCAAAGATCATTAGCTAAGGGTCATAGCCCCCAATACACAAATATACTATTATGCCATCTCACCAAATCACTATTTCCCTACCATGCACATGTCCCATTGACCATGTATTCATGAACCCCAATCCATCAAATCCCTCAAATCCCTCAAATATATTAACTCTAGCATCCATAAAAGTTTATCCACCATCCATGTGTACAACTCCAAGTGTTCCTCCATGCACTAATCACTAGCAACAAAAGATTCCATGCTTATATTCAACACATTAGGATTAAAAATTGTGTACATCATTGTTCTTTCTCTAAATAGATGAAACCATCATTAAATTCATGATAGTTTATGACACCCCTCATGGGTCCATAATATTTGGTATGGAATAAATTAGATACATTCATATATAAACCAAAGAATCCATATAAATTAAAGGATAAAGTCACCAAGTGTTAACATAAAAAATAAAAGAAAAATATGATCAAGAATAAAAATATATCCAAAAGGTCACAAAGGCTCACCAATCCAAATGTAAGTACAAGAAAAAGTGGATCCAAAAGAAAAATACATAAAGAATTCCACACATACCCACAATCAAAAGAGAACCATAAAGATAATGTAGATCCCAAGGAAAAAAATATTACATCCAAATATACAATTCCAAGTGTTAATCCCATCCCTAAACCCACAAATCCCTATTCCCCATCTCGATGTCGAATCCCACATCAAAATCCAATTATATCTCTATCCTTGATATCCTAAGTCTATTTGGGCTCATATGTCCCAAAACTAACACTCCTAAGTCTTCCATCTCCTAAGTCTATCTTGAGTAACTATGTCCCCAAATCTAGAATCCTAAGTTCTCCATCTCCTCACTCCATTTTGGGTCCCTACATCCTAAAATAACCTATCCTAATTCCTCCATCTAAATCCCGACTTCCACAATCTACAATCCCAACCCATACATATAAATCCTAACCTCCAAAATTCCCTTGCATCTAACATTCCAATGACCATCATGGTCTATGCAAGTAATTTCCCTAACAACACTTCCTCATGTTGCCACTACTCCATCCTCTCATTCATCCATATTTCAACATTCACTACATCATTTAATATACCATATCCCTTTCATCCAATATTTTACATAAATCCTTATCAATCCTTCATCTTCCCACTCACTTAATCTATCTTAGCAATATATTTCAACACCTATGGGCATGATATCAATTATTATGACCTCTATACAAATATTTATTCGAGGGATACTATACATGGAAAATATGCTTAAGTACTTTCTCCAACCCCCTCTTTCTCATCTACATATTCCTTAACCCCTCTCCATCCATCCCATCCCAATATCCAAAAAAATACAATCATAAAGGGTACAACAAAATCTATAAATAAAAAATAAAAAATTAAAGAGAAAAAATATCCAACACTAAAAGCCATTCCTATGGTTCCTTGGACAAGTACCATGACAAAAATATAGAAAATAGGCATCATGCATAAATCCTCCATTTTCTAGCACCTTGCACTTGGGGAAAATTTCCTCCATCATATCTACCTATTTATTATATTTGCATACCTCTCTCATCCATCCATTCTCCTTTTAGTCTTGATAAAGATACATGTACCATATCCATTCATACATTGGATAATACAAACCTTAATTTCTTGGTAAATCATCCCTCTTGCATCCTTCCCTTTCATGACCCCTTTATTTCCTCTTGTACACAACCCTTGCCCTACCATGTCACATGAAATTAGTAGATTTTCCCATAATGGTTTCAATATATATACTACATTACATCTAACAGGGGGTATATTGTTTCTATATAACATAATCTTTAGAGATCCATCCTAAATCCTCTCATCTCCTATTTTGCATCCAATAATCCTCCCATATCATATCCTCCATCCAATAATAATCCTATCTCCTATCCTCCATCAAACTCTCCTCCAATGCCTTATCTAAGCAACCCATTATCACTTAATTGTTTCTCATAAACTTGGTTCTCCCTTGTCATTGATTCTAATTGTCCAATCACACACCATCCATTTATTCCTCTTCATAATCCGATTCCATCCAATTATCCTCCAATCTACTATAATCCATATAAACCCAAAGAATTTTATTCAAAACATACATTCCTAATCCACACAAACTTGCTAAGCAACCTAACACATCATTTGAAGCCTCTAGTGGTGTTTCTAGCCTCATTATAAACCTTGATCTACTTTAATTAAATTATCATCATCAAGTATATCATTCCTAGTCATAGTTTTTTCTTATCATCAACAACACTATCAATGTCATAGATTGTTAATAATCTTTAAATTATTCTTATTGTCAATAATACTATCAAAATCATTATGTTATCAATCAATCAATCAATAAATTTTTAGATTGACCAGTGGCTACATCATTTTTATCTAAGTTGCATGGTTGTGCATTCTTTTTTGTCTACTTATGTGTATTATTATTTTCCTTACATTTGTAATGGTCCTTATAGTATATCACCGCAATTATATGATGGTTTTTTGTATCATGGTTTCATAAGAAAATATGCTTGCATGAATCATTTTATTTTGAGTTATTCATTTATGCACTTAGCACATCATCACATTCATTTTATAACTTTGTGCATGAAGTCAAGTGGTTTATCAAATCAAGGATTATTGAATCAACACAATATGGATCACTCCATTCTTCCACCACTCTCTACATCCTTTCTATCTAAATCTATCCATCTTATTATGTTAACCTTTTCTATCCTTATATATCCTTTACCCTTTATGCTTCAATCCCTTAATTTTGAAGTACACCTTTTTTTGAACTCACCTATCATCTTGAGGGAAATTCCAATATATCCCCTTATCATCAACCCTATCCTTCCAACATCTAGGTCATATTTCCACTAGTCTCATCCCTTTCTAGCCCCTATATTTTATTCTTCTTTCAAACAATATTGCTTCATCTAGTTACATTGCCATCTCAAAGAGAGTTAAAATATAAACACCTACAATTATTGAAACCTAACCACATTTGAATTTAACCTATCCTAATGTAAATTAAATAATTCAATTATTTAATTAATTTTCCTAATCATTCTTTGACCATTAACTAATTAAATAAAAATAATAAATACTTGATTAGTCCATCCTTTATCCTTATTCCTAAATATTTCACCTTTTATTATATAAATTGAAATTTAGTTAATTAAATCCCACCTTCTTAGTTTTATCCTATAAGAATTTAATAAATATGAACTATTTATTTAACTACTCCATTTTCTACTTCAATCTAATTAATTGATTAAAACCAAATATTTAGATATACTAATCCATCATGCATTTCTAAATATAATTAATTTAATTAATCACATCTAATCATACTTATCCCTAAAGATATTACAACAAAATCTTAGTCATTCATTTATTTAAAAAAAATTTAACCCTCCATCTTAGACATGTAATCTCTCACACATGTGAGAGGAGTCATATGTCTTCATCCCTTATCCCTATGTGATATCTCACACATATAAGGGGAGTCACATGTCTCCTTCCCTACGTGTTCTAACACATGTGTGAGGGGACACTTGTCATAAACCCTCTTTCTTATCTATTCTCAAACATGTGTGGGAGGACACTTGTCATAACCCCTCTTTCTTATGTATCCTCACACATGTGGGAGTATTCAATTTCAACCCTTAGATATAGTCAAATCAATATTAACCCTTTATATCTCCTTGATCCTCCTCCACCACAAGTACACCAATTCTAAGGTGCCATTTGGATGCCTCTCATTGCCCCTTGTCTCCCAATATTTTTTAGCCTTTGATCTTCAAATCAAATCTCTTCTAAGCCATTTGTATCAAGCTTCTCCATTGAAAATTCATTCTTTCAAATTTAAGAGAAACCACATCAAAATATCATAACAAGAGCATGTCAAGAGGATTGCTGGGAGGTCATTGGAGAATTATTAGGGTTTTAGGTGCTTTGTTCTCTTAAATAAACTCAAATGAAGGTATATGTAGAGGCAAGATATAAAGGTTTATGGTTTACATTTGAATTGTGTTTCTCCTACCTGTTTCTCATATATACTATAGACATGCAAAATTAGCATCATGCATTTAACTAATTCATATTCATGCATTCATCAAATATCAAGTTCATTAAATTAAATCTCTAAAGTCCTCCATTTAAATTAAATAAATTCATCTTTAGTACTAACATCATCCTCTTTGATTAAATAAATCAAATCTTTATTTAATCAAGTCTTTATCATTTTCTATCTCCTTTTGATTTAGTTTAATCCTTAAATCTAAGTCAAATGGGTCAAATCACCTAATCTTCACTTAAGCTAACCAAATAATGGTTAATGTTAATCTAATGCAAGTCCCATCCTCTAGCTTTTCCCACTTGCACAAATAAATCATTTAATTGATTTATTAAAACTTCTAATTTCCATGAACATGGCATAGTAGAGAATATTCTCTCAAATTTTAATTCAAATCAAGTTGACTTGTCCCTTCCAACATAACATTAATTCTCCTCTTACATGTCCCCCACTAGGCATTTAAGACCCCTTCTTCTCCCTCCAACAAGCCAAATTTGAAATTTGAAAAGGCCACCTAATGTCATTTATTGGCACATTCACCAAAACTTGCACACCCTTGGCCCATTCACATGGTGACAAGTGGCTCCTTCCTATTGGTTGAATCTTTGTCCCACATTCACCTTTTTTGCATGTCTCTCCATTATTCTCTCCTATAAATAAAGAACTCATCCTTTGCATTTGATCATCTATAATACACAATCTTCATGCAAAGTTACTCTCTCCATATTGAGAGCTAATTTTTCCCATTATCATTTGCATCATTGATTTGTCAAGGGTTGGGAAAGGGTCACTTCTCACAACAAAGTGACACCAATCCACTATGGGATAGATATGAATTTGTGTTTCTTTGATATTTTCAATTAGTTTATTTTGTCATTTTATTTGTGAAGTATGGTGTATTATCTCATAGGAGCATTTGTAGGTTTGCATGAGCTAACCCATGTTATGGAGTTTAGAATGTGTGCAAATTTGTAGGTGCTCACATATACAATATGCGTCCATGATAATAGATAAAAAATTATTAGAGTATCAAATTCCACTGATATTATATCATTACAATAATCACAATATTGTTGGTTTACAAAAATATTTCTGATAAAATATACCAATTACTTACCAAAATTTCCTTATTTCTTCTAATTATGTTGAGAGGTGTAACTTTTTGTAACAATACAGATTCAATCATGTTGCAATTGTAAAAAAACAATTTAAATACAAACTGTTTAAAAACCAACATTTATTTTTCTAATATAAAAACCATTACTTTAAAAAAAGAAGTAAATAAAATAAGTTGACTTTGAATTAAAATGAAAACAACTCTAAAAATAAAAGAAAAATAAATAATATAATAGATAAAATAAAATAATTCTTAAATAATTTGAAAGTAAAATAAATTTAAATATTGAAATCTATCATCTCTCTTATATTTTTACGTATACCAAAAAATATAACAAAATCTTAAATAAATAAAATAATTAAAAATCCGTATCTTTAAAAGTTTTAAATAAATTATTTTAAAATATATATACTAATTAAATAAAAAATTGAAACACTTAAAAAATGCTCTTTATTATACTTTAAAAATATATCTACTTATGCCTCCCATATATTTTTTTAACTTCACCTTTAATTCTCTTCATCAATTTCCCTTTTTAATTATGTAATAAGCTCCTTTTCAACTTTTATAAAAAACTCTAGTAGGTAGTAAGCACTCCTCTTTGTTCATAATTTTATCAACTTTTAAAACTTTTCATTTTGCAAATTTACATACCATTGAGTATGTAAAAAAGAAAAGATCTTAGTAAAATCCATGCTTGACTATTATGAAACGTAACTTTTGAAATTTCTTATTGGCTTGGAAAGGTTTGTAAACATTAGTGCAAGTGACAGTGAAATCACAATGGTTTTCATGAGATTATATATCTATATGAAAAAGAAATTAACATTTCATTTTCTTCTTCAAAGATTATAACATCATTATTTACCCATAAACTGTTTGAGAACTTCCCTTAAATTTGAACAAGCTTTTAACTTTCTCTACCATTCATCCATTTGAAAAAAAATGATTAAATACATTAAGAATATTATATTTTAGTAATAAAAAAGAAACATATAAAATTATATTATAAAAAATATTTATTTTCAATCACTCAAATAATTATTCAATACCCATCAATACTTAAAAATTATTTAAATATTAGCCTAATCAGAAAAGTTACTCACCATTAATACAAAATTACTAAAACTTAAACTACATTAACACTTTAAACCATAAAACTAACACTAAATACAAAATTATTAAAATGAAATCAGAGATGCACTCTAATCCGTAGCCATGCCAGGCTAGTTTTCCTGCGGTGAAGTTAAAGAAGATGTTGGCGTGTTGCTTATGGAGCTCGAAGATTCTGTGCTTTCCTGAAGTATCTCCTTGATGTCCGTGAGACGGGCAACAACTTCTTTCATGGTTGGTCTACAGTCCCTTTCTATAGCAAGGCACTCAAAGGCCAATTCAGCAATTGAAGCAACCGTGACCTCCACCTCGTGATTTCCTTCAATATTCAGATCTGGATCGATCAATTCATCCAACAGACCTCTTCTAATCTTGTCTGTGGCCATGTTAGCAAGCTTGATTTCACTTCTATTTCGCATAACATCCACTGCTACTTTGGCAGAGATGATCTCCACCAAAACAACTCCTAAGCTGTAGACATCAGACTTTTCAGTGAGCTGGAAGCACTCATGGTACTGTGGGTCAACATACCCGGGAGTACCGTGTGGCGCAATCGTGGCGTGTAGGAAATTCAAGGGCACCAGTCTGGAAAGCCCAAAATCTGCAACTTTTGCTCTGAAATTTTCGTCGAGAAGAATGTTACTGGATTTAACATCTCTGTGAAATACAGGCGGATCGATGTTGTGGAGATACGCCAAGGCCTGAGCAGTCTCTATGGCAATGTTTAAGCGAGTTGCCCAAGGCAAACCTCTCGAAGTTCTTCGGCTCCCATGAAGGTGATCAGACAAGGTCCCATTTGACACAAACTCGTAAACAAGTAGTAGCTTTGGACTCTGCGGGCACGTACAACCATAGAGACGAACAAGGTTTGAATGACACAGGGATGACAATATTTGTACCTCGTTGATAAATTGTTCAACAGTTCTGGAGCTCTCCTGATAAAGCCTCTTCACTGCTACAGCCCGTCCGTCTACAAGTTTACCCAGGTATACCACGCCAAACTCTCCATCTCCAAGTTCATTCTTCTCGTCAAAGAAATTTGTCGCCTGCTGTAGTTCTTGATAGGGAAATATGGTCAAACTGCCTATCATATACGTTACATGACCTGCTTCCATGTCGCTTCTCTGATAATTAGTGTAATCACCACCAAGCTTGAGGGTATGAGCCCGCTTTCTTCTTGTCACATACAAAATGCAAAGCACTGCTAGTGCTGCGATCAGTGCGACGCCTCCCATGGAACTACTTGTATTAGAACCTTGTAATTAAATATTACATTTTTAATAATTTTTGATAAAGAGGTAAAATGGGTTTTACAGGGACCCGAAACCACAAAGTTTACAGAGATAAGAAAAGGAAATAAAAATCCAACAAAATAGACCAGCTGCCCAAAAGGTAAAAGACATAGCAAGTAGCAACCAACCGAATCAGACTAGAAAGGTCAAGCAAAGAGGGCCAACAGAGCAGACAAAACAAAACCAGCTTCAATTAATCTAGAGTCTTGAGGACAGACTCTGTTTCCACCTCCAAATTCTGCGTATCATGGACGCCCTTTTTAAAGATTTGAATCATCTTCGGAGTAGGGGGAGCCTTTCTCTTCAGATTGGCCCTACTTCTCTTTGAAATCCCAGCATCCATATCTTGGCTTTTATCATCGGTTTCCTCCAGATCCACCACTAGAGACCCCTGTTGGGCTCTGTCTAACTTCTCAGTCATTGCATTAATAATAATGGCGTTGTGTCTAGCCATTCGATTGTTTTGTTCAGCAATAATTTTGATGATGTTCTTCATATTCTCAACCTCAATAACAATATTTCTGTTTTTATCAACTTGGTACTTAGTTTCTTTGTTGAGGCCTTGATCACCTCTGTCCTCTTCTTTCTTTTCCATCACTGCAATCTTGGCACCCAGCTCTTCCAACTTGCTTTAAAGGGCCCAATTTTTTATCTTGATCTCATTAATTTCATTGAAAGTCCATTTCAAAAATTTGAAATGAGAATCAAAATTATTTTTGGCTAAATTCAAAACATCTAAAAGTAGGTCCCTTCCAGTATTAAGACCAGATTTAGCAGGGTCAGGAATAGCAGGGGAACCATCTCTAGCAGATTTTTCCAGCAAAGGGTAGGCACTTGACTCAGTATTATTGGCACTAGACTCCTTAGATTCAGGGGAATTTTTGGAACAGGAAACAAGGTTTTTAGCCTTGAGGTTCTTATCGACAAGATTGGTCTTGAGGGAAGGGCTTCCCAGCTCAAACACAGCACGAGCTTTATTAGAAGAAGGGGTAGGGTTTTTTTTGCCAGAAAGGCCAGCATGTGGGCTAAGGACTATTCTATCCGGACTTCAGTTGGGCAAATACTCCAAACAACTGGGCTCAATGCCATCATTCTCAGAGTCAGGGAAGGTTTCCAGATTAACGAAGACGGGCATGTTTTGAAAATGCTCAACAATCAACCTAATTAGCCCAGTATGCAGGATTGGGAATCTTCTAGGGTTTTTCATATGATCAACCAAGCTTTTCCTCAGAGATCAAAAAAGGTAATAGGGGAATGAAACCCTTACCTTGTAGTGAAAGTGATTGAGTAGAGCAAAGTGGTAGCCATAAACCCTGGTGAAGCTCCCGTCCACTGTAATGTACTCTATGATGACCCGTAGGACCTTTCGCCAAAGGGCTTTTATGGTATCGACATCAAAGTAGCTGTTGGCAATTTTCACAAGATTCAGCCTTTCTTTTTCTTTCTTAGGAAATCTGACAATGACATCGTTTGAGAAAACCCCGTCCTTGAAGAACTTCTTCCCATCAGTAGACAAACCCGTCACTTCAGCTATCAAATTTTCATTGAGCTCCACATTCCTCCCAAACAGGGTAAGGTTACCATTATTCCAATTTTTCACAAAAAGGTCTGTAGCCACCTGATTGGAGCCATGGAGCTTCTCCAGAAAAGGGAGTAAACCCACCACTTTTGACTTTATTCCAAACCTTAACATTTTTAGTGTGCACCTCAAAGCTGTCCGACCCGATTCTTTTCCTATCTCCACCCATCCTAGCCAGCATTGTGGGACAGACATAGATGAAATCTTTACTAAAATTGGCCTTGCCAAATCTGAGAACCCACAAAGCATGCGGAGCTTCCTTGCAACCTAAGCCATTGAGCTCGATCCCATACAATCTAATGATTATGATGTGATAAATCCAACCCGTCCTCATTAAATGGATGAACCACCTCTTGTCCATGTGATTTATCATAATTCAATAATGTGCAAACATTAGAATTTAGATTGCTAACATTAAGCCAGGTGCGCAAATCATTACTCCGAACTCCTTCATTAGCAAAAAAAATCCGCAACAACATTGGCTTCTCTATAAGCATGTGATATTTTAACTTTATCAAATTTAGCCAAAGTAAAAATGGCATTATCAATCCAAGATTTTATTGTTCATGAGGGAGAAGACTTGCCACAGAGGCAGTCAATTATATTTTTGGAGTCACCTTCAATCCAAAGATTTTTAAAGTTAAGACTTTGGGCTAAATTTATAATATGAAAAATTCTAGTCGCCTCCACTAAATGATTGGTTTGTGAGCCGAGAGGAGAGGCCGTCACACCAAGGAAATTTCCAAAGGAATCCCTTAAGACAACACCACAACCAGCCGCCCTCGGGTTACCTTTAGCCGCACTGTCACAGTTAGCTTTGACCCATCCATTAGGCAGAAAAGACCAGCGAACATCCTCTCTATCCTTCTTAGCATTTTTTGGAATGCAGGGAAAGTCCAGGCTAATATTCCATTCCATAACCACAATAAGGTCATAAGAGGAAATTCCCGCTTTCTCCGACAAGCAATCTTTCTAGGGCAAAACATTGAAATTTTCCTTCAAGAATCTGACAATTTTCCCAAAAATAATATCTGCAGAATCTTCTTTATCTCTGTAAATTCTATTGTTGCATTCTTTCCAAAGACCCTAAGCAACATGAGGGAAGGAGAAATCCCATAAAAGCCTAAGCCTAAAATTTTTAGTCATGGCTTTCCATTGAACAAAGAAATCTTCAATGGACGAAGGAAAAACCCAAGAAAGATGCCACATGTTGATAATTTTATTCCATATAGCAGCAACAAAAGAGCAATGAAGGAACAAATGACACACAGATTCAGCCTCCATCTTACAAAGGGAGCATCTGTTAGGTATTTGGAATCCACGTTTGCAAAGGTTATCAATCGTGAGCACTTTGTTCTGGAGAAAGATCCAAAAAAAATATTGATTTTAGGAATCAAATGTTTGAACCAAGCTTTCGACCAGAAAGGAGGAGATTCTTGAGATGAAGTAATTCTGGCGAAGGCAGATGAAACAAAATAATTGCCTGAGGGTTCGTTAAGCTAGACAAGACGATCATCCACCTGATCAGAGCATAGTCTAACAGCCCACAAGGAAGACTGGATAGGAGCAAGAGCCTGACTGACAAGACCTAGATCCACCCATTTACCATTCACTCTGTATTCTTTCACATAAGAGCCGTAACGGGCCTTGTAATTCTTAGCCCATTCACTAAAGGAGTTGGTATTTAAAAGGGGCTCCCTGAATAGCCATCTATCCTCCCAAAATCTGGTATGGTTACCGCTTCTCACCTGCCATCCAATTCCCGAATCCACAATATTCTTACCATTGATTAGATTATTCTAGCAAGTAGACCCTCTAGGGAGAAGGAAGGAGTCCTTCAGAATAATAAAGGAATGGTCATTTTCTAAATATTTGCTTGCCAAGATATCTGTCCATTCTCTTGATGATGAGAAGATTCTCCAGATTTGTTTAGCTAAAAGGATTTTTTTAACCGTTCCGATTCTTCTAAGACCTAATCCTCCAGCCTTTTTTGGTCTACAAACTAGATTCCATCCAATTAAAGGAAGTCTTTTTTTTCTTCAACACCCGACCAAAGAAATATTTTTTGAATCTTTTCAATAGCATCTGCAAATTTAGCAAGAATTTTAAAGATGCTTAGGGCATAGATAGGAAAATTCTAGAGCGAGGCTTTGAGGAGTTGAAGTTTTCCCGCTTGACTTAACAGAGCTCCTTTCTAGCCAACAAGCTTCTTGTTGAATCTTTCAACCAACGAAAGCCAAAAAGAATCAGGAGGTTTAAGGCTTAAGGGTAACCTAAGATACGTGGCAGGTAAAGAGTCCACCCTGTAGCCCAAAATTCTGGCAATTTTGGTTTGTCTTTTATCTGGCATGTTGAAGAAGAACAAAGAACTTTTTTGATTGTTGATCAACTGTCTTGAAGCTCTCCCATATTTATCAAGCAGATGTATTAAAGTTTTTCCTTCAGCGACCGAAGCTTTATCCATTAGCATAGTATCATCAATGAATTGTTGATGGGAACAAACCAGGTTACCAGAAGAAGGTTTGAGACCAAAAAGAGATCTATGGTCAACCAACTTTTTTAGATTTCTGCCAAGACTTTCAGCCATGATAGTGAATAAAATGGGAGAAATAGGATCGCCCTGTCTTAGACCTCCAGTGCTTTGGAAAAAAGAAGTAGGGAAACCATTAACCATAACTAATATGGAAGCAATAGACACAAGTTGTTCCACCATTTAGATAACCCTTTCGCAAAATCCAAAAGTCTTTAATATTTTAAATAAGAAAATCCAATCAACTCTATCATAGGATTTTGATATATCAAGCTTTAATAAAAAGCCTTAAGTCTTTGATTCCACTAAAGAATGAATATTCTCATGCACCGTCACAATAGAGTCAAGGATTTGTCTGCTAGGGACAAAGCCATTCTATTGAGGAGAAATTAAAGAGGGCAACAGAGTTAAAAATTCTACAGGTTAAAACCTTAGAAATGATTTTATATATAGAATTACAAAGACTTATGGGCTTGAAAGCCTCAAAATTATTAGCTCTAGGTTTCTTGGGGATAAGGACCAAGAAGGTGGCATTTAATTCTTTTAGGAGACTTCTGGATTCAAAAAATTCTTTTACAGCATTCACCAAATCTTTTTCAACAATCTCCCAAAGCCATTGGAAGAAAAATAAAGGGAAACCATCTGGACCCAGAGCTTTACTCCCATCAAAGGAAAACACGGCCCTCTTAACTTCCTCATTGGTGGGGATAGCAGACAACAAAGAGTTATTTTCCTGGTTGATAATTCTCGGTATAGCATCAACTAACTGATCCTGATCAATTTGGTTAATTTCATCATTTGCCGAAAGAAGATGTTTGAAAAAAGAGCTAGCATGCTTTTTAATATCCTCCTCCTCCTCGTACCTAATACCACTCACTTCAATTTAAGATATTTTGTTTATAGCTCTATGTTTTGAAGTCGAAAGATGAAAATACCTGGTGTTTTTGTCACATGCAGATAACCATAGAGCTCTAGATTTTTTCCTCCAGAACTCCTTTTCAATTATATCATGCATCTTAGTGAGGAGCTCATTCTCTTTTTCCTTAGTGTCACTCAAATATCCCTCCTTCTGGATTTTACATTGAATTTCTCTCAGATCCATCTAGAGGCCAGACTTAATCTTAAAGATGTTCCCAAAAGACTCCTTTTTCCATTTTTTCATATTACATTTCACTTCCATTAGTTTTTTAGCTATTCTAAACATAGTTGTACCAAGAATATATATATATTCCACCATTTCCTAATTTCCTCTTTGAGAGCAGGATGAGAGGTCCACATTTTTTCAAATCTGAAAGGGGTGTTTTTCTTCTTTTTCAGAGGATCTATAATTAAACTGATAGGGAAATGATCAGAACAAATGGACTAGAGAGAGCTTTAAGAGAACAGTAATAAAAAAAAAACCAATGATTTGATATTAAAGATTTATCTAATCTGACTTGAATGAGATCCAACCCCTTTCTATGATTAGACCAGGTATAGGAAGCTCCATGTAAATCCAGATCAATCAGCGCCTGATTATCAATGAAATTTTGAAGATCCTCTTTGCTCTCCTCATTGATCTAGGTTCCTCCAATTTTTTTCCCATTCATTAAAGGTGTATTGAAATCACCCATAACAACCCAAGCCTCTTTATCAAAAATCCTCCTAAAGTCAACCAACTCCAACCAAAAGGATTTTCTCATACCTTTACCATTGGGGGCATATATATTCAGTTGAATCCAGCTAAAGATGTCCCTTATATGTGTGAATCTAGTGGCAGTATGATTCGTTCCCTCCAAAATCGGATCACCTTTGATTATGTGGCTATTCCAGAAAGTAGCAATGCCTCCAGAAGCACCAATTGAGTTATTACCATGAGTACTACAGTGTTGGAAAAGTTTCACCTTTTCAACTTTCTCCTTTGACATTTTAGTCTCCTAAATTAAAAGAATATCAGGCTTGTGATCTTTGAAAAAATTGTGAAGAACATCCTATTTATGGGGGCTATTGAGTCCCCTGATATTCCAAGACATAATCTTCATAAATTACCAAGGGAATTACGGCATTCTGGGATGGTTTTCTGAGACCCATCCGCTATATCCTAAAAGCTATTATGCTCTCTTATCTTTTTAGAAGACTTTTTCCCTCGAGAGTTCTTTACTGCTCCACAGTCTGCCTTAGCTTTTGATCTAGTAGAAATGCCACTTGGAGTTTTTCCTAGTTTATTTGTTTCTTTCTTCTTCTTTGATAATTTCTCTTCTTTATTAGTCTCTTCTTGGCTATCTGACTCTTTGTTAGATTCCCATTCCTTATCAGTTAGGATCCTTTTGTTCCCAGGGTAAAGTATCCATATTACCATTCTCATGAAGATTGCTGGAAAGAACTATAACTTGGCCCAAGTTTTCAAAGCAGTCCTTGACCACCTCATAGGAGTTGGGATCCAAAAAGTTCGCATCACCCATGGGGGAAGAACCTTCTGAAGACAAGAAAGGAAAAGGGATATTTAGTTCCATGGACAAGCCCTTACTAGGAATGTCCTCCAAGCCCAGAGTCTCAACATAAATTTCTATTGGGATGGTCACTAGAGGCACTGATTTAGCTTTTTGGTTCAGATCTTCTTCCCTAGTCGACAGATCTTCAATGGAAACATTTTCCTTTGAAAATAATGTTTTAGCAAGATTCATATCATGGGGATCCATAGGGATCGCACCATTATTTTCCATAACCACTTTGTCTCAGAAGATGTGCTATGAGTATTAGACTCTTTAATATCCAAGTCTTGAACATTTACCTCTTTATTTTCCTTACTATCTCCTTTTTTTTTTGTTCCAAACTGTTTTTGAAGGGCCAGCAGGTTTCTCTTTCTCTAATGTGGTATTTAAGGGACATTTTTTTGCCTAGTGCCCAGATTTCCTGCACTTGAAGCAGGCAAACGGGATGGTTTCAAACTCTATATTCTGTAACTAGGATCCAAGTTTAGACTGGATCTCAATCGAAGAAGGAAGGTCATCTTCCTGGGAGACCCCCACACATATTCTCGCAAAAACCAATCTATTTCTAGCAGCTGTCATAGTATCAATAGAAAGGAGCTCACCAAAGGAACTCGCAATACCATAAAATATATCTTCATTCCAGTACTCCAGGGGAAAACTCGGAAGTCTTACCCAAACTGGGATGTTCTCAAAAATAGAATCCGATAGGTCCAAGTTAGAGGACCACTTCTTTAGAGCCAGAGACGATTTACCTATAACCCAGGGACCCCCACTTCTAATAGCCAAGATGTCCTCTCTGCAAGTAAATTCAAATGCAAAAAAACCCCTTTGGAAGAGTAGCAACTGAGACTTTTCTGTTTGTTCTCCATTTATTTTTAATGAACTCCCTAACCACTTCAATATTTGGTCTAGGGCCCATAAACTTCTCCACCAGAGTTCTTTCCATTAGAGCAATATTATGATCTATTAGTGAATCTGGAATAGAAATAGCAAACTTACCTCTATCCGGGGAAGAGATATTTTGCACTAGAGGGAAAGGTGATTTTCCATTAGGTCTTACCCCAAACAAAGAGGTCTAGGGTTTGTGATTTCCTCCAATGCTGCCAGTGGTCCCCACCGCATCATTAGCTTTTGCGTTTTTCTAACCAGCAGAGGAAGTAGCTGGGTTAATCGCCATAATATCCTTTCCACCAGGTTCCACCTAGAATTTATTTCCGGAGTCCACATCATCCTGATTATCCTTACCTTACTTATTACTCAATTCCAGCTCTTGATTCGACTGTGATTTCTTTGATCTTGCTCCATTTTGGTTGCCTCAGATTTTGAAATCCCCTTTTTCCCGCTTGTGCCTGTGCCCACGCTCCATTTTTGGAAAAAAAATGATTATCGAGAGAAGGTGACACTTTTAATAGTTAATAATTAATAAAAATTTAAAATGTAATCTTACAAAAAAAAATTAAAAAACAATTTTTTTATCAATTAAAATCATGAAGTTTCCACAGTCTATGATAAGGTTGTAATATGATTTCTGAATTAAAACTGTGTTGTATTTCATGATGGATCATGGAATATGATCCGAAATATTGATGTAAAAAAATACATCACAATTTTAATTCAGAAATCATATTTACAATATTTTATTAATAAAAAAAATATTAATCATTAAACTAGGTTATAGTCTTATAAAAATGAATGAAATAATGTAATAGATGAACAAACTAAAGCATTTTTCTAAGATTATAACATAATAGATGAACAAACTGAAGCATTTTCCACACATATTTATCATTAAGTTAGGTAATTATCTTAGAAAAATTATTGAAATAATGTAATAGATGATCAAATAGAGCGATTTCCAACAAATTTAGCTTTGACATAAAATATTGTGAACAATAAAGAGCAATAGTAGCCTCTTTCCTTTGCCTGCAATCCTCACAGCCTTCGTTGAAATTCCAATTTATTTCGAACCTGTACTTTATTGATATTTGAAGCAACGTTCGATTACCTCTATAGAATTTTGGAACATGTAGATATACTAATGAGTTACAATATGTACCCAAATTCATGTCTGAACTGGGACAATAGTACCAGCTCTTATTACATCCTAAAGCATATGCTTCAGTGGGCAGGTTTTCGGTGCACTCTCCCCATAGACTGAAATTCATGTAATCATCAGAAAAGTGAAACTGAGTGCTAGACCAGAATTCCATTATATGGTTGCTGTTCGACGGGTTGCATGTAACTCCCCACATATTTCTATCAATTATTTTAATTTGATTGATAGGAACCTCTTTTTGGTGGTCAGAAGGTCTCATTACATAGTATTGGTAGCCACTTATGTTAATTAAAGGCTTATTCACTCAATGATCACAATCAAGCTGAAGAGCAGGGTCACCGCAACCGCTGTTCTTTCTTCCGAAGGGATATTCGAATGAATGATGCCCACATTTGAAGGCTTCTAGACAAGCTTGAGATGAAGTGAGGCATGGCATGAATATTGTGAAGACAAGAAAGAGGAAGCACCAGCGATATACAGAGGGTAGACTGAAATGCTGAGGATGGCATAGATGAGGAAGCAGTCCTTCCATTTTCATCTACGTTACAACAGTGTGGAGAAAACAACTAGAAATGAGGTGAAGAAGGGAACATGAATGACAGTTTAATAGCAAAGAAAGAAGGTAGGAGAAGCCACGAAAATGATAAGTCAATATAGCGAAGTCAATACGCCAATTTGACCTTATTTTCGGTACCGACATGAAGAGTCGGAGTGAATACCGCAGTTTGAATGGTTGAATCCTAATAAACATCATAATTCTACACTTGAATCGCGCATATCTATTGACTTGCTGAATTCCACGCGTTTTCTTAACAGAAACATTTGAATTCCGCGAGAGTTACACTTAGTTTGATGTAGTGTTGAAGGTCGCACATCATTATAAAATTATGTTTATGAGACATTTAGTGAAAACCACTCCACTAATAGGGAAATTGCATCTAATATGAAATGTGGTCCTTTCATTCTTCGAGAAAAGTGATTTTCTTGTAAATTGTATTTTGTTTTTAAGAAGTTTATTTATTTATTTATTTATTTTCAGTGTTTTAGTTGATATGTGCTTTGCTCTTTTTTATTATTGTCTCTTTCAGTCATTTTGGTTAGGATGTGCCTCCTCCATGCACTTCTGTGTTCTCTTAAATTCATTTTCCTTTATTAATAGAAAGCGTTTTTATAATAAAAAATAATAAAAAATTGTTGGAGGTTGTGAGATTTTTTTTTTGTTTCCTGGTGAAGTGAAAATTGAATAACTAGAAAGTAAATTGCATAGAAAGAAAATGCATAACATTTAGTATTAATTATTGTAAATGTTTTCAATTAAATTATAATAATGTAATGGCGAACACTTTATAAATGTATTCTTTTATTATTTTTTAATATAATATTTATTATGTGATGATTAATCAATAAATGGTGTATTTTTAAATAAAAAATTGATATATTTTTTGAATTTAATGTAATTTCATCTCCACATTTATACAAACTAGTTCTGATATTTAGACAATCTATTTACTTATTTAGTTTAGTTTTGTGACACAAAATTAATCTAGTTTGATTTCTTAACATAAAATTAAGTCTTCAACTTTTAGAGTTTAGAACCCAAGTCAACCATTGACTACTAGTTATTATGTGTCAATTTGAAGCCAAAATATTTAAAATTATATGTTAGAGTGTTTTATTTAAAGAAAAAACCTTTACTCACTTTTAGACATCTACAAACTCTAATTCTAATTCACATAAACATTTAATAAATGTCATGGTACTTCATTCCATCATTAACTTACATTAGCTTTTGAAGTAGTGACAAATTAGGCATCTTACATGATTGCTTATTGTCTTTGATATTTGTTTCAAAATTATTGAATTGAATTTGAAAGCTTTTTAACGTAGGAATGTCTTAGGGATTGTACAATCTTCTATCACCCATAAATATTTTTAATGTATAATTCATTTGATTACATGCATACTATGTTTGTTGTTTGTGTGTTTGTGTTTTATGCATAGAATTTTGTGGTTGCACATATATTGTATAATACTGTAGAAGGCTTTGTCAAAGACTTTTATTCATGCATAGGTTTATTTGGGATAAGAATAAACTTAGAGATTGTGCATAAGGTTGTAGCTTCTATCTATATGAGTTTTATCCATGTAAACATTATATGGAAGGTAGATGGTTCAATGGAAAGAATGTTCACACACACTTTCTAACATGTGGAAAAGCTTAGTAAGCCATTGATGAAGGAGATAAAATGTATTATGAGATGAAAAATTGATGATTGGGATGATGTGGTTGTTAGAATTGTGAAACATGCACAAAACCACAAGCCATATGATTAAACAACAAAAAAATACACCTTCCGCACAAGAGATCTACAAAAAATATATGTAATATTCCTTAACAAAAAAAAGCTACAAAAGAAATAGACTCTCAAAAAGATTTGGAAGCTCAAGATGATAATTATAATGAGGGTTGAGTGCTTATAAGAGAAAAACCCTAAATGAGAAAGGGATCATATCATGACAAGTGTCAACATCATGTGAGATGAGACAAAATGATCTAATATTAGCTCAACTAATAAAAGCATAAAAGTACTCCTCAGTTTAGCTTAAGTGCATGAGAATAAATTAGACTAATAACTAATTAAAGAATAATTAATTATTAGCTAATGCATGATAACTCTAGCAGCCCCCTTAAGATGAACTTATGGAGTAGCTAAAAAATCCTAAAAAGAACGAATGCATGATGGGCCCCGTAAAGAAAAGGCCTGATAAGGTACCCATGTACAAACAAAAGAACTCTCAAAACCAGAGAAATAGAGAAAAACACATGGGAAAAACTCTTCTCCAAAAGAGAGTAAGTAAAATGAAGGATTGAAGAAGCCTCCAAATCAAGGTGTGAAGGATTGAGAAGCCTCCAACCAATAATTTCTTGAAATTGAGAAACACGTAGAACATCATTGAAGCACGAAGAAGTTGTAGAAAATTATTGAAAGATGATTATTGAAATGAAGAACCTCTAGAAATAGGAATGCAAGAGTTTCCATATGGTAAATGATCCATCTCATTGAAATGCATGTAACCAGCCACAGATGTATGCTGCATCCAAAAGTACATAGGAATAAGAATTGTATACATAGATCACTCCAAACCATGAAACCAAGGAAGCATTAACACCAATAGTAGAAACCCCCCCATAATGTTGAAAAGGGAGAGCCATGACAGGTACACTAAAAAAATGTGTGAAACCAAGAAGTGCATGTAGGAGAAATAACTTGCAAATAAAAGGGTGTGCAAACTAAGGCACACATGCATGAGGCAAGAATCACCAAGATTCACTACTGTCGTGGAAGGGACACTCACTTGACAAAGGTGTGATGGAAAACCAAAGGTAAATATCAACCTTGCCATGGAACTTTATATCATAGTGTGAATACAAAAAACACTATGATGTGCATAATCCCCAAAAAGTATACACCATAATGACACTTTATCTCAGTAGGTCTACAAAAGAGAATGTGCATGAAAAGGATGTATACAATGTCCAAATAGGACATAATACTAAAAACACATATAGAATAGTAAAAAAAAGTCATCCCACACAAACAAAAAGTTTCCAAGACCTGAAGTGTCCAAGTAATTCACTAGAGTGCAAAAAAAAAAATCTAAATAAAATGCACCTGGAGAGCAATATGAAAAAATTTCATGGATGGAAGTGAAGATCTCTAAAAGATGGTTCCAACATTGCTAGAATCGAGAAAAAACAAAGAAACTAGTCAAAAGTTACGAGCTTAGGATTGAAAACAACACCTCTAACTTCAATAGGCTGTAGAATGTACCAACAGAAAAAATAGGTAATGAGACCAACACCATTGGAAAGTTGACAAAACCAACTCTCTGATGATATCTCATTTTCCAAAAAACAATATCATATGCCCAAAAACAATATCGTATGCCCAAGTTAGGGCCAAAGGGAAAAAAGACCCCCTTTAGGGCACAAAGGGGTCTTGAAAGGGCCATTTAAGCCAACTATATAAATGTCATCGTCATGCTAAAATCATCAAGAATATATACTAAGAATATTATTTTGTTTTCATTTCAAGAAAAGTGATGTAGATATTTGATTAAAAAATTATTTTTGTTTTAAAAAATCAAACCTCCAAAGTTTTTGCAAAAAAAATTAAACCTACAATTTTTTTTGAAGAAATCCCACGTGAAATTTTCTAGCTTGCAATTAATGGCACTACAATATGGCATACGAATCCATACCGTTGTATAGTTTTTTACCTCGTAGAACATGTCAACAAAAATCACCTCCATTTTTTTTCATATTTTCTCAAGAGAATAGTTGATCTTTAGGTTTTTGGCCGCTCTAGACACAATGGAGAGGTCTATTTTGTGCCAAAGTGCTCCAAAAATTTATCCACCTCCAAAATTTACAAAAAAAGCAAAGGGGATTCAAATTTAAAGCCTATAACCCTTGTTGAAGAAAAAACCTCATAAATCAAGAAGGGGTTCATTGAATCCGTGCTCTAATACCATGTTATAATTATGAAACAAGCACAAAACCATAAGCCATAGAATCGAATAAAACACAAATACACCTTCCACGCAAAAGATCTGCAAACAATATATGCAATATTCCTCAACAAGAAAAAGCTACTTAAGCAAGAGACTCTAAAAAAGATATGAAAGCTCAATATGATAATTACAATGAGGGTTGAGTGCTTATAAAAGAAAAACCCTAAATGAGAAAGGAATCAGATCATGACAAGTGTTAACATCACGTGAGATGAGACAAAATGATCTAATATTGTCTCAACTAATAATTATTAAATTCCTTCATAAATTCCTTTATTCAATCTTCTCAAAATCAACAACACTTGAAGAAATCAACATTATTCAAATGCAACAATCAAACGCTAAAAAAATATCATACCATAGGTTTTGCTTCAAAATACCACTAACTACTAGGAATATATTCAAACAAGTTTTGGGTTATGTTTCCCTCTTTACCATATTTCTAGAATAGTTTGAATTTTTAAATTATATTAAGAAATGAAAATTTTATCATAGTTTTACTATGACTACAATCTAAAACTTAAAAAATGCCTCAAAAAATATCCATTCTTCATAGCCACAATATAATCGATCTGATACCATATTAAAAATGGTAGAACAAAGATACATAACATCAAATCAAATCATTGTCACACATAATAAAAGACATAAAATAAGATATTGATTATTCAATTCTTTGGGATAATAATTACATTGATGTGCATTGGCTTTAATAGCTTACATTTCCTATACCAAACTAACTTATGGGAAAGTAACTCCCAAAAACTAACAACTAAGATTATTTGGTTTCTAACTATTAACTACAACTATTTATTTATAAATTGACATCTATATACTTTAATTAATTTATTATTATCTAATCTAATATCTATCTAATGATGTAATGAATCCAATATTTTGATTATGAATCAATCAAAGACTAAAAAAGTGAAGTGTGCTTGCACAAAGCTAAAATGTTATGCATCCTTATGGTGGGATGATGCAAAAATAGAGAGATGAAAAGTAGGAAAAAATAATATGAATTCTTGGGATCTAATCATTGCTAAATTTAATAAGAAGTTCATATTGGTGAATTAATTAGTCTACATAAAATATTTTAAAATTTTAAAATAAAAGGATTCAAATAATATGGACTATATAGAGGAATTCTATAGGTTCAATGTTCAAGATGACCCCACATAGAGGATATTGGAGAAAATATCTCAATTTCTATAAATTGATTACAAGTGTTAGTTCAATGTGAATCCAGTATGATTGAAGTGAGGTTAGTAGAAAAGGCTTATCAATATGCCTTGAAAGGTAGAGGAGAAGATGACAAAAAATAATAACTCTAGAGGAGGAGGAAGATTATTTAGATGAAGAGAACAATACAATAGTGGTAGAGCACAAGGAAAAGGAGAATCTGACATAATATTGAAAAAAAATTATATTCAAAACACAATATACAAAAAGTAGGGTATGAATGATAATAGGGGTAGCCAAACAAAGATACGGAAAGATCAAATTACATCATGATAATTAATTTGTGATAAAATAAGGTTAAATGTGATACATGTAGGCTATAGAAAATATATTGTAGCCATTGAAGAGCTTTATTTTTCTAATGCATGTTGTAATGATCTAAACGGAAAGAAATAGGGTGCTTCACCTTTTAGGAGATGAAACACATAAGGGGGGTCCTCCTATTTCCCTCTTAGTTCATTAAAGGAATCCATAGAGATCTCAAACTAATGATTCAATTAGGAAAAGAGATTGCTACAAGGTCTCCTTAGGTGTGATTAAAAGGGGGTTTGCCATTAAGCAAATTCTTAGAAATAAATAGATGAAAGTATTATGCAAATATAAAAAATCACAATAATAAACTGAGAATGAACAGAGAAGTACCTAGAAGATTGGAGATGATCAAAACAAGGTCTGCAATCTTGAAATTATGAATTTTGATGTGCACTGGGACTCATACACCAGACGGGGTGATTTAGTCCCAGTTTAGGGTTTCTGGCTAAATTTAGAATCTGCAACTGGCAAACCAAGATCTATAAAAAATTACTAGAAAATGGTATACTAGGACTCATATGCCCAAGGTGGTGATTTAGTCCCAGTATTAGGGTTTGTATGAAACTTTGGTATCCTCTAGTGATCTTTTGTAGCTTCTCTCATGTCTGATCTTCAAGTCTGAAAGTTTGAATTTTGGCTTGTGGGTGACTTTCTAGGAATTCAGATGAAATTTTTTTGACAACTTTGACAACTTTCTTCAATCTCACAACTTATTCTCCAAAGGGATCTTTAAGCCCAAAATACCTAGATCTGCAATCACACATGAAAGGAGAAAAAATGTTGATTTATTAGTGGAAAGGGGTTTGCCTTGGTCAAACACCATTTTGGTAATCAAACCTTGAAATAAAATGAAATGGAATGAAGGAATGATGAATGAACAATACACAATGTTGCAACTCACTAAACACTTGATTGATGATATGAGATAATGTCTTGAATGCTTGCTTGAATCATGAAACCTACATCACAAATGTTAGCTCAAAAACACACATGATGCATGAAGACTTTGACATGATGCAAGTGATCTTGAATTGATGATCCAAAATGCTTGATAATCGGCTCTTTAATGCTCTTGAATTCTCTTGATCTCATAAACTTGCTAGAATACTTGCTCATAAAAGTTGCTAGGAGAAAATATGTGGAATAACCTTGTATTTATACTTGTTTATTCCAAATTTCTCAAAATTACAACACTACAAGCCGACATCAGATCTAGGAGAATAAAATCTTGCCAAGAATTGCATTCAAAATAGGTACAATCTAAAGTGGAAGTAGCCTACGCTTGGGACACAAATTTCAAGAAAATCTAAGTTCTATTTCATATTCAGGATTAGAACCAGAGACTTAGGTGGGACCCATACGCCCAAGGTGGTGTATGAGTCCCATTTCACTAAATCAAGGACTCATAAACCAAAATCATTAAATTATGATTGGTCATTTGATAAGTGTGGGGATTATCTTAAAAAAATACATTAAATAAGGCATAAAGAAGCCCAATTTTAGCAGTGAGGGCCCAAACAAGTGTGAAAATGTAAAGGGGTACATTTTTCTACACTACATGATCTACAAATTTAAAGTAAAACAAATTTTGTTAATTGTCGATTTCTTCCATTTTGGTATTAATTGCATTAAAATATGGTTTGGTTGCTAGTTTAGGTTATTTTTCCCTTAAGATAGACTAAATCATTTTGTGAGCACTCATAATGTTATTTTCCTTATTGATTATTTATTTTTCTATTGTGAAAAATAACTCCATTATGCCATTTTATTTTAATATTATTGTTAGAATAGTTTTAATTGATCTATTTCTTGTACTAGGTTTTGGGTAGTCTTGGTTTATTTTTGAATCTAACAAAACTAAATATAATAAAATACTTATTTTATGAATCTTACTTTGAGGGATATATTCTTACCAAATTTCATGTCATGATGACTTTGTTTGGTCATTAAAAGGGTGGTCTAAAATGATAATTTATATCTAATAAAATCTTTCTATGTGGCTTTGAGGGAAACTAAGACCATGTAGAATTTTTAATCAACACACATACACATTAAAAATATTATCTAAAATAAAATAATACACTTTTCTTTGTGTCCCAAGATTTGGGAATACTATTTTATATAATTATTAAATCAACATTCATCTAGAAGTGGGTTAGGGATTTATGCTTCCACCTATTGAAGAATAAGTAATGATATCTTGCCTATTAGGTATGGGATCAACTTTGTCTATAATTTAAAATAGTGCATCAATGGTGAATGTTGGTATAATAGTAGTAACACTAGCTTGACTAATAATAAGACTATAAATATGATGGAAAACAAGAGGTAAGGATATAGCACTATTAAGATCAAAGGTAGAACTACAAGGAAAATAGGTATTTAAGGTGCTAAAAAGGTGAGATGAATGGATGATATTAGTGGGTAAGGAGAAAAAAAAACCACTAATTAGATGAGAGGAAGATGGAACAATAATGGAAGGTGTAATATCAAGGACACTAGAAGAAAGAACATGAGAAGTGGTGGCTACTCCAAAATTTGTAACATGAGAGGCAAACACAATGAGTGGATCCGCATTAGGATGAGAAGATGAGGGATCGCAATAATATGAAAGGTGAGTGGATATGGGGGAATATACAGGATGAAAATAAGTAGAGGAATCCAACATAGTAATAATTCCATGAATAATCTCATACTAAATGATGCACCAATTAGTAAATTGTGAAGAGATGTAGCTAATAGTGAAGGAGAAGAAGCATTTATAAACTTATGAAAGTAATATTCTTGTGAGATAGATATTTCTTATCCAATTGTGTATCATGATCAAAATTAAATTGCTCATTATGGTTATCCACACTTGGAATTTCATGAAAAGTGGATTAAGAAGCTATATGAAGATTTGGGTAAGCATTTTTTTTATAAAGGTGAATTAAAGTTTTGACTAACTCCTAGCATAATAAACCACTAGAAAGATAGTGAATAAAAGATCAACAGTGGATATAAATGCATATCTCATAAATATAATGCCCTCAAATTAAAATATCAATAATAAAAATAAAATAAAAAACCCTTTAAGGGGGTGTAAAATTAGAGGGTTTCACCAAAATGAAAAGGATAAAATTACCTCATTTTTAAAAAAAATTCTTAGGGTGAAAAAATTAACCAATAATAAACAAAGAATTTAAGAAACTAGTTGTTGAAATATAGTGGATAATTTCTATATGTGCTAAAATAAATGATTTGAAAAATAAATTAGATAAATAAAGGCACACAGTTGCAAAGTCAATGTAGATGTGTTGTGACAAAATGTTCAAAGTGATTCATCAATTTATAAGAAATTTAGTAATGATTGGATTGATTCTTTCAAATAAGTAAAGTCGTTGCTTATCATAGTGGGTCACTTCAACAACTATAGTTGTGCTCCTATGGATTTGACTTGTATAAATGTGGATTTGATCTAGATGTTTAGATATGATATTTGTAAATCTTTTTTCATCTTCATCCCTTGTTGAGTATCTATTTTTTTCTACATTAAAACCTTGATTGTTTGATTAGGTGTTAGTGAATGACTAGGAATATTCCTTCCTTTAATCAAATCTTTAGGATACTAAGCAATATCTTTTGGCAATAATTGAAGACAAGTAGGTAAACATGTAGGAAATATCCTAGATGTTGATCTAAGTGAGTATTGAAATAATGAATACTCAAATTGTGCCAATGAATGTATCTTAAATGTTCTTGTCAAATGATTTTTAGAATGATCAAAACTAGCACTTGCACCTAAAGGAGGTTCAAGGATTACACTGATAGAAAACTATATGTATGTTGATATGTTAGAGAGTACGTGTGTATGCATGCAAATTCAAATTCTAGTTACATGTGGTTGGATTAAACAATTAATAATAAACGCTAAATAATGGAATGAATAAACTTAGACAATTCTAGATTTTTACTTAAAGAAATTAAGTATTATTTGATTAAGAAATATTTGCATACAGATTTAAACATAAAGCAATGCAAATAGAAAAAGAAAGTTGCCATCAAATTGACAAAAACACTCCAAATGGAAATAGAATGTTGCCATCTAGACTTTTTCAAATCAATATTTATCTGAATTTTATGTGAAAAGTGAGATTTTGGAGGCTTTTACCATTAAATATTAGCTGGTTTATCATTCAATGGTAGCTGAAACTTGTTTTCCAATGACTCAACAATGGTTTGCAGGTGAGAGACTTGTTTCAAGGTCAAATCTCACACTATATCTAACCTATTGACTAATTAAATAAAGTTAATCCCTAAATATAACTCTAAAGATGTAAACACTTAATAACTAGTTAGCTAATTAGATGAGCCTTACATTTGAATTTGTAATGTAAAAACTTAGTGATCATTTCCATAAATAATGCAATCAATCTAGATTAATTGTGCAAATTGTAAATCACATTTTAATTGAAACACAATAAAATAATAAAACAGATTCCCCAAACAAGTACAAATGGAAATAAATATAATTCATATTATATTTCAAACTTTCAAACATAAATCATATAATTTATACAAATATCATTACATACAAAAATAGCCAAAACAAAATGATTGCAAAAAGAAAAGAAAAAATGCAGAGCATTTTGGTTTAACTTCGGCCTAATGTGTGCCACAGTTGCTAAAAAAACAGAATAACTAGAATGAGCTCAGAGATATTCAGTGTAATCCAATGCCAGGATCAGTTTTCCTTCAGCGAAGTTAGAGAAGATGTTGGCGTGATGTTTATGAACTTGGCAGATTCTGTGCTTTACTGTAGCATTTCCATGATTTCTTTGAGACGAGCAACAACTTCTTTCATGATTGGTCTGAAGTCCATTTCTATTGCAACGCATTCAAAGGCCAATTCGGCAACTGCAGCAACCGTGACCTTCACCTCGTGATTTCTTTCAATCTTCAAATCTGGATCGACCAATTTATCCAAAACACCTCTTCTGATCTTGTCTTTGGCCATATTAGCAAGGCTGATTTCATTTCTATTTCGCTTTGTATCCACCGCTACTTTGGCAGAGATGATCTCCACCAAAACAACTCCTAAACTGTAGACATCAGACTTCTCAGTGAGCTGGAAGCATTGATGGTACTCTGGGTCAACATACCCGGGCGTACCGTGTGGAGCAATTGCGGCGTGTAAGAAATTCACGGGCACCAGTCTGGAAAGCCCAAAATCTGCAACTTTTGCTCTAAAATTTTCGTCTAGAAGAATGTTACTGGATTTAACGTCTCCGTGAAATATGGGCGGATAGATGCTGTGGAGATACGCCAAGGCCTGAGCAGTTTCTATGGCAATGTTTAAGCGAGTTGCCCAAGGCAAGCCTCTGGGAGTTCTTCGGCTTCCATGAAGGTGATCAGACAAGGTCCCGTTTGCAACGAACTCGTAAACAAGCAGTGTTGTTGGACTCTGCGGGCTCGTACAGCCGTAGAGACGAACAAGGTTTGGATGACACAGAGATGACAATATTTGTACCTCGTTGATAAATCCTTCACCTGCTCCGGAGCTTTTCTGATGAAGCCTCCTCACTGCTACAGCTCGTCCGTCCTTAAGTTTACCCAGGTATACCGCCCCAAATCCTCCGTCTCCAAGTTCGTTCTTCTCGTCGAAGAAATTTGTCGCCTGCTGAAGTTCCTGACAGGGAAATATGGATAAACTGCCTATCAAATACTTTGGATGATCTGCTTCCGTCTCGCTTCTCTGACAATTACTGTAATCAGCTCCAGGCCGGCGGTTATGAAGCCGTTTTCTTCTCGTCACATACAAAATACAAAACACCGCTAGTGCTGCCGTCAGCGCGACAACTCCTATGGAGCCACCTGTATAATGTCATAGATGAAATTTATTTTAACATTTGTTAAGGTCAAATTTTATGAGGATTGCTATAAATAATCACATAGAGGTTCAAGCTGTTTTAATAGTTATGGAGAAGGTTTGTGAGTTGGGTTGAAAAAAATTAATTTGTAAGATGGATTTAATGGTATTGGTTATTCTTTTGAACTTCCTAGTTTTCTTGGAGGTTATCTTTTTATGTGGTTCAAATTCTTTGTATGGTTTGAAATTTTGACTTGCTCTCTTTTATTCATATTCCTCATAGAATGCTGTTGCAGATTGTTTGGTTAAATGAATTTCTGATGTTGATGATCGTAGATGAAATATTTTGGATTGGAGATCTCTTTCTTCAGCCCATAGCTCAAAACTTATTTCACTCTACTATCATGGTTTGGATTGATAGTTTTCTTTCATGATCGCGTTGATCTTTTATTTTCCTATTCTCTAATGAGACTTGCTACAGGTAGATTTGTAATAAACTTTCTTCAATTTTCATTTTCTAGACTTTAATGACAGCTATTATTGTATGAAAGTCTTCATATAACTCTTTCAATTGTATAAACTAGCGCTTGCACCCCAATGAGGTGCAATGGTTACGCCGATAGTAGGATATAACCTAGCAATATATTGAAGGGCATGGAAAAAAATAATCCCAAGCTTTATCCTAGAACCCTAACCCAAATATTTATTATATAAACCTAATTGAGCCCTAACTTTCTTTTTAAATCAATTACTCACATAAAAGTGCAATAGATGCCTCAAGAAGGATATCTCTCGATGTTTTTATATATATATTATTATTAATATATATATGCTAGTAGCAATCTCAGTGACATGGAAGACAAAATTATTAGGGTTAGGGTTAGGGTTAGGGTGAGCGTTAGGGTCACGATTATGGTTAGGGTGAGGATTAGGGTTGGGATAGCATTAGTAGTATGATTAGGGTCAGGGTTTGGATTAGAGATAAATTAGGCTTAGGGTTGGGTTAGAGTTAACAGTAAGATTAGTTTTTAGGTTAGGATTAGGGTAAGGTTTAGAATTAAACCCTAACCCCAACCTTTATTAAACCCCAACTCTAACCTAACTTTAACCCTTATTATAATTGAATAATAATCCTAACCCCAGTTAAACCATAACTCTAATTGAATTTAAACCCTAACCATAACACCAATTAAATCCTAATTAAATCTTAACTCTTATCTTAATTACAATTGTAACCCTAATATTAGTTGAATCCTAACCCCAACCCTAACCCTAATGGTAATTGAACATCAATTGAACCTTAAACCTAACCCTAATTGAACACTAACTATAATTGAATTCTAACCCTAACCTTGAACCATAATTGGACCCTAACCTTAATTGAACACTAACTTGAAACCTAACACCCATATATAACTATATAATGTCTCTGAGAATAATTTGTTCAAAGGATTGAATATAATCTCATTATCCCAAAGAGTAGGAAACACATTAAAAAATTTAAAATCCGTGATAATTTAATTTAAAAATCAACTTGTTTAGTTTCCCTTTGAAAGGATTTCAATAAGCACACATTCAATGATTAATGTATTTCTTAAAATAAATCCACAAATGTATATATGGCTTAATCATGCGAGCACAACTTTATTTCTATAAATTTATTTATTTTTAAAATAGTCTTAATATGACTAAAAGAATTAAATTTTATAAATAAAAATATCAATTTAATATATTTCATATAAGTACACTTAACATAAGTCAATTTCTATTTATAAGTAAAACTTTCATTCAAAGTTACTATAATAAAATAAGTTCTCTTGTATTTTTGAAAACTTGATATCAACTTTAAAGGTAATTCTCTTGTATTTAAAAAAACTTGACATTAATTTTGAAGGTAATTAATTTAAGCTATTTTACTATTGAATAAATTTAATTTTTTGTCATATTAAAATTATTTTAAAAATAAATAAATTTATAAAAATAAAATTGTGCTCACATGGTTCAACATATTTACATTTGTGAATTTATATTAAGCAATACATTAATCATTGAATGTGTGTTCATCCATATCTGTGGGCGCCCTTCTTCATTTTCCAAGTCAAGCGGTACAACATGCAGTGAATTTGGTAATCATCAATATAACTGATTTTCAAATTTACTCGAATTCAGATGGCAGAGTAGGTATATAGATATTAAAGAAGCTGAAAAATGATTAAACATTATAAAATTAAAGAAGATAGTGACTTTTCGACCCAAAAATGGTGAACAAAGAATACTAGATGCAATATAGCTAAAAAAAAAAAAAATTCCCTCGGATAGGGTGGCGGTGACAGAGCTGTGCTTGTGGGCGGAGCAACCTTGGCAGTGGGATGGGCAACATAAAATAAAGGCTCGTACGATGGATGACCATAGCAAAAAGAAAATCTGCATGAAATCCCTGCGAAACACTTAATGCTGCCTGTACATGACGAATAAGCCCAGAAAAGAATTTTGAATATTGCCTACATGGCAATTCAAAATTGATTAATATAGCTATCTGCATAATCAATAACCCTAACTATTTATATGCCGACAATGAATAAATATACCGATGGTGAAATATATATGCTGCTGGGAGGAAATAAATAAACCCCAAACATTCTCAGTTAAATGAAATTTGGTTGGGCCAACTCACTCGTGTAGTTTAGGTTTGGGATATGAGACGTCATAGCCAAAGCGTTTCTATTTCTAATTTTGAATTTATCGTTCAAACATTCCAATCGCTTCACATATGGGGTCCACGTGGGGCCTTAAATGGAATCTTTTGTCTTACCATAAATTTAGTGAAAAATTTCATTTGTCACCCATGAAAAGGATTTTATTACTCCACTAAGCATCAAACTTTTATTCTTTCCTTCACTACCTCATTTTAGAATTTTTGCCTTGCCTTACAAAAAAATGTTTACGATTTTCCAAAGTATTATGAAAAATGTGTGTTTAGACAAGGCATGCAAACTATGGAATCAAAGAGATTATTTAGACCTCTACAACATTCTGTTTTCAAGTACATCATATGTGATGGCTTGCTAGCCACACCAAGAAGGCTATTTAAACTTATACACTCTCCTAAGCCTAAATGCCTCAATTGAGATAGGTTTCGAATGGTATTAAGGGCATTATTTACATTTACACACCCTCCAAAGTATAAACACTGTAGCAACGATGGACTGCCAAGAGAATCAGGGAGATTAGACTTTTAAGCTTCCTATTATGTCCGAGCGCTGTGGCTGAAATAGGTTGTTACTGGAATCAAAGAGATTATTTAAACCTCTACAACATTTTATTTTCAAGTGCTGCAGATGAGACAAGTTGCCAAAGGAATTAGAAAGGTATTTTAAACTTTTAAAATGTTCTATTATGTTCAAGTGCGGTGGCTGAGACAAGTTGACAATGAAATCAGAGAGATTATTTAAACCTCTACAACATTCTCTTTCCAAGTAAAACATATGTGACAGGTTCCCTATGAAAACAGGAAGGCTATTTTACCTCTACAGTCTTCTATGTTCAAGTGTTACTGCTGTGACGGGTTGCAAATGGTGTCAGGGACATTATTAAAATTTATACACACTCCATCGTCTAATCACTGTAGCAGTGATAGGTTGCCCAAGGAATGAACGCGATGAATGCAGAATATGCACAAAATGGATTTTACAAGGGAGCTCTCAAAATCATTCATTCAATGAAGCACTCTGAAACATGGCAAGGCAAGCGACTGCTTGACTAATTACCTCAAGGAAATGTGATCTCATGGGACGCAATGATTGCAGGAGATGCACTAAAAAAATTGGTGGGAGGAGATTTAAATACTGTCAAGCAAATGCAATGGCAGGAGTAAGAGTCGATTCCCACCTTAGCCAGCATCGTAACTACCTGTGCCAATATCAAGGCTTGGAACAAGTTAAGGCATCAACCAGGCAAGAGGGTAGGGAAGATTTTATCAGAAGTTGTGGGAAAGGTGTAAGCTCTGGCAAGACACGAAATCTTCTAACAACCGAAATGGAAGCAGAGATAGATGGAGATTTTAGGAAACTATCAATAGCCAATGCAATCTAAGGAGAGCTCTTACCTGTTGTGTAAAATTATTGATCTCCACTAGACTGTTACCTCCTTCCTTTCTCCTTCCAATCCTTTCCAACGTATCCTCTCCTCTCTGCGCATGCAAAAAATGCAGGAGCCTAAAAGGAACGGCTGTTTTGTTTGACCGAATACCTCCCTAGAAGAGTAAACTTAGCAACTATGGTAAAGCACTGGTAGACAGGTATGCAGAAAGAAGAAAACCATCACCAGATGCGTCCCCCTACCATAAGCCAAGTGTGGGCAAGAATTTGAATCAATGCACAACCAACAACTACTTAGATAAATGCATGCGCATCCAGTTTAAAGATCAATTGAAAAATAGAAAGTATAACCATGTGGCCTTTTCTTACTTACATATTAGATTTATTTGAGGTGAAAATTGATGAGGAGCATAATTTCGCCACACCAGCTCTACGATTTGCAACACAGGTCGAAGACTTCATAAAGAGTCTATAAACAGATCTACAAAGCTAAACATTTATACGCTGAAGCACAAAGCTAAACCAAACGCAGTCAAAAACTGTCCAGGTGAGAGCCATATAAATTTTAATCACATTTATTGCCTATAGTGAAGTTTTGGTAGCTACTTAAATTCAGGGAAAGCACGGGGACCCCAAAAGATGGTGTGGAACAATGCGAGCCATACCTACTGACACAATGCACCGTCCAAAATCTGTAGTGTGTGTACTTACAGGCACCTATTCTCCCATATTTTCCACGACAAGATCAATTTGACACTAGCTAAAGATTTGTTTAGTGATTTTTGGTGTCCTTCGTATGCCTGGCTAATCAGTCATCTGCCGCTCAGTACAATTCTCACTTAATTCTCACCTAAAGGTCCTTTGTACACCTGGTTAGTCGTCGTTTGAATTTGTCGGTGCAGCTGGTAGTACTCCTGGTCTCTGCTTAACTTCTACGTTTCATTCATTTTTATTCAATGGTTCTCCAATCAGAAATTTAACACTGATGTAAACTGTACGAGATACTGCATGCTACTGGCCTCCTTCTGATCGGGATTTTCCACCGGAATAGTCTAATATTTCCAGGCATTAGATAGTAAGACTTTTCCGTGGAATTCTCACCTATAATAGCCTATTGGCTAATTAAAATAATTAATTATTTAAAAAAAAAACAAACTAAACTATTCCCTAAACATATGTAGCTTTGTTGAAAAATTATGGACATTAAAGATGGAGGGGTTCTTACCTAGAGCAATAGCAGTCTTATCGGCAGCGTTAGACCCAACTGCATTGTCTCAATTATAAATAATGAGACATATAACGTTGTTAGTACTATGGTTAGGAAATATAGATTTTTTTTAATTTGTTCCGACATAAAAGTTTGACGCTTTTTATTCATCTGTTAATTAAGTAGACAAGGAGTTATGACTCTTACCAGGGTTCAACGATTGGCAACTCAATTGCGTCAGATTACTAGTTTCATAATGGAAGGAGCTTTCTTTGACTCGCAATGCTCACAACCTTTACTGAAACTCCATTTTATTTTGAACCCATTCTTGAATCTTCGATGTAGCTGTCGATTAGTTCTGTCAAATTTTTTAACAGGTAGATGCACTAATCATTTACAATAAGTACCCAAATTCAAGTCTGAACTGGAAGAATAGTACCAACTCTTATTGCATTCTAAAGCATGCGCTTTAGTGGACAAGTTCTCTTCTCCGCACTCTCCCCATAGACTTAAATTCATGTATCCATCATAAATGTGAAACTGAGGGCTAGACCAGAATTCCATTGTATAGTTACTGGTCGACGGGTTGCATGAATTTCCCCACATATTTGTCTCAACTATTTCCATGTAATCGATGGGATCCTCTTTACAGTGTTCTGAAGGTTTCACTACGTAGTACTGGTAGCCATTGATATTGAGTAGAGGCATCTTCACTTGATGATCACAGTCAAGCTGAAGAGCAGGGTCACCGCAGCCGCTGTTCTTTCTTCCGAAGGGATATTCGTACAAATGGTTCCCACATTTGAAGGGTTCTGGACAAGCTCGAGATGAAGGAGCGAAGGATGACATGAATATTGTGGAGATAATAAAGAGGAAGCGCGGGGGGTATCCAGGGGGTAGACTGAAATGCTTTGAATGGCAAATATGAAGAGGTAGGCCTTCCATTTTCAGCTTAGCTAAAGAGTAGGACAGAAACTATGAGAAATGAAGTTAAATAAGTGAACATTAATGACAGTTTAATAGCCGAGAAAAAGAACAGCGCGGGAAACAATCAACAAAAATACAGGAGTCAATACGTTAATTTGACTGGACTTTCATTTCCCCGGTCACAAGTAGGAGCGAATACTACGCATTTGAACCACTCAATTCATAAAATCAGATTTAACATTTCAGTCTCGCATTCACTAAATTCCACATGCTTCCTTTGACGCAGGACCACATAAACATTTGAATTCCGTGTTTCTTTTAAGTTTGAAAGTTATGTAGTTTGACGAAGTCGAATGTCACAGATCCTTAATTTATAGACTATGCTTGCGATATTTCCATGAAAATCACTTCACATATAGGGGAGAGGGGTCAGTAGTGGTGCGAGCTAACTTTGTCAGCATGTAATGATTGACTGGAATATCTAGAACCTTGATTTTTTTTTTTTAAATGTGGACTGGCTTCTTATCTATCTATAACTAAGGTTCGGAGGTGTGACTCATATGCAACTCACCACACCAACACATCTATTGAGAAGTGTCTATTTAATTTGACTTTTTAAAGATTCCACCAAAACTTAATCATGGGACCCCCAATAGTTGAACAAAAAATATCATTTGTTGCTTGTATAATATTATGTTTTTATTTAAAATAAAATTAATATGTAACCTAAATGGACCAAATACCTATTGATAACCATAAATCTTTGATATCTCTACCTTTTATATTCAACACAGATGGACTAATAGTTGAACACAAAAAAACTATTTGTTGTTATAAAAACAACACATAATTATTTAAAATACAACTTATATCAAACAAAAATGGACCAATAGTTGAACACTACAACTTTTTGAAAATCCTTCACATTTAATGGGAAAATACATGGTATTTATTGGGCTCACCTTTTATATTTGTGATAGGACAAACCATTAATTTAAAATATTCCAATGCTTGTTCATTGCCACCCCAATAGTTATACACATAAAAACAATATTTTTTCACTGTGATAATAGGGGAGAGGGCCCAATAGTCGTGCGGGGTCCAATAGTCGTGCACTCAATCGTAAATATAATACCCAATACTCGTTTATATAATGTCCAATAGTTGTGATTTGACTACCCATAATTAAAAAAAATGTATGCTTTTGATCTAAAAAGCAAGCAATCATATGATACCACATCAGCGCTCAACTACTCATGATGTAATGCACGAGAATTGGTCTCACTATTTTTTGGGGCCTTTTGGACACCTTAAACGCAAATCATATTTGATGATGTGGCCCTACCTTTTGCCAAGTTTCTGAAAAATTGAGAGTGATTTGAAACTGTGATAACCCTCTAATACTTGTTTAAATGAGTGCCTTATTTTATTAAATGAGCATTTTATTTTTTAAATGACACACTTATAGTGGATAGTTATGATATTTTATTTGAGAGAAAAAAATACTTATTTCACTTCTTGATGAATGTATTTATGTTTTTTTAATATAACATTTAAAGGTTCTAATGTGTTCAAGTATGGGTCCATTTTTGATCAACATTTGGTTATTTTTTAATTTACATTGGACTATTTATTTAGAATATATAGTATAAATATGCGGTAAAACTAGGTATTATAATCACAATTGACTGCATGACTATTGGACCATGCACAACTACTGGCCCCTCTCCCCTAGGGAAATTGCATCGGAATGCTTGATGTGAGTTATTTTTTGTTTAATAAAAAATAATTCTTTTTCTTTGCGTGAAATGAATATTCAATAAAATGAAAGTAAAATTCCATTGAGGGAAGATTCATCCATAGTAAGCCTTCTAAAACACATTAACAACACACAACATAGGAAATGATAAAAAATGATTCATACATAGAGGTAAGAAGATTTTACACAAATTGTGTGAACTGAAAAGAGCTGGAAAAAATTATTTTCATTAAAAAAAAGGCACGAGTTTGTTTATAGTTGCAAAAAGTGCAAGAAATTTACATATATTTGTTTAAGAAATAAAGGATGAACCTATAATAATGAGCATAAATTACTTCTTGTTAGCAAGAAATTTGAGGAAACACAGACCCTAGACTCAGTAATATAAAGGTGAACACCAATGCAATCAGACATATGATTAACTATTTATGTATCCACAAAATAATATATACCATTACATAGATAGAACTCCTATATCCATTCTATTAATCAGGTCAAAATTGGTACAATATAATATCTTCCCCTATACCCTTGTTTAACTCTTATCTAATCTCTATAAATCTATCCTTTCGTACATTAGTCTCTTGTACATATATTTCTCTCTATCTAGTGCATATATCCTCTTTTGGCCTATGAGATTCTATCATTCATAACTTCTTTTATAGACACATCTATGAGATGGGATGTGACCCATCCATGAAACCCCTAGTCTAGATGATATCTTTATAATATTATGCCTTGCAAGTCTTTTGTGCCAAAATGTAGTAATGTTCTACTAGCCTATGTCTTCACTATTTTGCTTTTTGACTAACATCATCCCTTCTTTCAAAATGTTGACTTGTCCTCAAGTCAATGCTACTACAATAGAATGATATTGTTTCATTCTTCCTCCATTGACAAAGCATTGGAGTATGGTGCCATCTAATGTCTTGAGTTGTATTGCTCTGAAGTGAAGGATTTGATAAGGGCCCAACCATTTGAATTTTATTTTAGCCTATTTCTTGAATTTTCTATCATAGAGTAAAACCAAATTATCGACCTTAAATTTTTTAGATCCTAGATTCTGATCATGCCATGCTTTTTGTCTTCGTCTTTCTATCCATAGGTGGTGTGTGACCACTAGTCTTTCTTCATCCATTTTATCCAATTCCTTGAAGCGGTGCTTGATGGATTCCTCATCAATGAATCATAAGGTTAGTGTTGTTTGGAGGTTGTGTACCATAAAATTTACTGGTAGTGTTGTTTGGAGGTTGTGTACCATAAAATTTACTGGTATAATTTCCTCCATGCCATACCAAAAATAAAATGGAGTGTGTTTGTTAGCACGTTTATAGGTAGTGTGGTATGTCTAGAGTACTGTAGGAATTTTGATATCCTAGTCCGTCCTATTGGCATTACATGTCTTGGTTAAGGTAGTGCCTAAAATCTTGTTGAGAGCTTTGCTCACTCCATTAGCTTGTAGATAGTATGGTGTAATGTGGTTATGTGTAAACATGAAGTTGGTTAATAATTCCCTTATTGTTTTGCTAACAAAGTGTTTTCCTTGATCACTAGTTATACTGATAGGACACCTAAATCTAGTAATAATGTTATGGAAAATGAATCTTTCTATAGTATACGTGGTGCAATCTATAGTGGTTCAACTTTTTCCCATTTGGTCAAATAGTCAAAATTGATGATGATGAATATAGATTTGGATGTTTTTGTCAGAGGGACTATTGGTCCTATGAAGTCAATTGCCCATTTCTCAAATGGGATTTGTGTTAATACCAGATGGAGGGTCATATTATCTCTAGTTGTAGGGTGCCCTATTCACTAGAAAGTGTCACATCTTATGCAATTTTTATCATCCCTATATATACTTGGCCACCATAATCTTGATAATAGTATTTTTTTGGTTATAGGATCTCCACAATTATGACCTCCTACATTGCCCTCGTCTTCTTCCCTTAATATCTATTCTTGTTCATTTTCATAGGTCCAACTCTATGAAGAATAACATCTCTTCCCTTTTTGTCTAGAGCCCCTTCAATGAGTGTGAATGGTAAGGATTTTCATAACAATTTTTTTTTATCATGTGTTATCATGTCCATGAGGTATTATCCTATAGAAAGTAACTACACCACATCATGAAACTCTTTCAGTATTGTGGCGATCTATAAAGATGAGCACCTAGCAGGTCTTCTTCCTCGGTCTCCTTATATTCATCACTTGTATCAATTTTGGATAAGTAATTGAGACCTTGATTATTTTTTCTTGGTTTAACCATTATAGTGAAATTAAATTCTTGAAATAGTAGTAGCCATCGACATATTCTACCCTATATTACTAGTTTGTTTAGGAGGAATTTCAAAGGTTCATGATTTGTATAAAAGGTGAAGGGTGTAGATAAGAGGTAATGGTGAAATTTATGTGAGGTGTACAACATAGCTAATGCTTCTCATTTAGTGGATGTGTAGTTTTTCTTTGCTTGGGATAACATGTAGCTAGCAAAGGTGATAGGGTGATCCTTGTTTTCTCTTGGCTGCACTAGGGCTGCCCCTATTGCTATTTCAAAAGAATCTACATAAATGTGGAAAGGGATTGACCAATCTAGAAATATAAGAATAGGAGCTTTTACAATCTTCTATTTCAATGTATCAAATTATTAGTGGCATTATTCAATCCATGTGATTGTTTTTTTGGTCTTATTTTTGAGAAGCTCTTCTAAGGGGGAAACTAAATCGGCCTAGCCTTTGATGAATTTTTGATGGTATTTGATGTAGCCTAAAAATGTTTTAACTTCCAGTGTTGCTTTGGGTGGAGGGAGCAATAGAATTAAAGAAATTTTCATTGGATCAATCATTAATCCTTCTGTACATATGATATGGCCTAATAGTGTGCCAAAGGGTACCACAAAATATATTTCTTGAGATTCAAGGAAATTTTCATGCTCTTGCATTTCTCTAACATAGTCTAGAGGGCTTGAAGGTGATTTTTGACTAACCCATAGATGGTCCAATTGTCTAGGAAAACTTCTAAGAAATCATACATAAATTATTTTAATGTATTCACCATGATCCCAGACTAAAGAAAACTGGTGCATTTTTCAAGCCAAAAGGCATGACAATATACATGAATGATGCCCATTCTATAAAAATATTATTTTGGGTTGATCCTTCTCCTAGATTCAGACTTGATGGTATCTGAAAAACCCATCAATGAATGAATATATCTCTCTCCCGACTATGGATTCTAGTATTTCTTTGATAAATGAGGTAGAGAAGGGGTCATAGATGCATGCTTTATTAAGTTCTTGAAAATCTACACATATCCAAATTTCTCTAGTCTTCTTATTTTGTACTACCATTTGGTTGATCCATTCAAAATATTCTACTAGTTTAATAATGCCTACTGCTAGCATCTTATCTATTTCTATCTTGACTTTTTGCTTCATGTTAGGGCTGAGGTGGTAGGGTCTTTTCTAGTGAGGTTTGGTGCCTTCCTTTAATTGAATTTTCATTAACCTTGCTTTAGGTTTTATACCTTTCATTTCTATAAATGTGCATGGGAAGAGTTCTTGATATTCTATCAATATTTCTGTAACTGATGTCACTAGTGATTCATCCCAATAATCCTTGAGTTTACCTAATTTTGGGCTTCCTCATTGGTGGGCTTCCTCATTGGGAAATGTTTTCTTCTCGTAATTGGAGGGGTTAATTATAATATTGTTCTTTATGTTCTTGGTTTAATTGTATTTCCCTCTCTCCTTCTTCCATTGTGATCTCTAGTTTTGGGTCTGATTCTTCTCCTTCTTTTTGTATAGAACAACATTGATTGGGTATTGATTATGTGTGCCTATCCATCCATTCAATTAGTTTTCATAGGCCTTTACTTTTATGTGGTGGGTTTGTTGGTTGTAAAGGGTGGGTAATTTTAGGGATTAGGGTGAGGATAATCTCCTTAATTTTCTTAATGTGACACAAATGTGTTTGTTGTCATCCCAAAAGAAAAATGCACGTATGAAATCATGTTAGATTTTTATCTAGTTGCTAGTTTCTCCATGTTTTTCTTGATTGATGCACCAAGTTTGGACTATTGGTGTAAGGGTCCAATAAAATAATTGAATATAAAGGTGGTGGTTGTATTCTCCATCATTTTCCCATATTTGGATGCAATGTTGAATATGTTTTTTTGGGGTAGTCTTTCCTTAATATTTGGGAATTATATTGTATTATCCTTCTTCTTAAAAGTATCAATCCGTGACTAATATTCAAAATGTTTGCCATGTAGGAAGAGTGTTTGTGTGTATACCACCAACATGTAACATTCCATACTAGAATTTCTTGAAGAGCAATGATTTGAGAGGTCTCAAGTTGGTAATTTAATATTTGAAATGTCTCTTTGTATGTGATTGATACATTTTAGATCAAACTAATTATTTTTGAATGTGGTGTATGAGTGACCGTGTATCATGAATACCTTTCTAAATCCATATAGTTTATGTTGTGGCGGTGTAGTGCTATAAATGTTGGAGATGGAGTGAGCTGGCCATGCTTTCCTTTCTTCTTTGTAGCATTAATTTACAAACTATTTCAGTCCAAACAATTCTCTAAATGTGTTGAAGGGCTTTTTCATCTCCACAACTTCAAAATCAATTATTTATTTGATCCCTTTTATGTTTACATTGATGTTCTTCAATGTGCTTAATGTTTCCACGTTAGAACCATCGTCTAGACTAATGTCATAGGTGTTCTAATGAGTCTAGGTCTTCCTAGCATGTCCCAAGTAGTTGTCGAAATGATGTTGAGGTCCGCACAAAGATCAATAATTACAAGTTTAATTTTATTGTTGTTTAGGTTGATGGTAATTAGTAGAGGACCATATTTTCAATTCTGGTCTTTAGCAATTTGATGTACCTTTTGTTGTTTCTATTTATTCTAGTACTTTCCTAATTGTTTCAATTTTACTAAAATATCTTTTTGTTGAGCCAGTAAGGCTAGATTTTCTAACATGATTACTTCTTCTAAAAAGCATGCTATCTCCTCTTGCTATTGTATAATTTATTTATTCTTTTTTCACTATCTTGTTATGTTGTTTCTTAGTAGGCCAGAAGTGGTCATGTACTCTTCTTCTTCTTTCGATTCTGGTTCTTTAGTAATCCCTTCAATTTCTCTTCTATTATTCTTGGCATCTTTTCCTTGTCTAGTTATAGCCGTGGTTTTGTTTTCATTTATTTTGGATTTATTCTTTTTCCTTCTTTGTGGTGGTTTTTGTTCTCAAGAGTAATCCTCATTTGATGTATTTGAGGACCAATTAT
>VDFB02281492.1:298423893-298452500 GCA_007258455.2 Sequoia sempervirens
AGATGAAAATGGAAGGACTATTTCTTCATCTATGCCATTCTCAGTATTTTAGTCTACCCTCTGTATACCACTGGCGCTTCCTTTCTCTAGTCTTCACAATATTCATGCCATGCCTCGCTTCTTCATCTCATGCTTGTCCAGAAGCCTTCGAATGTGGGAATCATTCGTTCGAATATCCTTTCGGAAGAAAGAACAGCGGCTGCGGTGACCCTGCTCTTCAGCTCGACTGTGATCGTCAAGTGAATATGTCTGTAATTAACATCAGTGGCTACCAATACTATCTACTGACACCTTCTGACCACCAGAAAGAGCTTCTCATCAATCACATGAGCATAGTTGATAGAAATATGTGGGGAGATACATGCAACCCGTCGACCAGTAACCATACAATGGAATTCTGGTCTAGCCTTCAGTTTCGCATTTCTGATGATTACATGAATTTAAGTCTATGGGGAGAGTGCACCGAGCACCTGCCCACTGAAGCATATGCTTTAGAATGTAATAAGACTTGGTACTGTTCTTTCAGTTCACACTTGAATTTGGGTACATATTGTAAATCATTAGTGCATCTGCCTGTTCAAAAAATCGACAAAGGTAATCGGACGTGGCTTCAAACAATAATCGGACGTGGGTTCGAAATAAATTGGAATTTCAGCGAAGGCTGTGAGTATTGCGGGCCAAGGAAAGAGGTTTGTATTTCCGACACAAAAAATCGGACGCAATTGAGTTGCAAATCATTGAACCCTGGTAAGAGTCCTAACTCCTTGTCTACTTAATTGGCAGATGAATGAAAAGCATCAAACTTTTATGTCTAACCAAAGAATTTTTTAGTTTATTTTATTTTTTCTTCTATATTTCCAAAGCATAATACTAACTACTATCTCTGCCACTATTTATAATTGAAATCATCCAGGTGGGTCTAACACTCTAATAGTACTGCTATTGCTCTAGGTAAGCATTCCTTCCTCTTTAATGTCAGCAATTTTTACGTCACAGCTAAATATGTGTTGGAAATCGTTCACTTTGTTCATCTATTACATTATTTGAATTATTTTTCTAAGATTATTACCTAGTTAATGATAAATGTGTGTGGGAAATGCTTCAGTTTGTTCATCTATTACATTATTTCATTCATTTTTATAAGACTAATAATTTTCTATTGATAAAAAATTATTTATTACATTTTGGTAAGATTAAATTTTAAATTATTATTAATTATTAACTATTAATTACAAGGTTTTAATACAGGTAGTTCTATTGGAGGAGTCGCACTGATCGCAGCACTAGCAGTGCTTTGCATTTTGTATGTGAAGAGAAGAAAGCAGGCTCATGCTCATTCCTGCGAGCTTGGTGGTAATTATCAGGGAGGCGACATGGAAGCAGGGTATATGAAAGGCAGTTTGACCATATTTCCCTATCAAGAACTACAGCAGGCGACAAATTTCTTTGAAGAGAAGAACGAACTTGGAGATGGAGGGTTTGGAGTGGTATACCTGGGTAAACTTAAGGACGGACGAGATGTAGTAGTGAAGAAGCTTTCTCAGGAGAGCTCCAGAACTGTTGAACAGTTTATCAACGAGGTACAAATATTGTGATCCCTTTGTCATCCAAACCTTGATCGTCTCTATGGTTGTACGTGCCCGCAGAGTCCACTGCTACTACTTGTTTACGAGTTTGTGCCAAACGGGAACTTGTCTGATCACCTTCATGGGAGCTTAAACATTGTCATAGAGACTGGTCAGGCCTTGGCGTATCTCCACAACATCGATCCGCCTGTATTTCACAGAGATGTTAAATCCAGTAACATTCTTCTCGACGAACATTTCAGAGCAAAAGTTGCAGATTTGGGGCTTTCCAGATTGGTGCCTCTGAATGTCTCACACGTCACAACTGCTCCGCAAGGTACACCCGGGTATGTTGACCCAGAGTACCATGAGTGCTTCCAGCTCACTGAAAAGTCTGATGTGTACAGCTTAGGAGTTGTTTTGGTGGAGATCATCTCTGCCAAAGTAGCAGTGGATGTTATGCGAAATAGAAGTGAAATCAAGCTTGCTAATATGGCCACAGAAAAGATTAGAAGAGGCTTGTTGGATGAATTGGTTGATCCAGATCTGAGGATTGAAAGAAATCACGAGGTGGAGGTCACGGTTGCTGCAGTTGCTGAATTGGCCTTTGAGTGCCTTGCTATGGAAAGGGACTGTAGACCAACCATGAAAGAAGTTGTTGCCCGTCTCACGGAAATCAAGGAGATGCCGCAGGAAAGCAAGGAATCTTCGAGCTCCATAAGCAACACGCCAACATCAACTTTAACTTCACTGCAGGAAAACTGGCCCAGTATGGCTTCGGACTAGAGTGCATCTCTGATTTCGTTTTAGTAATTTTGTATTTAGCGCTAGTTTTATGGTTTAAAGTGTTAATGTAGTGTAGGTTTTAGTAATTTTGTATTAATGGTGTGTAACTTTTCTGATTAAAGTTTAAATTTTTTTTTATTATTGATGGGTATTGAATAATTATTTGAGTGATTGAAAATAGATAATCTTTATATTTAGTAATATAAAATTAAATATTTATAATATAATTTTAGATGTTTCTTTTGTATTACTAAAAATATAATATTTTTATATGTATTTAATCAAATTTCTATAAATGGATGAAGGTAGAGAAACGTTAAAAGCTTGTTCAAATCTAGGGAAAGTTTTGAAATAGTTTTTGGATGATGTAATAATCTTTGAAGGAGAAAATGAAACATTAATTTTTTTTTCATATAGATATATAATCTCATGAAAACCATTGTGATTTCACTTCACTTGTACTTATGTTTACAAACCTTTCCAAGACAATAATTACGAATAAGAAATTTCAAGAATTATGTTCATAATAGTCAAAGTATGGATTTTACTAAGATCGCCTATTTCGTTTTCCTTTTTTACATACTCAATACTTAAATTTATTTTCCTTTTAAACTATTTAAGAATTATTTTATTTTATCTATTAAATATTATTTATTTTTCTTTTCTTTTAAGAGTTTTTTTTTTTTGGATTGGTAAGAGTTATTTTTATTTTATTTTGAGTCAACTTATTTTATTTACTTCATTTTTTAAAGTTATGATTTTTATATTAAAAAAATAAATGTTGGTTTTAAATAGTTTTTCTTTAAAAAAAATTTCACGATCGGAACATGATTTATTTCTCTATTGTTACAAAAAGTTACACCTCTCAACATAATTAGAAGAAATAAGAAAATTTTGGTAAGTAATTGGTATATTTTATTAAAATATTTTTGTAAACCAACAATATTGTAATTATTGTAAAGATGTAATATCAATGGAATTTGACACTCCAATATTTTTGTATCTATTATCATGGACACATATTGTATATATGATAAATAAGGAGGAGAAACAAGATTCAAATGTAAACAATAAACCTTTATACCTTGCCTCTATGATGTAAGCAAGGTGGTTGACACTTCCAAATCAACACAAAATGATCCAACTCAATCAAGGAAATCTACCTTTGGTCACAAAAACATCCAACTTTCCCAAGACACACACAAGAGGCTTCTAGCCCTCAAAACACAACACTTGGACCTATCTTTTAGAGAAGTTCATACAAAGGCCAAAAAAACATCAAATTAGACCTGTCACAGATCCCAACATATTATCCTCAAAGATCAGAATAGGTTTCTTTGACCCAACACTGAGAAACAACAAATTGTCCTTGTTTTAGGCTACTAAATTAGCCCTAATTTCCAAAGGAAGTACTTCCCAAATGCTTGATAAACAACCAAAATCACTTGATAGTCTTAAATTGTGACTCAAAACATCAGAATCTCTCACCAATTTGTAGATTCAAACCTTCTAGTGTGTTTCCCCATGAAACCATCACTCCACATACAAAACGCCTAGGGTTTATTGAATCTCTGATATCCCATGTTTACAAAACACAACCAATGCATCAAAAAAGTCACAAATACCTTGAAAAAGGTTAATAAACCCTTACACATACTATTCCATCAACAATTTGACAAATCCCTTCACAAACCCATCATTTTCACATAGAAAATTATATTTATCAACCCTATGGCATCATTTCCAGCCACACAAATTGCTTTCTCTGCCTACCAAATCATCAAGACAAATAATTTACATCATTTAGGACCCATTTAATGAGAAATATTGGATACAAAAAGTGGAATGATCATGTAGACATTTTAAAAGACCCTCAACAGTTAAAATTGTGAAAACAGGTCAGTTATAGAGAATGAGTGATTTCTCCCTCCAAATACAAAGTTAGACCCTCAAAATGGAATCAATTGAAAGGAAAAACATGTATCTACAAGAAAAAAAATGGTTCGGATCATTTAATGGTTGTACGTGTCCATATAGAAGGAGAAAAGTTTAGGAAACTCAGAAAATTAGCAGAAACAGTGTTGTATTCTTTTTGGAAACCTTCAATACATTTTTCAACAACCATTCCTCGAGCCTATTGAGGATTTTTATACATTTTCCTTTGAAATTCTTACTTAAAAATTCTTATAACTGCTTTCTAAATTTCCATGACCTTTCACATTCCTAAATGTTGCAAAATTGTCAATTTTTGCTTAACAACTTTTTTTGCATTTTGAGCAACTTTGTCTATAACCCAAAAATCTCCTAATTACATATTAAATGGTCTTTTTAGACCTTATTTAGCATAATAGACTCAAAGTAACTCCAAATTCCCTAAACTCAACCTATGACCAACATCAAATGATCAAATCTTGACAAAGGTGTTTAGGTAGCTCCTACACCACTCTACATATACTTTCATTTGAGTTTATTGAAGAAAACAAAGCACCCAAAACCTTAATAAGTCTCCAATGACCTTTCAACAATCCTCTTGACATGATTTTGTTATGATACTTTGATGCGGTTTCTCTTCAATTTGAAAGATTGAATTTTCAATGGAGAGGTTTGTTGCAAATACCTTAGGAGAGATTTTATTTGAATATCAAAGGCTAAAAATTGTGGAGAGATGAGGGTGGATGAAAGGCATACAAATGGCACCTTAGAATTGGTGTACTTGGATGGAGGAGGATCAATGAGATCTAAAGGGTTAATATTGATTTGACTATATCTAAGGGTTGAAATTGAATCCTCCACATGTGTTGGGATACATAAGAAAGAGAGATTGTGACAAGTTCCCTCCCACACATGTTTTAGAATAGATAAGAAATAGGGTTTATAACAAGTGTCCTCTCACACATGTGTGATAACACATAGGGAAAGAGACATGTGACTCCCCTTATATGTGTGAGATATCACATAGGGATAAGGGATGGAGACATTTGAATCCTCTCACATGTCTAAGATGGAGGGTTGAAATTTTTTTAGAATAAATGGATTACTAAGATTTTGTTGTAAGATTTTAGGGATAAGTATGATTAGATGGGATTAATTAAATTAATCATATTTAGAAATGCATGATGGATTAGTTATCTAAATATTTGGTTTTAATCAATTAATTAGATTGAAGTAGAAAATGGAGGAATTAAATAAATAGTTCATATTTATTTAATTCATGTAGGATAAAACTAAGAAGGTGTGATTTAATTAAATAAATTTCAAATTATATAATAAAAGGTGAACTATTGAGGAATAAGGATAAAGGATCGACTAATCAAGTATTTATTATTTTTATTTAATGAATTAATGGTTAAAGAATGATTATGAAAATTAATTAAATAATTGAATTATTTAATTTACATTAGGATATGTGCAGGGGGGCTAGCTCGATTGGCTAAAGCATCTTGTTGCAGGAAAGAGGTCATGCAGTCTAGTCTCCCCCCAAACCCATGGTATTGGAGGGCGTGTCGTGCTAGCGCCATCGGTCACGTGAATTTTTTTTATCAAGCTCACTACAGTTTATAGGGGGATGGATACCCGACCAATTCCTATAGTCTAAAAAAAAAATTAAATAGGATAGGTTAAATTCAAATGTGTTTAGGTGTCACTAATTTTATATGTTTATATTTTTCCTCTCTTTGAGATGGAATTGTAACTAGATGAAGCAATCTTGTTTCAAAGAAGAATAAAATATAGTAGCTAGAAAGGGATGAGACTAGTGGGAGCATTCCCTAGATGTTGGAAGGATAGGAGTGATGATGAGGGGATATATTGGCATTTCCCCTCAAGATGATAGGTGAGGTCAAAGAAATAGGTGTGCTTCAAAATGAAGGGATTGGAGCATAAAGGGAAAAGGATATGTAAGGATAGAAAAGTTTAACATAATAAGATGGATAGATTTAGATAGAAATGATGTAGAGAGTGGTGGAGGGATGGAGTGATTCATGTTGTTTTGGTTCAAGAAATCTTGATTTGATAAACCACTTGACATTATGCACAAAGGTATAAAATAAATGTGATGATGTGCTAAGTGCATAAATGAATAGCCCAAAACAAAAGGTTTCATGCAATCATATGTCTTATGAAACCATGATACAAAAGACCATCATATTGTTGTGGCAATATACTACAAGGACCATTACAAATATAAGTAAAATAATAATACACACAAGTAGAGAACAAATAATGCAAAACCATGCAAAGAAAAACATATTAAAATTATTGGTTTAAAATAATATCATATTTTGGTATTTGGCAAAATAGCTTGTGCTTCTCTCGTGTATTTGTGAGGAAGTTTGTTGTTGCAGGTTGAGGATCCTGTGAAGTAGTTGCCATCTCCTACATGGCATCAAAGCAATGAAGGATAAACTAAAAAAAAATAGATAAAAAAAATAGCCTACATAGGTTGAAACATAGTCATCTCTTTCAGAAAAGTGGCTTCAATACATTCTCCAAAACCATGGGTGCAATGGTTGATTGTAGGGGAACAACATGCAAAGGGCACAAAATCCTCCCCTAGAGAAGAATCATGCCAAAAGTTGAAGAATCCAAACTCAGATGTTTGCCTTGAATCATGCCTCTTCAGTAGAAAATCATGCCTCAACTTCAAACATAATAGGGATCTTTGTGCAGCAAAAAACCAAGAACATGTCTCTGTGCTTGCTCCCCACGTGCCTCTCAATAGCCCTTCGCCTAAGAAAAATTGACCAAATTAGGCGTCAATCTCCCACTCTATGGTAGGAAACCACATGACAACAAAACAAAGATTTAAGGCCAATCTTCTTCACACCTGAACTAAACATAAATGAATCACAGTAGAGATTCAAGAAAAGAAAAAAAATAGTGCATAGGGTTTAAACGCACCAACAATGCCTCCATCCAACTATACAAACTATATACACAAAATGGAGGCTTGAAAATGTCTCCAATAATGGGAACTTTGAAATTTAATAAATTTCAAATGCCAACAATAATCTTCAATAGGAAAAAAATATGCTTGGATCTCCTCGACAGAAACTCTCCAAGAAGGTGAGCAAGAGGAGGAGCTTTGATACCATGTTGGTGTATATTCAACTCCCATAAGCACAATCTACAAAATAAACCTTCACAAATACGAGAGAAGCAAAGCTCTTTCACCAAAAATTAAAAAAAAATTAAAAATGAATTGAGATGACAAATAATGTACAGAAGCTTGCTTATAAAGGAAAGATGCAAGTCAGTAAAAGAAATAACTAACAATAACTAATAAAACTATATTCACCCAAATAATTAATATATAATAATATTTTCCTAAGTAAAACTTAAGAATTGTAAATGGTAAAAACCATTTACTCTAGCAAATAAGAGGTTGGAGAAAGAACTCGAGCATATTTTTACATGTATAGTACCCCTTGAATAAATATTTCTATGGACCATAATAAATGACATCATTCCCATAGGTGTTGAAAGATGTTGCTAAGATAGATTAAGTGAGTGGGAATATAAAGGATGGATAATGATTTATGTAAAATATTGGATGAAAGGGATATGCTACATTAAATGTAGTGAATGTTGAAAGATGGATGAATGAGAGGATGGAGTAGTCGCAACATAAGGAAGTGTTGTTAGGGAAATTACTTTCATACACCATGATATTCATTGGAATGTTAGATGCAGAGGTAATATTGGAGGTGAGGATTTATATGTATGGGTTGGGATTGTAGATTGTGGATGTCAGCATTTAGATGGAGGAATTAGGATAGGTGATTTTAGGATGTAGCCTGGACCCAAAATGCAGTGAGGATATGGAGAACTTAGGATTCTATGTTTTGGGACATAGTAACTCAACATAGACTTAGGAGATGGAGGACTTAGGAGTGTTAATTTTGGGACATATAGGAGCCCAAAATAGAATTAGGATATTAAGGATAGAGATAATTGGCTTTTGAAGGGGTATTTCGCATCAGAACGGGGAATAGGGATTTGTGGGTTTGGGGATGGGATTAACACTTGGAATTGTACATTTGGATGTAATATTTTTTTCTTTGGGATCTACATTATTCTTATGCTTCTCTTTTGATCGATGGGTATGTTTGGAATTTTTTATTTATTTTTCTTTTGGATCCACTTTTTTCTTGTACTTACATTTGGATTGGTAAGCCTTTGCAACCTTTTGGATATTATTTTATTCTTGATCAAAATTTTCTTTTATTTTTATGTCAACACTTGGTGACTTGATCCTTTAATTTATATGGATTATTTGGTTTATATATGAATTCATCTAACTTATTCCAAACCAAATATTATGGTCCCATGAGGAGTGTCATGAAATGTCATGAATTTAATGATGGATTCATTATTTTGAAGCAAGTACAATGATGTACACACTTTTTTATCCTAATTTGGTGAATAGAAGCATGGAATTTTATGTTGCTAGTGATTAGTGTTACCAAAAATTTCACCTATAGCTCATTTTGGTAGAGCTAGAACAGCTGACTACTTTTAAGGTGAAAGGTACTACATTAAATTCTGCTAATCATTATCATTTGCATATTAAGTTTTCAAATGAAGTTCAGTTCTTATTGTGCAATATTTTACAACAAAAAGAGATTAAAAAAGTTGCATTATAATTTTGTATTTCATTCATTTAGAAATTCAAATATATATAATGTTGTTGTCTTATTCATCGAAGATCAAAAAAGTGTTAAAAGTCCCACACAAGTTGTGGGAATGACTAAATTGAATTCATGTACAAGATAGAGTGCAAGCTATATATCTAAAGATTAATGAAAAGAAAAACACATAAGGAGAATTCATATCTGTCATTTCCTTGTAATGTTGGTGTTGATCCTCCTATCTTCATCTTGATATTCTTATCTTCAGCTCCTCTCATACCCGGTCTTTAGATGTACCTGCATTGATTGAAATATTTGTTAGAGCTTAGGATACCAAAACTCATCATATGTTTTTTATCAACAGACATATAACCTATAGCTATGATGCATCAATTCAATTAAATCATTACCATATATGTGCAAAGGGCCAAGTCAGATCATCAAATGGGATTTAACCATCAAAAAGAGCATATAACATCATTATTTTTCCAACTTGTTTGTTGAATGTGCAGGAACAGGTACATTCATCATTGCATTACTATCTTGTTCAATATTGTAGCATGTGGTGAAAAATGGGCTCCCACAAGGGTAGAGCCCAACATGCATGCTACATCATGTTAGAAATATAAAAGAAACGCATGCATTAATAATAGGAAGTTCTACCAGAATGAGGAAAATTTTCATCAAGTCTTGAGCAGCAATACAACTTTGAAGATTCGAGACAAAAGATAGCTTTATATCAGATAATCTTTTTCTCCTATTCTGGGAACTGCCTAGTGCCAAAGGATGCCTTACCAATTTACTAATGACATGAAGAGTAAGGAATCCTCTCTCAAGGAAAGAAAGAAAAGCCATAGGATGACTAAGCACCTTTACAAAGCAATAGTGAATATTTGCAAGAATAGAGGCAACATTCCTTATGTGTATAAAGACAATAATTTAAGGATCTGTGCAAAAAAAAAGAGCACATGAAAAGAAGGTCTAATGACATATTGGAGCAAAGGATTTAAAGCTTCCCTAGGTCACAAAGATTCATAAAGGTTACAAATCATCCAATGTTTGTGACAGTCATTCAAGGATAATAGTTTTTACACGGATAAGAAGCAAACATTCAAGACAAAAATAAAGAGAATAGATAAAACCATAGCATAGAGTGTAGTAGGGTCATTAAAATAATCTATGTAATGTACTTAAGCATCATAAATCTATATGCAACATTTGAAAGAGGCATGACTTTTGGACAGCATCATAACTCTAAAGCAAAGTAAGGCATGATATTCAGATCTTGTTTCGACATTATAACATGTTTCAATTTTTTGAAAGGAGCATTCATAAGAGAAGTCTTATAGCCATATACTCAATACTCCTAAAGAGACAAGGTAGTGAAAAGAAGTAGTGTTTTGTGCATATTTTTAGAATGTAAAGGAAGCTACAGCCTATGGTGATGACTCACCATAACATCTATAGGTGCCTCTTCTTCCTTCTAAATGCATACATGTTGCAATAAGCAAACAGTAAAGTGAAAGAAATATTGACATCAAACTCATTGTGACCTATACAATGCACCTGTGTGCAAGTTTGAGGGTGCCCGAATGGAGATAATGAACTAAAAAGAAGAGATTGTGTGCACATTCTATAGCCATAGTGAGGGAAAATAGGTGCTATAATGAAGTTTCTCTTTTTTGTGTTCTCAAAAGTAAAGTGATGTATTTGTGAAAGTAAGAACACCCAGAATGTGCTTTAGACATTAGTAACAAACCCAGAAACAAATAAATTTGTCTTCCATCTCTATCAAAAAAGTAGACAATATTATGCCATATTTTGGAAGCCAAGCATGTATTCCTTGAAAGAAAATAAATAGAATGTTAATATGGTGCTAGGGTTTCAAGCTAAGAGGAAGTCAAAATGAAGAGAAGTATGAGTTTTGTAACCACGGCCTGAAATTTTTCCTTTGTTCCTAAAAAATACAAAGCCATCAAAGCTTTATATAAGAGTTGGCTAAATACATGAAAATAAAACCTTCAAGTTGCAACTATAATGAAACCTAGAAGGAGAAAGCTTGAGCTTTGTTTTATTTTAATTAGAAAATGGATATGTAGCCACGGCCAAGGGTTTAGAACCCATAATTTCTGAAAATTCAAATGGAGATACAAGATATAGAAAGTAAGTAAGCTTTCAAGCTCATACACAATCTTGAATAGAACCCAGAAAATCAAGGAGGGGGTGGCCATAGAAAATTTACAAAACCCAGAAGCTAATAAAGGAATATGACTACATAATACATAAGATGCTTCATTTCAACAAAGAAAAAAAAATACCCAAAAGATGGAATCTTGAGCTTATCCAAAATATTTGAGATATCCAAAACTTCATACAAAAGCAAGAGTGTTTTATCAGGAAAGAATATGGAAAACCCAGAAGCTTACCTAAGTTCTTGTGGTGAAGGAAGCACATATAAACCTGTGGGTTTTCCACAAAAGGATCCCCAAAGCTTGAACTAGTATAATCATGGCGGCCTCAATGGAGAAATATAGTATCAACAGAGGCATAAAAAAATACAACAGAAAATGGTGAGGCCACAGTTGTAAGTGCAATAAAATGTGAACAAAATGGAGGGCACCGTTCAATTTTGAAACCAAAGACTTACCTCTGCAAGATTCTTCATGTAGATTTCCTAGAAGCGGCATAAGATTTGTAGGTTCAATCTCAAACCCTAATAGTGGCGGTTGTGTGCAAAGTTAAATTTTCTCCAAAGTTTGAATGCAAAATGAAATGAGAAGTTAGGGCTTGATGTTTTATCTTAGGGTTTTCTTCTTTACCCTATTTCGAGTTGTGGTTTTTATCACATCAAATTAAAATATAAATTTCTCCACTAATACCTTCAAGGTATTATTATTTCTTGCATATGAGTTATACCTAGGATTTATGCCTTTGGTTTATTTTATAGTCTTTGGAGGAAAATCAACCTTAGCGTGCCTTTAAGTATTTTATGATTTTTGAAGAAAATCAAAAAAGCTTACATGAAGATATAGAGGTAATGAGAAGATATCATTGCAAATTGATTAACTCCAAGTCCATTCATGCAAAATGTGATGTGGAGATAGACTTGAGTCTCTTCAAGTTAACTAATCATGCAAAAATGGGAAAGAGGTGGAACTGAAGCTCAAAATCATGCAAGCTCAAGAGTGGAGTTCTACAGTGGCTTCACAATCACATATTTAGTTTGAGGAGCCTTTTGAAGAGCCTTTTGGGGTTGACTATCATGCAAGAGGTGTTTGAGCCTTATTTTGTTCAGTTTGCTTTAGTTGTGGGCCCCCTTTTTATGGGATTTTATCTTTACTCGTGTGAAGGATTTTGGAGATATTTTTCACTTCTGAGTTAGCTGCTTCTACCATGACTCTTGGAACTTTTTTTTCATATATATTGAGAAAAGACTTAGTCTTTTTCTCGATTCTTGCTTCCATTACTCTTTTACATAGTAGAGAGATTGGAAAGACTTGTAACTTAGCTTTCATTATTTGCAGTTTTAATATAGTAGTACTTTATGTTTTAGCAAATTGTTTAGAGTTTTACAGAGTTTTCCTTTAGGATGTTCAATATAAATAGAGTTTACCTTCCTAATTTATAGTTTTTTTCTCTTTTAATTGATTTTATGCTAGTTTAATGTGTTTTAACAGAATCCTATAAATTTTTGTCTCATTTACTGATCCATGTACACAATAGCAATTTATCATAGGTCATTGATTGTGCTCTTAACTCTTCTCTTAATTTGTGAAAACCTTGTTTTCCTTAGTAAAGAAAAGTTAAAAAATCCTTTTAGTGAAATATTTTTGTGATCAAGGTGCCCAATTTGAGTTGTGTTATCATATTTCTGAGAATATTAGTTGTGAATCAATCTGCATAGTAGTTTTCTTCGGTGCATCACCTCCTAGAAATAGTTTGTCGTTCAAGTTTCCTTCAGTTTAATAGTTTAATATTTCTCCCTTTCCCACACAAGTCAAAAAATTCTAGGAGATCAAAAGGGGAACTAACCCAAAATCTTGAGATTTTCCTTTATTATGAGCATACCCATAGGCTCGAAGGTGTTTCCATGTTTCATGGGATTGTTGAGCTTCAAGCTTAGCATCTAGGGTGTAATCCTCTTAACAACAATTTTTGGCACACCAGGTGGCACTCTGAAGCTCACTTCATAGAAAGAATTCAAGAGTTTCAAGTTTTTTTTTTTAGATATACATCAATATTTTACCTGTTAGAGGTTATAATTTTTATTTTGCAACTCTATTTTTTTGGTTTTAGTGCAGATCCAACAACACATGAGAAGAGTTCAGTCAAGAGGAAGTGTTGATCCCTTTGAATATCTACAGCTTTCATCACCCAAGAGAAGAGGTAGAACAACAAGAAGGAGATTAAGTAGATCAAGATCATGTTCAACACGAAGATCTCCTTCTACACCTCCTAGTCTCAAATTTTTAAGTTCGGTACTAGTAATTTCATCACGTCCTATTCCAATACTTTAGATCCCAAATCCAAGAGCTCAAGTAGCTCTGATGGCTAGAGCACATGCATTTGTACTATTCAATGGGGACATCCCATTGAATCTACAGTAGTACGATGACATATCGATGGCTGCACTCAAAATTCTGTCTATTTTACTAGTGAGGATCAAACTACACTAGTAGAACACATAAGGGATGTAGCTTCACTATGTGGAGTTCATCATGTTACATAAGAAAATATAGCGTTAAGACTTCTTGCAACACCATTAAAAAGAAAAGCACTCCAGTGGTTCAGAGGCTTAGTTGTGAGTTCCATTGCATCATGGGATGCCTTAGGGGATTCCTTAAATAGACATTTTTCAAACAAGTCAAATCATGGGTATGTGTGCAGGTTAATGGTGGGCCAAAAAGTGCCAATGAGGAAAAAAACACGTCTTTCATCGACCGAAAAAATGCGAAAAGAACATGTTGACTTTTTTTAGGCTCGAGTGTCACCATACCAAACACCAAACCTACTTTTACAAATTGGATATCCGATTTGTAAAAATAATATATTAAAAACTTTTATCGCTTTTTTGAAGTCATTCAGCTGAGAAGAACTCGCAGGCACACAGTGCATCCATTCTTCGCGTAACGGATATCCGATATAGGCTAAATTCGATTTGGAAAGGTAAGTTTTTTTATTTTTATTTGATTTGATTCAATTTTGATTTAGATTTGAATAATTTCATATGGTTTTTTGTTGATTTTTTTTTAAATAGGGTTTTTGATTGAGTTTTTGTGAAAAAATTGAGTTTAGAATAGATTTTGATAAAAAAATGAATGTTTTTTGTGGATTTTTTTTCACAATAGGGTTTTTGATTGAATTTTTATGAAAAAATTGAATTGAGAATGGATTTTGATAAAAAAAATGAATGTTTTTTGTGGATTAGATTTTGATAAAAAATGAATGTTTTTAATGGATTTTGATTTAAAAATAGTGTTTCATTTATATTTTCTAATTTTAGATTAATTATTTTTTAACTTTAATTAGGCATTATGGCTGCTGAGAATGAAAATGCACAAATTCCACCAGTTGAAAATGAAAATCCGCTAGCTGAGAATCAAAATGCAGAAATTCCAAATGTTCCACCACCTCTGCAGCCATCAATTGAATAGTTAATTCATGAAAAATTGGAGCAATTGAGGGGCATTTTTGATTTTTATAGGAAAATCCCTCGATTATCCCGTATGTCAACCACATAGACAGGAATAATTACAAATGTAGAAACCCTCTCCACCCAACATAATGCATTTCATTCATGGCAAGAAACCATAAGGCAATATTATGCATGTGGAATGTCTTATGATGATGTGAAAGATCTCCAAATAACAAAATCCCAAATAGCCTCTTTATTTATTAACCCTAGCACTGGTTTGCCAGTTAATGTTAACAAGCCAAAACTTTCTATAAAATGGTGCACGCATAGGGGCATAGTAGATAGCTTTTAGGATAATTAGTGTATGGTTTTTGATAAACCACCCAACAATAATCTTGATGTACCTTTTTATGTTATTAAAAAATTATATGCTGAGTTTTTGTTAGGGCATCATGTCAATTACTTTGACATTAAACCCTTCCAGGGCGTTGGTAGAGGTATGCCTCGGGATAGGCCAGGCGCAGCTAGAGTAGTTAGGTGCCCACATGTTCCCTATCCTCCCCTTCCTCTGCCACCTCCAGTACAACATCCAGATATTACGGAGGATGCAGCCACACAAACTATCCAGGCCATTCACTCTTTGAGTGGTATTTTGGTTTCCCATGCTTCTTCAGTAGCTCAGCCACAGTCTGGTGATCTTGGCGATGGATCTAGTGCTACTGCATCATCCTCCTTAGGTCCACATATTTGTGTGCCACATATTTGTAATATGTGCCAGCAAATATGTTTGGGTCCTATTGTACAGCCCCCTGAGCATCCATTAGACACTTCTAATTATGAAATCCAGGATGTGGAGATTATAGCAGATCACACGCAGGGGAGTGGAACACACCCTACAGAGTCCTCTCCTACTAGAGAGGTGGACATTGGAGTAGTTACATAGACCTGTAACATTTAAGGTGTAAATTCATAACTTGCATTTTTTTTAAATGAAAATTAATAAGAGATAGTATCAAGTACTAATATTTATTTACATGGTCTATTTAACAGTTAATGTTTGAGGAGGAGCTCACATAGGTGACTGATAGCACCCTTAGGGCCATTTCATTTGGCCTCGACATGCACACAATTTGTATTTTCTCACTCACTCATTTACATTTTTTTACTGTATATGTGCTTGTCATTTGAATTGTCAATAATGAAATTATATATTAACTTATATGTTTATCTTGCTCTTTTCTTGTAGCAAACACCTAGTGCAAGTGAGGTGCAACGCTCTCCAGACTATGGAGGCACAATGTCAGATAAGGGAAAGGTAATTGAACTCAAATTTGATTGAATTAAAATTTATAAGATCTTTTATTGATTATGCATGCATTGACATAGATTCATAATTTCATATGTACTTGTCATTTTTATGTACAGGCGGTTGTGAGCTATACATCATTTTTGATAAATGCCACAACACCCAAAGGAGTAGGTATTCGAATTCCTGAAGGAGGAGGTGTTGAAACACCTCAAGGAGGAGGTGTTGAGACACCTAAAGGAGATACAGAAAAAGATCAACCTAAAGAGGTATGTGTTTATTTTATTTTGTGCTTGGTAAATATGTTCTTATTACTGACAATTCTATGCTAACTTGGATCAATTTCATGTTTTTGTTCCATATATAGATTGACGTTACAAAAGTTGGTTTGGTTAGTTCTTTGAGAGGGGTATATTCTAGGACTCTGACCTTCAAAGAGACGTATATTTTAGGTAATCAAGATTTCAATTTTAGAGTTCAATTATAATTCAATGTATATTGATTTTTATGTTAATTATTCAATTTTAAATTATATAGTATAACTAATCTTAATTGTGGTTTGACTTTTCTTGTGTAGCTACCTTCAAAGCCAACGAGTGCTTCAAAGAGGCTCCATTTTGATGATCCACCAGTAGTTTAGGATGAGATAGACATTTTGGCATGTAAATTTTGAATAGATACCGAGATGGCATATGCCACATATTGTAAAACTTTGTTTGAGTTGGCGTTGATGCCATTTTTGTATATGGACATACACTTGATTATTGGATAATTTGATATATATAGAAGTTGACAATCAAAATTTAGTTTCCTCCTCATGTGCATGATTAAACTCTTTGAAGCAATGGTTAAATATCAATTGTACAATAGCATAAAAAGAATGGTTAAATATTATGTAGTTTATATTCATATTGTTGATTACATTGCATTGCACATCTTTCAAACTCAAAGCATTATTTCACATTGCATAAGTAACAACTAGATACTCATATGATTAACCCTACACCATCTGATTTTCTTCTTTGTCAACTTTCCCATGCCTTAGTAAATTTGGTGGTCCATTTGTAACCATCAATTTTTTTATATAACATAAATTCACCTTTTTCAAAAAATTAATATGGCTAGACTCCCATATGAATACTAATAATATATCATATGACCATTCTTCATATACTTACTGGCACTTTGTGTCTTCTTAGATGAGCCAAAATTTGTTGCCCAACTACCTCTGCCTTCATCAATGTTCCATATTTTAATCATCATGCACTTTGACCTAGAAATTTAGGAAAAGAATACTATTAAAAGTTGCGAGCTCTGTGAAAAATAGATGTTTATCTGACTGCAACACCATCTAAATATGGATTCTTTTAGAAAATAAAAAGCAAGACATAACTTTTAAACAAATAATTTAATCACAATGTATTTTTCACAAAGAAAATTTGTATTAACCGCTTCTCCATAATGGCTAGTATAGAAATGCATTGGTCGAACAAAACTCCAAAACATTTCTGATTTCCTTGATTAATTGAATCTTAAGTAGAATCCCCACAATAATTATGTTTTACATAAACCGATAGGAACACAACATTGCTTGGAAAGTGCATCTCTAATATTTTATGTTCCTTGTACAATAATTTAAATACATTTGAAGAAGCTATATGAAAATATAGCTTCTTAAATTCTTCTTTAATTTGAAGGTTAGTTTTGATAGTGAGTAATTTATTTCATAGATGGATTTTAGCTTTTGCTTGATTGTTGTGCACTGTACTTTCTTCTATAAATAAAATGAGACATGCTAATGCACATTTTGACTATAATTTCTCTATTTTCTTCCTCAACATATCTCTCTCTTGGGCTTTGATACAACCCTGTCAGGGCCTGTCCTAATCACATTTAGCCCAAATCAAAAAGAAAATTTCATGCATTGCTTCTCCCTACACTAGTAGACCCTGGCTAGAGGTTTTATTTGATATTGTCAACAAACATACATCTGGTTGTCTGAATGGATGTGGGAGTTACAGCCTTCCCAATCAAGAGGTCATGAATTGTCAGAACTGATTAAAGCAATTCAAGACTTATGTCATAGGATGAGAACATTTGACCATAGGCTCACTGATAAATGCAATGATCCTTAACTAAATTATTCATACAAATTTCTTAGATTTGGAATAATTCAATGAAAATCAGCCAAAACATTTAAACAAGATATTTAGATCTAAAACATTCACGGATGATAAATAGATCTACACATATAAGTTGGTTGGAATAGAGTATTTAATTCAAATAACTCACTTCATGATTACAATTTTTTTGCTTCAATTGTTTGCTCATAACCAAGATTACAATGATCAAATTTTTTTTTAGAAAAATATTGGGATGCTAAAATCCACTATGCTTGGCATATAGATGCAACCTTTCTATGAAATTTCCCTCACAAATCCAAACAAGTTTCATCCTCCAAACTCTAGGAAACCAATGGGGTTTCGTCGAAAAATCTCCATAACCTAAGGGTTTTGGTCCTTAGATTCAACAAGTGAACACAAGTGTCCGACTTTGCAATTTTGGATTTGTTGAGATGATGTCCAAAGATTATCCAAACTAATGCAGTTTTATTCCTTATATAGAGATTGAAGGCCTAACATGGGTCCAAAGTTTCTTGCCATTTTCTCACATTCAAATTTGGGCTCATTAATTTCATTCTTGGTTAGTCGTGGTCATGGGTGGAGTCCATTCAAATGGTGAGGTTTTGTGAAAGTGCATGCTTGAGTGTGGAGATCTAGGGAAATGATCACTTTAAGTTCAAGCAAATAATTATCCCAAGGTCCAACATCAAGGGTTCAGGGGATGGGATTCTTGGGTGTTAGGACACAAGACAATGGGGATCTAGAGGTTTGAGGATTAGGATACCCCATTGGCTCTTTTACACACGTAAGACATCATCAAAAGGCCCAAAGATCCAAAGAGGAATGTATGGTTTGAGAAGTGGTGGTCAAGGTATTAGGGTTTTATGCGAATGGAAAGGAAAAATTTCAAAGGCCCACAAGAGAAGGAAGTGGGAGGTGGAGGCACAAGGAATGAAAGAAATGCATGATAGTATTAGAGAGTCTAAAATCCCACCCAAAGTAGGAAAGTGACCCATCTTTCAAACTCAAAGCATTATTTTGTATCATTGTTACATTGGTCTTGAGAGTGGTAGCTTAATATAGGTGTTTAAATTGTTTGAGAAGTCGGTTTTAGGGTAGTTAAGGTGTTTGAAGTGATTTAGAGGTTGCTTTTAGAGAAGAGAGATGTTGAAGAGTACATCAAGTCACTGAGAACCGAAGTGTAATGTGTTTTACTTTGTGGTACTCCTTTGTTTCTCTGCAGATGTGTGATAATTTCTTAGTTCAATGATGTTGAACAATTTTAGAAAAAAGAAATTTGTGTCACGGTTCGCATTCAATCCAACAAGCAAAAATCAAAGCTCAGCCTCTTTGAATGAAAATGCTTGTTTGCAAAAAAAAAATGAATAAGAATGAGGTAGTTAAGATGTCTGAAGTTATTTAGAGGTCACTTTTATGGTGGAAGGCTTAAAACTCCATTTTAAATACACAAAAGAGAATGAAATTACTTCAAACCAAGTTTGTGAAGAAGTTAACTATGTTGCCCACTACTTTCCCTTAAAAGTCCAAAGTGCTAAAATACAGCAATCTTTGAAGGTCTATTTCTCAGAAACCGTGATGCTTACAGATTCTCCGTCTGAGGCTATGGGATCATGTTGGGACCATCTACAAAAACCTCTCTCGGTTTTTTCTATCTCGAAGGAATTTTCCTATGGTGATGACTTTTCAGTGGAGGGAAAAGTTGCTAGATGCAAGAAGTGTAAAGTAGTAACGTGGTGCAACTTTCACTCCGTAGCTCGTACGACCAAACAGACTATTCCAACATGTTCGGATGGGTACATCTAAGCTAGGGATGGTTCTCTTTTGCATCCAAATATGCCGAATCAATCTAAGCTACATTGGACCGGCGATTTCCCTTAAGAGTCCAAAGTGCTAAAAGACAACAATCTTTGAAGGTCTATTTCTCGGAGACCATGATGCTTATAGAATCTATGTCCAAGGCTATGGGATCATGTTGGGACCATTTAAAAAAATCTCTCTCAGTTTTTGATATCTCAGAGGCATTTTCCTGTGGTGATGACTTTTCAATGGAGGGAAAAGTTGCCAGATGCAAGCAGTGTAAATTTGCAAAGTGGTGCAACTTTCACTCTACAGCTCGTACGACCAAACGAACTATTCCAACACGTCTGAATGGGTACGTTTATGCTATGGATGGTCCTCTCTTGCACCCAAATACACTGAATCACTCTGAGCTACATTGGACCGACGATTTCCATTAAGAGTCCAAAGTGCTAAAAGGAAGCAATCTTTGAAGGTCTATTTCTCAGAGACTGTGATGCTTACAGACTGTTCGTCTGAGGCTATGGGATCATGTTGGGACCATCTACAAAATATCTCTTGGTTTTTGCTATTTTGGAGGTGTTTTCCTGTGGTGATGACTTTTCAGTGGAGGGAAAAGTTGCTAGATGCAAGCAGTGTAAAGTTGCAAAGTGGTGCAACTTTCACTCCGCAGCTCGTACGACCAAACATAATGTTCCAACACATTTGGATGGGTACGTTTATGCTAGGGATGGTCCTCTCTTGCACCCAAATACGCTGAATCACTCCGAGCTACATTGGACCAGCGATTTCCCTTAAGATCCAAAGTGCTAAAAGGAAGCAATTTTTGAAGGTCTATTTCTCAGAGACCGTGATGCTTACAGATTCTCCGTCTGAGGCTATGGGATCATGTTGGGACCATCTACAAAAACCTCTCTCGGTTTTTGATATATTGGAGGCGTTTTCTTGCGGTGATGACTTTTTAGTGGAGGGAAAAGTTGCCAGATGCAAGCAGTGTAAAGTTGCAAAGTGGTGCAACTTTCACTCCGCAGCTCGTACAACCAAACGGACTGTTCCAACATGTCTGGATGGGTACGTTTATGCTAGAGATGGTCCTCTCTTGCACCCAAATAATCCAAATCACTCCAACCTACATTGGACTGGCGATTTCCCTTAAGAGTCCAAAGTACTAAAAGGCATCAATCTTTGAAGGTCTATTTCTCGAAGACTGTGATGCTTATAGAATCTTCGTCCAAGGCTATGGGATCGTGTTGGGACCATCTACAAAAACCTCTCTCAGTTTTTTCTATCTTGGAGACATTTTCCTATCGTGATGACTTTTCAGTGGAGGAAAAAGTTGCCAGATGCAAGTAGTGTAAAGTTGCAAAGTGGTGCAACTTTCACTCCCCAGCTCGTACGACCAAATGGACTATTCCAACACATTTGGATGGGTACGTTTACACTAGGGATGGTCCTCTTTTGCACCTAAATACGGTGAATCACTCCGAGTTACATTGGACTGGCGATTTCCCTTAAGAGTCCAAAGTGTTAAAAGGCAGCAATCTTTGAAGGTCTATTTCTCAGAGACCATGATGCTTACAGACTCTCTGTCCAAGGCTATGGGATCGTGTTGGGACCATCTACAAAAACCTCTCTCAGGTTTTGCTATCTCGGAGGAATTTTCTTGTGGTGATGACTTTTTAGTGGAGGGAAAAGTTGTCAAGTGCAAGCAGTGTAAAGTTGCAAAGTGGTACAAATTTGACTCCATAGCTCGTACGACGAAACGTACTATTCCAACACATCCGGATGGGTACATTTACACTAGGGATGGTCCTCCCTTGCACCCAAATATGCCAAATCACTCCGAGCTACATTGGACCAGCGATTTCCTTTAAGAGTCCAAAGTGCTAAAAAGCAGCAATCTTTGAAGGTCTATTTCTCAAAGACCGTGATTCTTACAGACTCTCTGTCTGAGGCTATAGGATTGTGTTGGGACCATCTACAAAAACCTCTCTCACTTTTTGCTATCTTGGAGGTGTTTTCTTATGGTGATGAATTTTCAGTGGAGGGAAAAGTTGCCAGATGCAAGCAGTGTAAAGTTGCAAAGTGGTGCAACTTTCACTCCGTAGCTCGTATGATCAAACAGACTGTTCCAACACATTCGGATGGGTACGTTTACGCTAGGGATGGTACTCTCTTGTACCCAAATACGCCGAATCACTCTGAGCTACATTGGACCAACAATTTCCCTTAAGAATCCAAAGTGCTAAAAGGCAACAATCTTTGAAGGTCTATTTCTTGGAGACCATGATGCTTACAGAATCTCTGTCAAAGGCTTTAGGATCGTGCTGTGACCATCTACAAAAACCTCTCTTGGTTTTTTCTATGTTGGAGGTGTTTTCCTATGGTGATGACTTTTCAGTGGAGGGAAAAGTTGCCAGATGCAAGTAGTGTAAAGTTGCAAAGTGGTGCAACATTCATTCCGCAACTCGTACAACCAAACAGATTGTTCCAACATGCTTGGATGGGTAATTTTACGCTAGGGATGGTCCTCTCCTGCACCCAAATATGCCGAATCACTCAGAGCTACATTGGACTGACGATTTCCCTTAAGAGTCCAAAGTGCTAAAAGGCAGCAATCTTTGAAGGTCTATTTCTCGAAGACCATGATGTTTACAGACTCTTCGTCTAAGGCTATGGGATCGTGTTGGTACCATCTCCAAAAACCTCTCTCGGTTTTTTCTATCTCGGAGGTGTTTCCTTTTTGGTGATGACTTTTCAGTGGAGGGAAAAGTTGCCAGATGCAAGCAGTGTAAAGTTTAAAAGTGGTGCAACTTTCACTCCGCAGCTCGTACGACTAAACAAACTGTTCCAACACATCGAGATGGGTATTTTTACGCCAGGGATGGTCCTCTCTTGCACCCAAATACGCCGAATCACTCTGAGCTACATTGGACTGACGATTTCCCTTAAGAGTCCAAAGTGCTAAAAGGCAACAATCTTTTAAGGTCTATTTCTCGGAGACCGTGATGCTTACATACTCTCCATCCAAGGCTATAGGATCATGTTCGGACCATCTACAAAAACCTCTCTTGGTTTTTGCTATCTCGAAGACGTTTTCCTGTGGTAATGACTTTTTAGTGGAGGGAAAAGTTGCTAGATGCAAGGAGTGTAAAGTTGAAAAGTGGTGCAACTTTCACTCCGCAGCTCGTACGACCAAATGGATTGTTCCAACACATCTAGATGGGTACATTTACACTAGGAATGGTTCTCTCTTGTACCCAAATACACCGAATCACTCTGAGCTACATTGGACTAGCAAGTTCTCTTAAGAGTCCAAAGTGCTAAAAGGCAACAATCTTTGAAGGTCTATTTCTTGAAGACCGTGATGCTTACAGACTCTATGTTTGAGGCTATGGGATTGTGTTGGGATCATCTACAAAAACCTCTCTCAATTTTTTCTATCTTAGAGGTGTTTTCCTGTGGTGATGACTTTTCAGTGGAGGGAAAAGTTGCCAGATGCAAGCAGTGTAAAGTTGCAAAGTGGTGCAACTTTCACTCCACAGCTCGTACGACCAAACAGACTGTTCCAACACGTCCGGATGGGTATGTTTATGCTAGGTATGGTCCTCTCTTCCACCCAAATACGCTGAATCACTCTGAGCTACATTGGACCAGCGATTTCCCTTAAGAGTCCAAAGTGCTAAAAGGGAGCAATCTTTGAAGGTCTATTTCTCAAAGATCGTGATACTTACAGAATCTTTGTTGAAGGCTATAGGATCATGTTGTGACCATCTACAAAAACCTCTCTCGGTCTTTGCTATCTCGGAGGCATTTTCCTGTGGTGATGACTTTTCAGTGGAGGGAAAAGTTACTAGATGCAAGCAGTGTAAAGTTGCAAAGTGGTGCAACTTTCATTCCGCAACTCGTACGACCAAATGGAATATTCCAACACGTTTGAATGGGTACGTTTACACTAGGGATGGTCCTCTCTTGCACCCAAATACGTCGAATCACTCTGAGCTACATTGGACTGGTGATTTCCCTTAAGAGTCCAAAGTGCTAAAAGGCAGCAATCTTTGAAGGTCTATTTCTCGGAGACCATGATGCTTACAAACTCTTCATCCGAGGTTATGGGATCATGTTGGGACCATCTACAAAAACCTCTCTCATTTTTTTCTATCTTAGAGGCGTTTTCCTGTGGTGATGACTTTTTAGTGGAGGGAAAAGTTGTCAGATGCAAGCAGTGTAAAGTTTCAAAGTGGTGCAACTTTCATTCCGTAGCTCGTATGACCAATGGACTGTTCCAACACGTCTAGATGGGTACGTTTACACTAGGGATGGTTCTCTCTTGCACCCAAATACGCTGAATCACTTCGAGCTACATTGGACCAAGTTAAATTAGGTGAAAAATTGATGCAGACACAAGGGCATTTTCACAAACTCTTTGCAACCTGACTATTTGAGGCATCTAACAAGATTATTCTGACCTCTTTGGATAGTCCAAAACTCCCTTAAAACTTGACAAGAAACTAAATACACATTTCCCTCTTTAACCCCCTTAAACCCTTGTAATAGTGAGAAACTAGTTTTTGTCCAATTACTCCACAATTTTCCAAAACACCAAACAAACACATGAGTGATTCAAACACCCATATCCAAGTTACACAACATATATGAGAAACAATATAGACTTCTTTGGACCAGCGTTGATTTCCTATACATTCACCCTTGAAGAGGCTACTCAATTAGCCCAAAAATGCAAAGCAACATACCTTCAAACACCACACAAACCCCTAAAACCTTGGGGTAGTAAATAAATTGCCAAGAAAACAAAGATTTTGCAATTGGATTCCATTTGTACATACCTGTAACTGTCAAATCAAAAAACCCCTATTTTTAGTGTAATTCTTTAGGGTTTATTGGATGTAGCACTTCCACAACCTTTCAGACTTTTCCACCACCTTAGAAACCTTTATTTATGCCCCAATATGCTTAGAAAACAAAGAAACTTTTGGTATCTCAAATATTTTTTCAAACCCTAGGGTAAAAACTCTATTTTCAAGTGGGAGAGAGATAGAGGCTATTGTTGTAGCAGGTCCATGATCAATCTTGCCAAAAATATCACAAAAGTGCATACAAAATATCACTATTAAAGACACTTGCATTGCAATAGTATATAAAATATCAGTATTAAATAAAGAACACTAATGAACTTAATCATAATGAACATAAGTATTCTACCTTCCATTCTTGAAAATGTTATTCAAGTGTGCCTGAAGGGTCATCTCTTTGCTTAAGAGTATCCAATATTGCTTCACGATCAACATTACTAAGTGTCCATAGTTGTTTTGTCTTTGGTCTGGCATGATACTTCAACAACTTAACATTTATTGCTATAACAAGGTGCGAATACATGAGAATGGTTTTGTGTTTCTCGTAGTCTTCAAATGCAGGTATGCCATTCTTTCTAATCATGTATGTTCGCAACCAAGTTCCTGCAACCATAGCTGAACCTATAGGATACATGAAACCATTATCATCTTCCATCAATTGTGTTAGCTTATGTTTTACCCGTACACATCGAGCCAACCAATAGTCTAATCTCTCTTCATTACCCTGCAGTGCAACAACTGCAAAAATATTTCCTAGCTGTAGTAGATCTGAAAGCAAGTAGTAATCAACTGAACTTTCCATTGTGTCATTTGTCATGGATATTGTTTGAGATAAAGGAGTTAGATACTGTGGTACCCATGTATCCACCCACTCACTTGACTTGCATTGATCCCACTCGCACTGAATACAACTCTGACAAAAACAAGCCAACTCTCGTGTCCAAATGGTCCATGTGCCTGCATCTAAGCTTCGAAATGAATGCATCTTTGAAGAATCTTTGATTGTATGACAATCTAATCTACCTCCCACTGTACCCTCCTCAACGAACCAAAATAGTTTGCGCATTGTTGAATCAAGTGTCCCTCCCTGTGACAATGCTAAACTACACCAATCAACTATAGAATGCGCATCACTAAATTTTGCTCCTGAAATCTTCAATTGCTCCTTAACTAGAGCTCTCTTTACACATGCACTTGCTCCATCATGCTCCCCTTTCCCATGTCCAGCTTCAAAAAAATTCCAAATATGAGGTAGACCCCTCTCTACATGCATTCTACTCAACCAATAAAAAATACAAGCATTCTTGAATTGACCTGTGCAATTATCTGACCAAATTAGATGTCGGCCCAATGCTATATCATGCTCCTGCAAGAACTCAAAAAAAATCTTGAAACAATGTTGGACATACTCACATGAGTGAGATCTATCATCACTCATATAAAAATGATACTCTTTGATTATCTTTCGATCCTCCTCTGTACTATCAGGTGCATGTCTAAATGTTATGTGGACAAAAATCGCAATCTGAATGGAATTATAAGACTGAGGTTGTACCTCATTTTGTGGTTGCAATGTGTAGTTTTCTGCAAAGTCAACCACTGATATAATAGTGCCAATTGAAAAAGAGTCCTTACACATCCTAAATTGTGTATCCAACCACTGAGACCTATGACTATGCCTTGCATACTTGTAGAAAATATTGTCCTTAAAATCTGAAATAAAATCAACAACACTACATTCTTTTGTAACCAACTCCCATCTAGAACCTTCACCTCCACTTTGCAAAGTATATTTGACTATCTCATATCTCTTTTTCTCAACAAGATTCTTTCCAAATTCATGTTCGGAACTCTCATGAAAAAATTGAACAAACTTTGACAAGCCACCACATTGTGAGCACTTTTCATTTAGACAATCATTTCTACAGAAAAAACAACCATCATCTCTAGAACATAAAAATAGATCTAGCAAGTCCCTTGATGATTTTGGAAGATGCATTGCACCACACTCCTGCAACATTTCATTAGTATGCAAAGTGGAATGGATATAGCATAATAGCTCATGGTACATTGAAAACTCCACATGGTATTTGCAACAAGTATTACGAATCTTAAGAGGCACACAATAAAATGGATTCAAACCCTCAAAAGTCCTTTGCAAAATTTTCATATTTTTATGTGTTTCAATAATTTTTTTAAACAACATTGTTTGGCTTGATTCCAATAAATGTTTAGGATGTGGTGTACGGTCTCGATTTACAATTCTTAACTTTAAAATATCCTTTGCATTGGGTGATACTCTAGAGTTATCATGCCAAAATTATTGAATTACCTACTTTACATTATCGGTTAGCTTCTTGTGAACACTTGGAAGCCTCCTGACAAAAGTCCATGTATCATTTTCAAGAGGATCATCTATTCTTTCTCTTCTTGCAAGTGCTTTATCCAAAGTTTTACAATTTATGTCAAAATCAATACAAGTTTGTCTCATAAAGCGAGCCTTTTTCAATTGATGGCTTACTAGGGTGGTTGTAATGACTCTTCGAGTAGCTCTCTTATCCTTTTCCTTGTTACTTTTTCCAATAGACTTGAGAGCATTAAAAATATTTTTGACAATAATAGATTTTTTTTCAGTCTTCTTGTTCACATGAATCTTCAATTTGGCTAGCAAAGGTCTCATCTTTTGCATCTTTAGCAATTGTACAAAAAATTGGCATTGCTCGGTCAATGTCTTATCACTAAAATATTGGTTGAAAAGTCTTCTAGCCCACAACCGAACAATTCGTGTTGACTTCTTGCCTTCAAAATTGTTTATAATATTCTCATCAAATTCAAGTAACCATTTAGGGGTTCTTGAGGGTCTTGAAATTGGAATATGTCTTTCTTCCATACAAGGCTCTTCATTTCTCATGTAATTTGGTGAAACATAATTTACACTTGCTTCAATATTATGTTCAAAATCTTCATTTCCAACATTTTCACCTTGAACATTTTCAATATCAATTTGAATAATTTCATTCCCAATCTCAATACCATGAACAAAATCTTCATTTCCAACATTTTCACCTTGAACATTTTCAATATCAATTTGAATAATTTCATTCCCAATTTCAATATCATGTTCAACATCTTCAAATCCAATATTTTCACCTTGAACATTTTCATTATCAATTTCAATAATTTCATTCCTAATTTGAATATCATGTTCAACATATTCAATTCCAACATTTTCACCTTGAACATCTTCATTTTCCTCTTCACTTGAAATACCATAGGGGTTAGGTTCACCAATATTTAACATACCTTGTCTTCCCTTCCTATGACTTTCTCCATCTTTTTGTCTATATGCTTCAATTTCTTCTTTTGTAAGCTTTCTCTTATGTTTTTGCTTCCGACGATTGTTGCTCCCCATTATACCTCATAAAAGATGCTAAAAAAGTCATTCCTTATGACAAATTTCAATAGAATATGCTTCAAAAAGTTGATCTTTGTCCCTTCCTATTTGAAACCGCATGTTTCACCTGCAAACAGAATGTAGGGTCCATTGGAATGCACAAAATGGCCTACATGGGGCTTTTCTATGGCCCGCAAATCCGATATCTGTTATTATCTAATATCTGATTCATTCTAAAAATTTACGATGTTTTGCAATGGTATGATTTTAGTTCTTCAAATCAGATATCCGATTTGTGTACACATAGACCTAAGGGTTAATGGTAGATAGTAGAGGGTTTAAGGGTTAAAGGTTTAGGGTTTAGGGTATATGGTAGAGGGTTTAAGGGTTAAGGGTTTATGGTAGAGGGTTATAAGGGTTTAGGGTTTCATGGTAAGGGTATAAAGGAGAGAGATAGATGGAGTGAGTGTGTGAGAG
>VDFB02281492.1:298452600-298480626 GCA_007258455.2 Sequoia sempervirens
TTTCTGACAAAGAATTTATTGCCTTGGGATTACCCTCGGGCTTGCTTTGGTATTTGGCTTGGACATGCCAATCCTAAGAAGTCAACGCAAAAACGTGTTTGACAACTCACCTTGTTTTTCTAGACTTCATCCATGTGGCTGACGACTTTATTTTTAGCCAAAATTGATGAAACAAAAAGGGTTTGTAGAGGAGACTCTCAGCTTTCCACCAATATAAATTATTCTTTACTTTGAATTTAATAAATAATTATTATTCATTTTCTATTAGAATTATGACTAAAGTCCTGATTGATAGGCTGATTGAAAAACATCTATAACTTTCAAAGGGTATCATATTTTTTGAATCCAAAATATGTGTCACATTCTATGTTTCAGATACTATAGGATTAAAAAATGAATTTTATCAGAAGTTTGACTAAGTTAAGGTGGTGGGACATATGAGTTTTTATATTTTTAAAAGTTGTAATAAAAATTCATAATTAATTATTTACTTGGAAAAAGATTACAAAAATATCGTCATATCTAGACATGAGTCCTCTACTTATATCTAAAATCTTATAAAAAATATTATCATTTTATTGTGGTTAGGATGGTCGCAGACACCTACTCTTATTTTTCCCTGAAATTTAAGTACTACTACATTGAAATTTCAATTTTTCACCAAATAGACTTAAAAGATTAGTAGTTTAGAAAATAAATTCAATTTTCCACAGATTCTATTCTTACATATTTTTGAAATAATATAGATAACTTATTCAATTTTTTATGTCAAGTTGCCTAACTCTGATTTTTCTGAATTTTCATTGCCACTTAAGGGCCTGCTTTTTCCATGATAATGCTGCACATACCCTCATCTTTCTCTTGTTGAGCAGATGATGACCATTAAAAGAGCTCCATAGGAGTAGATGACTAATTTTAACTTTCGGTTTCAAAGAACTTGGAATAGAATCCCAGCAATGGTAAGACCTTCACTTGATCATGCATTCTTGTATTTTCTCAAAGCATTAAATAGTGATATTGTTGTAATGATACAATCTATGGGTGGAGTTACATTACCTACAACATTTGATATAGCTATTAGAGTTGAGAATATTCTTTTCAGGCTGGTAAAATTGCACCTAGGCCTCTTATTCCTATTTTCCTAGATATTCAACCATTTTAATGCCTATCCCAATACCTTGAATTGCCACATTACCTACTATTCCAACCTTAGGCTTTCAAGCAGCTATTCAAAATAACATTGTTCTAGCAAATTCAGACTTGCAAGAGCTTAGGGGTACCCAACAGTAAATGGCCAAATTGTTGCAAACTGTTAGCAATGACCTAGTGAGCCTCAAGAATCAACAACATAAAAATTATAGACCTTATTGAAGCACCATTTTAGGCAAATAGACCACCTTATTAGGATGATTATCAAGGACAGAGGATAAATTTCAATGCAAGGCCTAATCAGCCATATAATCAAAATGTTGTTAACTCTTCGAAAGAGATTGTACTTGTGCAAAATAATATAGCACAAGATTATGTGTGGTGCTATCCATGTAATAAGCCTCATAATCAGGCTCTTATGGTGCAAAGTAACTATGTTGCTTCTAAAAATACAACAAAAGAGAACAATGATCAACAAGATTCACAAATGCAGCATAATGACCTTGATGTTGCCATGATGAACTAGCAAGGTAATGAATTTTGTGGAGTTAATCATGTATAAGGTCAAAACCAGTCATCTACCTCCATTGCAACCAATACAAGGTCAAAGAAAAGAGTTGTTGACCTAAGACAACAAGCTATTTCTACAGCCTATAATATTCATATTTTACTAAGGGGACAAGATGTAGCTTCTAAAGAATAGCCAAATACTCAATTTCAACCTTTACCAACATAAACAAAATTTGTTGTTCCAAAAGTGTAGCAAAAGGTTAGTTTCTGAGTATTTAATATTGTTAATCATATGAGAAAATCCACAGTCAACATGTCCATGTAAGATGCATTGCACGTTCCTAGACAAAAGGATTTACTACAAGAAGCTTTAGCTAAAATTTCAATTTTAGATGAACCTACTAAGGAGCAGTCTAGATTTTTTGCAAATAGTCCATAAGTTAAGAGTGAGCAGCCAACCCAAGAGGTAAAACCACCTTTGTTTTATGTCAGTTTGATTATTGGTGATAGTATAGTGCATAACTGCATGATTGACTCAGGAGCAAGCAGCTTTGTTATGCCTAAACAATTAGTGGATAAGTTAGGACTGATACATGAACCATTATCAAAGGGGGTAGTCCAATTAGATGGTACAGCAATTAAGTCTATTAGAGTGATTAAAATTATTCCCTTTACATGCTTGTCTAAACTTTTCAATCCCATAGGATATCTATGTCATTGATTTACCATCTTTCTTTGCCATTTGCCTTTCTAGAGATTTTACAACAAAGTTGGGTGGGTATTTATCATCAAATTGGTCACATATGTTTTTCAGAACTAGATATGGCACTAGAGTGACTGTCAAGTCAAAACCACAGGCTAAAGACCATATTGAGCCTTATGTTGCAAATCCTATAAATGCAAACCTAGCTATCCATGAGCAAGAGGATCAATCCATGATCCTAGACCCCAGTGTACCTATTGAGGGAATACCTTACATAAATTTAGATGAGTGGGCAGCCGAGAATCATGAGGTTGATCCTTTCAGTCACATGGATGAAGTAGGTTTGAGAATTTACATGATTCAGGAGCCTAATGTGATTGTTCCAAATTTGGTCAAAGATGAAAAGCAACCAAAATAACAAAGTGATAAGCTTTGGAAGCTATATTTTGATGGCTCAAGAAGTAAAATAGGTGTTGGTGGAGGAGCTATGTTGATTTCACCTGATGGAGAGAGATATTATTCAGCACTTCATTTTTCTTTTAGTTACTCAAACAATACAGTTGAGTATGAGGCATTAATTCATGGCCTAGAGTGGGCCAGAAAGAAAGGTATAAAGTTTTTGCAAGTATTTGGTGATTCTGAGTTGTTAACAAATTAGGTAAGAAATCTAAGTGTAACTAAAAATGATTTTCTTAAGTTTTATAAGCACACAACTTGGGATTTAATTGAAGAATTTGATGCTTTTAATCTGTTGTCTATTCTTAGAAATCAGAATAAAGAAGCAGATAAGCTTGTTGCCATAGGATCACAATTCGATATACCAACTGATATACACAATGTTGAGGTACATCAGTATGTAAAAGTGTTTGTGAGACCATCAATACCTGATAATAATGTTAGTTGGCAAGTTTTTGACAGCGATGAACAAATTATTAATTTTCTGATGGAGAAAAATTTTCTGTTGAAAACCAGCAAAAGTTTGAGCAGTAATATGTTAACCAGATTTTGCAAATTCAAATAAGCTACCCAAAGGTTTGGTGTCCCTCAAATAAATTTTTAACACTGATGATCAGCTTAGAAAAGATAAATCTAGCATAACAGTGAAGCAGGAGAACTATGAACTAATTGAAATATTTAGATATAAGCTTCTCAATCTTGGAAAAGTTTGTACAAAGAGGAACATAAATCTTTTATCTTGCTTTTCCAAGAATTCAGTGATGTTTTTGCTTGGGAGTATGGAGATTTAAATGGTTTTAACCTTGAGTTAGCTCAACACACTATCGATTTGGAGCCAAATGCAAAACTAGTAAGGCAGAAACAAAGGCCTCTAAATCCCAAGTTGAAGCATCTCATGAAGACATAATTGAACAAACATATTGAAGGTAGTATTATCTTTCCAATAAAGCATACATCTTGGGCTTCTAACTTGGTGCCTATTAGGAAAAAGAATGGAGAGATAAGGCTTGTGTTGATTTATGTGATCTAAACAAAGTCTCTCTTAAAGATCATTACCCACTGCCTTCAATGGAGCAAAATTTTTAGGCTGTCTCAGGTTCAGAAAGATTATCATTGTTGGATGGTTATTTAGGGTGCAACTAGATTTTGGTAAAAGAGGAAGACCAATTCAAAATAGCCTTTACTACCAAGTGGGGTACTATGGCTTACAAAAAGATTCCCTTTGGATTATCCAATGCAAGGGAAACCTTTTAGAGAGCAATGGACATGGCTTTCCAAGGCCTTATAAATAAATATGTTCTTGTGTATTTAGATGATATTATTGTATTTTCAAAGAAAGCTAACAAATTTTTTGATCTTTTAAGACAGATCTTTGAAAGATGTAGAGAGTATGAGGTGTCACTAAATCAAAAGAAGAGAATTTTTTCAGTCCATAAGGGGAAGCTTATGGGACATATTGTTTCAAAGCACGGTTCACCATTGATCTAGAAAGAATCACAACTATTTTAGCTTTACCACTACATGCACATAAGAAAGGTTTGCAGAGTTTTCTAGGTAGGTTCAATTTTGTTAGAAGGTTCATTCCTAACATTGTAGTATTATTGCAGCCTCTTATAGCTATGCTAAAAAATAATGTTCCATTTAGCTGGACTAAGGAAGGTAAGATGAGTTTTGAACAAATTAAAGAGGAATTTGCAATAGCCCCAACACTTATTAATCTAAATTTTGATAAATATTTCATATTATATGAATTTGGGAGTGTTGATACAATTTTAGCCATGCTTTGTTAGCAAAATGAAGAAGGATTAGAGCAGCCTGTGGCTTTCTTTAGTCAAGTTCTGCATGATTATGAAGTCAAATACTCATTTGTAGAAAATAATGTGCTAGTTGTAGTAAGAAGCCTTAAGAAATTTAGGCATATGCTTTCAAATAAAAAAATACAGTCGTTGGTTGCTCATTCAATAGTCAAATATTTTCTACTTAGCAAGGACACTAATGATAAAAGAGCAAGTTGGATCACAAAAGTGATGGAGTATGATATTGAAATTAAAGTCACCAAGCTTGTTAGAGGAAAAGGCCTATGTGAACAGCTTGCTAGAAATGCAAAAAATAGCAAACAAATTCATCAGTGAGTTGAAACAGTACTCAATAACGAAGAACAAGTTGATTTTCCAGTTATAACTGCAAATTGGATACAACAAATGATTCATTATTTATGTATACATGTGACTATCCTAAAGGTTTGTACAAGTCAAAATGAAGGTATTATAGGCTTCAAGCCATCCCTTATGTTGTAATTGATGGAATTTTGTATAAGAGAGATTATCATGGTGTTTTGCTTAGATGTGTTTAACCAAAACAGATTGAGAAAATTCTGAAAGAATTTCATGATGGGCCCTCTGGAGGCCATTTTGCACCAAGAACCACAACTTTGAAGATAATGAGAGCTGGGTATTATTGGCCTGATTTATTTAAAGATGCCCATGCTTGGGTCAGAAAATGTAATAAATGTGCAGTGTTTGCAGGAAAGTAGAAGCTTGCATCCCTACCTCTACATCCAATTCAAGTGGAGCAACCTTTTGGAAAGTGGGGATTTGATTTCATTGGTCCCATTAATCCATCTTCAAGTGTTGGGCATAAATGGATACTTATAGTTATAGATTACTTTACGAAGTGGACTGAAGTAGTTGTACTAAAGGATGCAAATGAGACATCTATTTTGAATTTCTATCAAGACTTCGTTTCCAGGTTTGGTACACCAGATTCAATCATTTTTTTATAATTCATTAGCATTCATAGGCTTAAGAGTTTCAGATTGGTCAGTTAAGAATAATATTTATCTAAGTACTTCTTCAAACTATATACCCTTAGGGTAATGGACAGGAAGAGTCCACTAACAAGAATTTAATCAAGATCATCAAGAAGACAATCCAAGACAATCAAAGGACCTGGCATGATAAACTGAAGCTAGCCCTCTGGGCTAATAGGATAACACCTATGAGAGCAATAGGTAATTCACCCTATGTTCTAACATATGGTAAAGAGGCCAAGATTCCTATCTCAATTGAGCTACCTACCTTAAGTATGATCAAAGAGATGGATTTTCTTGAAGAGGAACCTATGGAAATTAGGCCTTCATAGCTAATGGAGCTGGAAGAAATAAGGAAAGAGACATTAATAAATTTTGGAGATTCATCAGGCTCGGATGAAAAGGACATTTGATAGAAAAGTAGTCCCAAGGACATTCAACGAGGGAGATCTAGTATTTAAATGGGATGAACTCAAGAGAAGACCTGATAAAAACAAAAAAATTGATGCCATGTGGGATGGCCCATACATTATCATAGAATGCAAACAACATAATGCATTCTAACTCTCAAAGTTGGATGGAGAGGTGTTGCAAATCCCTGTCAACAGGATTCACCTCAAACAGTGCTATTGAGGATCAAAAGTTTGCATATGTATATAGTAGAGTAGTAGTTTTCAACTAATAAGTGTCATGGCACATTTCATTTCAATTATATTTTGTTTTTCAATAAAGTGCAGATGCACTGTTTGCTAGCCTTGTCTTAAACAAAGCCATGTTTAGTTTCTTTTTTGTTTTGTTATGTTGTTGTATGGTTCCAAACATCCGAGTTATAATGGTTTCAAGAGTTTGAGGAGGGAAGATTTGACTCTATGCCCAATGGATTATCAAGGAAACTAATCTAGCATTCTTAGCAAGCAAGCATTCAACAGAAATAGCTAGAAATGTTACCAAAAATTTCACCTACAACTTATTTTGGTAGAGTTGGAACAGCTAACTACTTTTAAGGTGAAAGATACTACATTAAATTCTGCTAATTATTACCATTTGCATATTAAGTTTTTAAATGAAGTTTAGTTCTTATCGTGCAATATTTTACAACAAAAAGAGATTACAAAAGTTGTATGATAATTATGTATTTCATCCATTTAGAAATGAAAATGTATACAATGTTGTCTTATTAATTGAAGATCAAAAAAGGGCTAAAATTCCCACACAAATCGTGGGAATTACTAAATTGAATTCATGTACAAGAAAGAGTGCAAGCTATATATCTGAAGATTAATTAAAAGAAAAACACATAGGGAGAATTCATATCTGTCATTTCCTTGTAATGTTGGTGTTGATCCTCCTATCTTCAACTTGATCTTCTTGTCTTCAACTCCTCTTGTACCCATTCTTCAGATGTACTTGCATTGATTCAAATATTTGTTAGAGCTTGAGATTTAAAAACTCATCATATGTTTTTTATCAACAGACATATAACCTACAGCGATGGTGCATCAATTCAATTGAATCATTGTCAGATATGTGAAAAGGGCCAAGTTAGATCATCAAATTGGATTTAACCATCAAAAAGAGCATAGAACTTCATTATTTTTCTAACTTTTTTGTTCACTTGCAGGAACAGGTAATTCATCATTGCATTATTATCTTGTTCAACATTGTAGCATGTGGTGAAAAATGGGATCCCACAAGGGTAGATCCTAGCATGCTTATTAAATCATGTCAGAGATATAAAAGAAATGCATACATTGATACTAGGTAGCTACCAGAATGAGGACAAATTTCATCAAGTTTTGAGCAGCAATACAACTTTGAAGATTCGAGACAAAAGATAGCTTTATATCAGATAAGCTTTTTCTCCTATTCTGGGAACTACCTAGTGCCAAAGGATTCCTTACCAATTTACTAATGACATGAAGAGTAAGGCAACTTCTCTCAAGGAAAGAAAGAAAAGCTATAGGATCACTAAGCACCTTTACAAAGCACTAGTGAATATTTGCAAGAATGGGGGCAGCATTCCTTATGTGTATAAAGACAATAATTTAAGGATATGTGCAAAGAACAAGAGCACATGAAAAGAAGGTCTAATGACATATTGGAGCAAAGGATTTAAAGCTTCCCTAAGTCACAAAGATTCATAAAGGTTACAAATCATCCAATGTTTGTGATAGATATTCAAGGATAGTAGTTTTTACACAAATAAGAAGCAAACATTCAAGACAGAAATAAAGAGAATGGATAAAACCACAACATAGAGTGCAATAGGCTCATTAAATAATCTGTGTAATGTACTTAAGCATCATAAATCTGTATGCAACATTTGAAAGAGGCATGACTTTTGGACAGCATCATAACTCTAAAACAAAGTAAGGCATGATATTCAAATCTTGTTTTGACATTATAACATGTTTCAATTTTTTGAAAGGAGCATTCATAAGAGAAATCTTACAGCCATATACTCAATACTCCTAAAGAGACAAGGTAGTGAAAAGAAGTAGTGTTTAGTGCATATTTTTAGAATGTAAAGGAAGCTATAGCCTAAGGTGATGAATCCCCATAACATTTTTAGGTGCCTCTTGTGCCTTCTAAATGAAAACACATTGCAATAAGCATATAGTAACTTAGTGAAAGAAAGGGTATGTGGCTGACAACTTTTCTTTTACCCAAAATTGATAAAATGAAAAGGATTTTTAAAGGAGATTCTCAGCTTTCCATCAATATAAATTATTCTTTACTTTGAATTTAATAAATAATTATTATTCATTTTCTACTTGAATTATGACTAAAGTCTTGATTGATAGGTTGATTGAAAAACATTTATAGCCTTCAAACAGTATTACATTTTTTGAATCTAAAATATGTGTCACATTCTATGTTTTGCATACTATAGGACTAAAATAAGAAAAAATGAATTTCATGAAGATTTGACCAAGTTAAGGTGGTCAGACATATGAGATTTTATATTTTTTAAAAGTTGTAATAAAAAAATCATAATTAATTATTTACATGGAGAAAAATTACAAAAAAATATGCATCACATCAGGACATGAGTCCTCTACTTATATCTAAAATCTTATAAAAAATATGATCATTTTATTCTAGTTAGGGTGGTTAGACAGACACCTACTTATTATTTTTTCTCTGAAATTTAAGTACTCTTGCATTGAAATTTCAAATTTTCACCAAATAGATTTTTATTTTTTAAATAAACCTAGTAGTTTAGAAACTACATTCAATTTGCTACAGATTCTATTGTTACATATTTTTGAAATAATATAGATAAATTATTCAAATTTTTATGTCAAGTTGCCTACCTCTGATTTTTCTAAATTTTTTGCCACTTAAGGGCCTGTTTTTTCCATGATGATCCTGCACATACCCGAAATATTGACATCAAACTCATTGTGGCCTATACAATGCACCTGTGTGCAAGTTTGAGGGTGGCCAAATGGAGATAATGAACTAAAAATAAGAGAATGTGTGCACATTCTATAGCCATAGTGAGGGAAAATAGGTGCTACAATGAAGTTGCTCTTTTCTGTGTTCTCAAAAAGTAAAGTGATGTATTTGTGAAAATAAGAACACCCAGAATGAAATAAATGTGTCTTCCATCGAGCTGTCATAAAATTAGACAATATTATGCCATATTTTGGAATCCAAGCATGTATTCCTTGAGAGAAAATAGACAGAATGTTAATATGGTGCTAGGGTTTCAAGCTAAGAGGAAGTCAAAATGAAGAGAAGTATGAGTTTTGTAACCACGGCCTGAAAGTTTTTCTTTGTTCCTAAAAAATCCAAATCCATCAAAGCTCTATATAAGAGTTGGCTAAATACATGAAAAATGAAACATTCAAGTTGCTTGAGTATAATGAAACCTAGAAGGAGAAAGCTTGAGCTTTGTTTTCTTTTACTCAAAAAATGGATATACAACCATAGCTAGGGGTTTAGAACCCATAATTTCTAAAAATTTGAATGGAGATACAACATACAGAAAGTATGTAAGCTTTCAAGCTCATACAAAATATTGAATAGCACCCAGAAAATCAAGAAGGGCATGGCCATAGAAGAATCACAAAACCCAGATGCTAAGAAAGGAATACAGCTACATAACACATAAGATGTTTCATTTTAGCAAAAAAAACAAATACCCAGAAGATGGAAGCTTGAGATTATACAAAATATTTGAGAAATCCATAACTTCATATAGAAGCAAGAGTGTTTTATCAAAGAAAGAATATGGAAAACCCAGAAGCTTACCTATGTTCTTGTGGTGAAGGAAGTACATATAAACTTGTAGGTTTTCCAACAGAAGGATCCCCAAAGCTTGAACCAGTATAATCATGGCGGACTCGATGGAGAGAGATAGTATCAATAGAGGCATAAAAAAATACAACAAAAAATAGTGAAGTCACAGCTGTAAGTCCAATAAAATGATTCAAAATGGAGGACACCATTCAATTTTGAAATCAGAGACTTACCTCTGCAAGATTCTTCATGGAAATTTCCTGGAAGCGGCATAAGATAATTTTGTAGGTTCGAGCTCAAACCCTAATAGTGGAGGCTATGCAGAGCAAAAATTTCTCCAAAGTTCGAATGCAAAATGAAATGAGAAGTTAGGGTTTGATGTTTTGTCTTAGGGTTTTCTTCTTTACCGTATTTTGAGTTGTATTTTTATCACATCAAATTAAAATATAAATCTCTCCACTAATACCTTCAAGGTATTATTATGTCTTGCATATGATTTATACCTAGGCTTTATGCCTTTGGTTTATTTTATAGTCTTTGGAAGAAAATCAACCTTAGTGTGCCTTTAAGTATTTTATGATTTTTGAAGAAAATCAAGAAATCCTAAGTGAAGATTTAGAGGTAATGAGAAGATATCATTGCAAATTGATTAACTCCAAGTCCATTCATGCAAAATGTGAAGATGTGGAGATAGACTTGAGTCTCTTCAAGTTAAATAATCATGCAGAAATGGGAAAGAAGTGGAACTGAAGCTCAAAATCATGTAAGGTCAAGAGTGGAGTTCTACAAGGGTTTCATAGTCACATCTTCAGTTTGAGGAGCCTTTTTGGGTCGACTATCATGCAAGAGGAGTTTGAGCCTAGTTTTCTTCAGTTGTGGGCCCCTTTTATGGGTTTTTATCTTTACTCGTGAGAAGGATTTTGGAGATATTTTTCACTTCTAGTTGGTTGCTTCTGCCACCTCCTAACTCTTGGAGTTGTTTTTGTATATATTGAGAAAAAACTTAAGTTCTTTCTTCCATTACTCTTTTACACATCAGAGAGATTGGAAAGACTTGTAACTCAACTTTCATTATTTACAGTTTTAATACAGTAGTACTTTATGTTTCATCAAATTGTTTAGAGTTTTGCAAAGTTTTCCTTCAGGATATTCAGTAGAAACAGAGTTTTCCTTCAAGATATTCAATAGAAACAGAGTTTACCTTCCCAATTCCTGGTGTTCTGTCTCTTTTAAATGATTTGATACAAGTTTAATGTGTTTTAAATTAGAAACCTTTAAATTTGTCTTATTTATTGATGCATGTATACAATAGCAGTTTATCATAGGTCATTGATTGTGCTCTTAAGTTTATCTCTTCTCTTAATTTGTGAAAACCAAGTTTTCCTTAGTAAGGAAAGGTTAAACAAATCCTTTTAGTGAAATATTTTTGTGATCAAGGTTTCCAAGTTGAGTTGTGTTAACATATTTTTGAGAATATTAGTTGTGAATCAGTTTGCATATTAGTTTTCTTCGATGCATCACCTCCTAGAAATAGTTTATTTTTCAAGTTTCCTTTAGTTTAATAGTTTAATATTTCTCCCTTTTCCCACACAAGTCAATAAATTCTAGGAGATCAAAAGGGGAACCAACCCACAATCTGGAGATTCACCCTCACTATGAGCATACCTACAGGCTCGAAGGTGTTTTCATGTTTCACGAGATTGTTGAGCTTCAAGCTTAGCATCTAGGGTGCAATCCTCATGACAACAATTAGTGCATGGAATAACTCTTGTATTTGTGCACATGGATGGTGGATGGGTTTTTATGGATGTTAGAGTTAATATATTGATGGATTTGAGGGATTGGGGTTCATGAACACATGGTCAATGGGGCATGTGGATGGTAGGGAAATAATGATTTGGTGAGATGGCACAATAGTATTTTTGTATTGGGGGCTATGACCCTTAGCTAATTATCTTTGAAAGATATCCATCAAGGATATTATTTTTTATTGGTATTGGTAGGATTGATCAGATTGTAAAGGTTTTGGGGATCTGAAGGATTGGGATAAAAAAAATGGAATAGATAGATTGGAAGAATTAGGATTAGATGATGAGGGGAAGACAACTTTTGGTTTAGGATATGATTTTAGGATTTTAGTTTAGATTCAAAGGTTTAATTATGGATGTTTGAGGATGAAGGTTTGAAAGGTTGATGGTTGATTTTATATTTAGGTAAGGATTTCATTTAGAATTTATTTTGGAAGAAAGGATTTGATGGTTTAGGATTGAAGGAAGGTTAATTCATGGGTTTCAATAGGAGTACATGCCAAGCATGATAAAAACCTAGATTTATTCAAGTGGGTGTATAAAATGGTTGCAAGTTTACCAATATACCTTATCTAAGCATGATGTGTAGAGCCTATATTGGGAATTTACCACCTTTGATCACCTAATATAGAACTTATGGAAATAGGGTATATATGCACCAAATTAGGGGACATACTTTAGACAACTATTTACTAGTGATTTTGGCAATAATGTAATCACATTATTAAAAACTAGAAATAACATGATTACATTATGAATTGGAAAATACCAATCTATAACATGTTCATGTTTATGTTGTATAAAATATGATTAAATTTTTTAAGTTAAAAGGAAAGAAAAAAATCTTGTTGCCAATTCACAACCATGAGTAAGGTTTTTGGAAGAAAAACCAATCACATTTTAATAAATTTATTCTATCCCAAGTTTTTCAATAATTTCACATTGAAGGAGAGGTGAATGAAGAATATTCATGTTTTTTATTCAAAATAATGTTTACATTTAAAAAAAATGGACTATTTCTCAATATATTTCTTATATTTTATTTTCTATATCAACTTCAAAAATTCTAACATTTAACCTAATATAGATGATTAAATATATAAAGAGATATGGGCCGCATCACCCCAATCTCCTCCTATAGCTATGAAAAATCCTAGTGAAATACAAGATAAATTATTAGGGCATTTGGAACAAAATAAAATTCAACTTGTAGAATTAGTTTCTTCGTTGAAGGTATCCATAGGAAACCCACACCATGCATCACTTGTTTTATCATTAGAATCAATGATGAAGCAAGTTGACTATGTCACGAGTCAAATTGATCTATAGAAAAGTCATAAAGATTCATGTCACCAATTTAATGCAACAAAGTTATCTTACAATAAGTGAAAAAAAAAAGATATAAGGGTAAACCCACAAAACTGGTTTACAATTCCAGTGAGGAAGGAAAATTGGAAAAACATTCCTATGAAAAGAAAAATTCTTTTTAGGGGTTCACATGAACTAGGGTGTTAGAATGGACTCCGGTTCGAGCAAACCATATTAAATGAAGGGACTCATTTTTTTTGCATTTTTTAATGACAAAGACAATGGAAAAGATGGGGTTCACTCAAACCTGGGTTCATTTGAATTCCCCTTTCCCCCCCTTCTCCCCCCTTCTCCCCCCCTAGCACCAATTTTTTGTAGAATTTTCCCTTGAAGCTCAAGTTGAGGATGAAAATGGAGGATAATTCACAAACCCAACTAGATGATGGTATTCCTCAAAATGAGGTATCCATCAAATATAATTTTAATATGTTTTGGTTTTATTATGTATTTTTTTTAGTTTGATTAAACATAGGTTTTTCACCAAAAATCAAGCTCTCTATTCTGCACATGTGGAAAAATAGAAGATTATCAAAATTAAATTTTGAAAAATATGTTCAGACTAAGTATGATGTCCTTGATCCACTAAAAAAAGTGAATTTTGATACATACAAAAAAAATTATGTTGTATACAGTCCGCTTATGTCTGAATTGTAATTGGTTTGACTTCAAAACTTGATTAAGGAAAAAATATTCAATAAAACATTATGAAACCAAATGGACTGGTTAGATATCGTAGTTACAAATCTAAATTTGAAAAAATTGTAACTTTATATCATAGAAAAAAAATTATGTTGTATACGGTGAGCATCACTCCTTAAAAATGGTGTTTATTGATAAAAACTAGATTTCGAAGGAGATGGAAAACGAAGTGCAATTTGATTCTAAAAATTTTGAAAAAAAAAATATTTAGAATCTACAGACAAAATTTCACAAATCACTAGTTTGCATCATCTTCAAATTCCTCACAGTTTAGCTGCTATAGGTGCTCGAAAGTGAAGATTTAGTTAGAAAAAATCAATTTAGTGTCTAGTTTGGCCAAAATTTGTAAACCAGTATTGTGGGATCACCCATAACAAAATTCCAAATTAGACATATTTTTATTGATCCCAAAACCAATGTACCTCTCTTGGTGAATTTAAAGAGATTTTTAATTCATTGGTGCAATCAATATCAATATAAAAATAATTTTTGGGATAGGTAGTGGATGGTGCTCAACTAACCTTTGTGTAATGACCATAAGGTGACACTATAATTTTTAGAGTAGAGGTGAACCAAGATAGACAAAGAACTCAATGAATAGAAAAAATTCAATGAAGGCCACTAGCCCAAAAATTATACATCATGTGATGGTGTTGTTAGTCATCAAGGAGACTATAGAAGTACATAGTCTCCATGCCGATGGTAACCTCACATACACCCTTAAACAACATTGCACATAGATTTCCTAGCCTTTTGGTTCAAAAAATGATTAGGTAGAAATACCATTGAGTTTCAATGCTCCTAAATCCCACCTATTTTATAGATATTATCATTTATGATATCTAGACAAAATTGTGACGTATCGAGTGTAGCGGATGTCACCTCTTACGAGTGCACTCACTGCCATTATAGATGTATTGAGAGCATAGAGGGTAATCATGTATTATAGGTTGGTGATTTAGATAGTATGATAATCAATGGTGACCTATTACACATTTATTTGTTGATCATGGATTTGAATTTTAATATGAATATATAATATATTTTACATTTTATACTTTAAATTTTAACATGCAAATTAATTTATAATTGTATTATTGAATTGAAATTATATATTAGGGTCTGACATCATAAGGTGGTACATAATTGACTATCCCACCAACAATATTTATGATCTCATCTATTTTGGAGGTAAAATTATAATATTTCACAATAAGTTAGTAGTTAATATATATTTAGAATAATGTAGAATATTTAAAATATAATTTTTTTACACATGTGCATGTTCATAATGTCAATTATGACATTATCTTTAGTACAATGTGCATGTTGAAATTACTTGCCCTGCCTTATGGCCCATCACTTATAATTGATCTAAGAGATCTTATCTAGGCCATATTGCATGAAAATGCCTCTAGTTGTTGAATTAGTCCCTTGGTTCTTATTTAATTACCTTAAATTGAGAAATACAAAAAATGGCTAAATGTGAGGGTTATCTAAGCTTCCTTCCTTGTAGAGGGCCCAAACAAATATAATTTCTAGTTCAAATTTGGTGAAAATTGGGTAAAAGTGACCAAGTTACGCTATTACATAATTTCTAGGGTGGATATTGGTGGAAGTTTTAAGTGTATCAAAATATATCTGCATCAAGGTGAAATTTTCATAATATCCACATTAGGTTCAAAGTTCCACAATATCCACACTAGGGTCAAAGTTCCACAATTGCATAACTTCCTCAATTATGCTTGGATCTTTCCCAAATTTGAAATGTGACATCCTAGACACTATCAATGTTTCGTAATATACATTTAGGGGTCAAACTTACATAATTTTCACATTAGGGTGGATTTTGGTGGAATTTTTAAGGGTATCAATATCCACATCAAGGTGAAATTTTTGGAATATCAACATCAAGGTCAAAGTTTTGTGATTGCATAGCTTCCTCATTTTGTTTGAATCTTTCCCAAATTTAAAATTTGACATCTCAAATACTAGTAAATTTATGCAATATCCATATAAAAGTTGAACTTCTAGAATTTTCACATCATGATGGATTTTGGTAGTGGACCATCAAGGTCAAAGTTTTGTAATTGCATAACTTCCTCAATTTTACTTAGATCTTGAACCCAAAGTTTGAATGTGACATATAGAAGGGTGTTGAATTTTTGTAAGTGGCCAAAAGTGCCATCTAAAAGGGTGTTAGTTTTTTAAATTGGCCAAAATGGCATGTTTTGACCCAAAAAAACCATCAATGTTGCAACCAATTTTGCAACTACCAAATTTGATCTATGGAGGCCTTATAAATGATCTTTATTTTCTTATACAAATTATATGGTGAGGAAAGGTGTTCATGCTATATTTATTGATTTTTAGACTCCTTTTTTCTAGAGGGTTATCCTTGGCCACATTTACAATGGATTTCATGGGGTTTTATGCTCTGTATCCATAGATTTATCAATGTGGAAGCATGGTGTGGATGTTATGAATGTTTTATCATGTATCTAGCTTGATATTTCATGTACAAATGAAAACATTTCATTGGATTGAGTCATGGTTGTGGTTTTCTATCCTTGTCACATTCTCCTTATTCTTCTTGTGACATTTTGATATATAAGAAGTGTTAATCAAAAAGCGAGACAATGAAGACATCAGCTAGTAGAACATACTTCATTTTTGCACAAAATACTTGTGGAGCATAATATTGTAAAGATATCATCTAGACTAGGGGTGTCATGGATGGGTCATGTCCCAGATCTCATAGATGTGTGTATAAAAGAAGATATGAATGATAGAATGTAATAGGAAAAAATAGGATATATGTTCTAAACAAAGAGAAATATGTGTACAAGAGACTAATGTATGGAAGGATAGATGTATAGAGATTGGATAAGAGTTAAACAAGAGAATAGGGGAAGATATTATATTATACAAAATTTGATCTGATTAATAGAATGAATACCAGAGTTTTGTGTATAGATCATGTTATCTATTATTTTGTGGTTCCATCCTTGGTTTCCATGTTCAAGAATTGTAATCTGACCTTTCAAAATATCTCATCCCCATATCTTACAAGTCCCAAAATTCGTACTACATATTCATGATCTGACATTCCAATTAAAAGACTATGGAGAAGAGGGGCCCCTACAATTCTATGGGCGGTGGATTGCTAATCCATTGTATAGACTATCCATACCGAGGAGGGATCCCTTTCTCTCCGTTCAGTCACTTGAGATGAATCCTGCTACCCATGTTATAGATGCAACTTATTATCCATTGTTCCTGTTCTTGCAAATTTTGCAAAGTGGGCATGTTATTGCCACATCTCTATGCCCGGCAATAGATATAACCCTCCCTGGTAAATAATTGGCAATATTTTAATGTCCGTTCCAAACAATATACTACATCCCTACCCGGCAATAGATATAACCCGGAATTGCAATGATTCTAAAATCAAGATGCAGTATTGCAATGAGTAGAAAAGAAATATCTAGGATTGTTTCCTCCCACCCATCCCTACGGGACACGAGACGTTGAATTCGCCGAGAAGTGTGCATTATGGATGAAATGGAGATTCTTCCTTTCAGCGCCCCGCTGATGACGAAGGAGATTGATCGACTCATTAATTATGGGTGGAGCAACTATAGTTTCCCACCCACCTGCCCCTACTATTCTAAGGGCATGAGGCCCTTTCTTTCATCCATTCCAGACGCGCGGGCGAGGCTTAGGCACATTGAATAGAGTATGGTAGGGTGACCCGTTCGTTACAGCTGGAACAGCAGTGATGGAGGATAGGACACAAGCAGGTTCGGCTCCGGGCTTTCTCGGTTATTCCATCTTCTTGGTACCCACCACTTATCAATGTAGAGATTCCAGACCGCCGGATTGAAGGGCACTACCTCTTTTTGTATAGGAGCCTCGGCTACAGCAGCATTGGTCGAAGGAACATTCACTTATTCATTAGTGGCCTTATCCCATCCCAGTCATTCCGCCCATCTATCTCCTCCCACCCCAAACGAATTCCATCCAATGCAAGCCCATCCCACCCGCCTCACCCCTCTATAAATAGGGGTTACCTTAGAATAGTGGTTTACACTTTCTAAGAGGAAGGAAATTTTGGATCTTTTCCATTCCCCATACTGAATGGGTTCGGCCGAACCAATGAAAGCCCAAATAAAAAAACATATTCAAATGGGTTCGGTCGAACATGGGTTCGACCGAACCCCTTCAATATGACAAAAACAAAAAATTGTTTCATTTTAACTGTCACTTTTACTTTGTTCTTTTACCAGTCACTGTCCCTGGTGCACGCGGCAAACAGAGTCCGTGACGGCGACCAAACAAGGTTTCTCTCTCCGGCGAAAGCAAATTTTCATTCATCTCTTCAAAGTTCATCATTCTAGTTTGCATATCGAGCACTATTGAGCACTAGGTATTTAAAATTCAATTTTTTTAGAGTTCAAAATGCATCTATTTGTTTAATTTTGAAACCCTAAATGTAAATTTTTTAAAATTTGTTGAATTCAAATTGCACTTGTTTGAAAGTTTTTAAAGCATTTTCAATATAGTATTTTGCTTCCCCGTTTTGCATATATTTTTGTCTTGTTAAACACCTTTCATGAGAAAAATGAATATCAAAACTATCAACTATCTGTTAGGGGATGAGAGGTCTATAATTTCAATGCATCTACACCTTTTCAATGCATCTAGAACATTATTTCAAGTGTCAAATGCTTGTCTAGTATTTTTAAATTCAATTGTATGTTCAAAGGTAATTTGTGTATTTACTTATTGTATTTATTTATCCTAGCTAATTAGAAAAGAAAACTCTAAAGAAATTATTTTCTTTTCATTTTGGTAAAGCCATTTAATTTGGTATGTCCTACGATTTGGCCATAAAGGTTTTCTTGAATCTTATTTAGTTTTTAGATTTAAGTGCTTTCTCATTGTCTAATTTCTTAATCAAATCTAAACATTGTTAGATCCTTATTTCCTTCTAATACCAAAATCATGCTCTTTTCCTAACTATAAGAAGTCATAGTTCAATCCCACCATGGTTGTGAATCAAGCTAAAATTGGTATGATTGGGAATATGCATGATACTAAATTTATCATAATGGAGAAGAATCATTTGACCATGAGGCCCTTGTTGAGAAAATGGTAATCAAGATATAGCTTTGATGCTCACAACCTTTCTTTGGATCTTGCAAATTTGGCTAGTAATATTAATCCTAGTACAATGATTGATCTCCTTCATATGCTATGTTGATTAATAAGCCATGTGGAAAGAAAGTACATAAAGTTAAATAGGTAAAAGGATAAGCTCAACAATCCCTTTGAGTGATGTGCCATTTTCCCTCCATCCCAAGCTTCTTCTTCATGTATTCCTCCTTATTGTTTTACTCCTATCTATCTTATAATGCAATTTATTTCTCCTTCCACCAAATCTCCCCAAATTTATCCTCTCCTTTTTCCTAGATCTCATCTCATGCTTACTTATTATGATGCACATAGTTCTCTTGTCTCCACATTAGTTCTCATTAGTTTTGTTTACACTTCCCATGTTCCCCTCACTGTGATATTCCTATGCAAGTCTTTGTCACTCCACACTCATTTATTATGTCACGACAAATTTATACACCACCTTCCATTTCTCATCTTTCCACTTTCATTCATGTCCTTAATCCTAGTGTGCCTCTATCTACCCTTGACATTAATGTTTAAAGTCTTGTTGAGATGAAAAGTAATGTTGATTCCTTACCTAATGGAAACAAAAAAAGACATACATATAAAAATCAAACACAATTCAATTTCTATTGAAAATTTTACATATCCATTTTTTGTTGGATTTTTGGATCCTAGATTTGAGATGCACAATGTTAAAGGAGATCGCATGACACATTCAAAGGTTCTTTAGTGCTACATATTTGGATTTGTGTATGATGATAAGTTATTGGCTAAGTTCTTCCCATGAAATTTAAAATATTATGCTATTAAATGATTGTATTATCTTCCATTTGGGTCTATTTTTTAATATTGAAATTGGTCAATGTAAATATTGGGAATGTTGGATTGAAGTTTATTATTTTAGATTTTTTGACTATAAACAAGGATCTACAAAGTATATACATTCTTAACATTTGCATGTGCAAGTAGAGATGAATGTTAAGAACTAAAGTTGTTAGAGGCTACCACACTTAATTATGGATCTTCTAATGCTTCATCTACATCATCCTACCCTTGTAAATTTGAAAAGAAAAATTATTTCCAAAAGGATAGTAAAATAATGGAAATGACCATTGTACAAACTATACATTATAAATGTTTCTAATATTATGAATCTAAAGCCTTCAACTTTTTCCTTTGTAAAATGTGCTTCAAAATTTACTTAGTGCAAACATGATTACACTTCCTCCTATTAGGCCATTAGATAAATCTAAGGTTATTCCCAAAAGATATAATGAGAAATAATTTTGTGATTAAATTGTAGAGTTAATTTGTAATTATACTCAACATTTTTATGGGATTAAGGAATAATTGATTAAAGGATTTGATTGATAAAAAAAATTAAGTTGAGGGGTTAATATTGGGGTCAATCCTTCAATTGTTCCTCCTCATGAAAATTTAAATATTTTACACTAAATAAATCTAATAAAATGGTTTTATATATGAGGGTCATGAGATTGACGTACATATACATGTTGACGAGCTTGAAATCATTGATTCACCTACATGTGAGGAATGATTTGTTGGTATTAATAAAAATTATAAGGGTACTTATTCTTCTTCTTGTGTACTAGTGATTGAATTTTATATAAATTTCTATGGACTAACCAGTATTCAAACTTAGCACCTCCCATTTGGTGTTAGGATGCTCTACTATTGAGTTAATGGCTCACATTGTGATGAAGTCAGCACCCCATGAAGCAGGTGTGTATCATTTCTCCAACCGCGCTCCTTGAGCCACAACATAGTGTCAATGCACCTAGCTTGGCTCTAATACCATGTTGAAATTTCCATGAACTAGTTAGGATGCAAACCTCCACCACTAAGCTACCCACCCACTTTATGACAAGTCAATTTATGATTTAGGTATGCTAATTTTTTTGACACCTTTTTCACATTGTGAGATATTACCAAATAATTATAATGGTCCTTTGGTTTTGTGTGGATCATGAACCATGTAAGGGTGTGTTTATTGATCTTACTCACCAATAAAATGTATGCATTGAATAATTTTTGTTTTATCATCATTTTATCAACAAGCATATGCATATTTGAAGGTTTATTTAAAATTGACTAATGATATCTTGATTGAAACTATAGGATACATTATTTTACCTTAATTTTTTGGTCTAAAAGATGAGGGAAGTTCTTATTCTATATCATATTATTTCTTCTTTAGATGTATCTCATATTTTACTTGGGCATCCATGGATAAAGCAATATCAAGCAACATCATCTATGTCATGCCATCAAGGTATCAAATATGTTTGAACACTAGTAAAGAGGTTACAATTGCAAGAGATCCGTATATGCCTTTATTTTAGATTAATTCATTTAACCTTAAATAATTTTAAGAACATACCTAAGGATCCTCTATATAAGTGCAAGGATTCTTTGCCTAATTTGTAAAAATTTCAAAGGAATAACAATGGTGGGAAAATCAAGACAAGATGCAACAATTTAGAATTCCTAAAGGGTTTACAATTATTAGAGCCAAAGTAGGTTATATGTAGGTTTTATATTATAAAATGATTCAAGAATCTATAAGGCCAAAAGAACCATAAGCATTGCAAACTTTAGTTCAAAAGCATAAGGGATTGGATATTTTCATTACTAAACATGGTTTTCATAAAAAAAATTACTCATGTAGCAAGGAAGGATGAGGATTACAAATGATAAATCTATATTTTCTTCATCTTAAAAGGGTCTTCAAACTACTTGGGTATCAAAGAATGATTTACATAATAAAAATTTGAAAATCTACAAGTAGAAATACCAAGTTACAAAAACAAGAATAATCATTATGGTAATAGAAAGAGAAAATGCTTCCTCTTAAAAAACATGTTTATTAAGATTTCTAATTTACATAGTGTTGAGGAGCACATAATATAATAAACATGATTCAAGTACCAAAACATTAAGTATGATGATTGGGATGAGAGGATCAACTTGGGGAGGATTATTATAACATCATTAGTTGGAACTTTTTAATTTTATCTCTTTGTGTTGGTGTTGTTTTTAATGTTCTTAATTAGAGTGCGGATGATGTTAATATACATTTAATGATGCATTTTGAAATTTATTTAGTAAAGGTCTCATTTTTTACATCTTTAGTAATTGTATAAAAATTTGGAATATTTTGGTTAATACATCTTATTGGAAAACCATTCATTGAAATTTTTTGAAGCCCACAACTGAATGGTTTGTGATGACCTATTGCCTTCAGGAATTTCTATTATGCTCATCAATTTCAAACCATTTTGGGGCTCTTGAATGTTTTTAAATTTTAACAAACTCATTACAAAAGATGGATTTTGAATTTCTTTTCATTTTCACATTTAGGTTCTCTCTTCTTATGTAATTTGGAGACACATTGAGTTTCATTGGTTCATGTAGAGATATTTATAACAAGTATGCAATGAAGTCAAAATTTATTAGATTTGATTCAAGTAATATGACATGTTGTTTTTTCTTTCCAATATATAATTTTCTAATGTTTTTGGCTATATAATTGAAGTTCATTTATGTTAACAACTATTAGATTAAATATTTTTATCCCCAATTATTTTCAAATGATTTTATACTTTAATCTTTAGCCATTGCCATTGCTCTTTCATCATTTCATTTAAAATTTGAACCATTTAAGAATGCTATGTTATAGATTATAGTTGTCTTCCAATTCTTTTTAAATTTTTAATGGCATGAAAATATTATTGATGAGTAGATGAATTATTACAAGTTATATTTTAGATTTGTATTCCCTTTATCTAGATATATTATTTACCAAAGTCTCATTGCTCTTTTAGGTGTACTGTGTATATATATATATATAACATGGAAAATGTAGATCATGTTCCACCTGTGCCATATTCTTTGTTTGCAAATACTAGTAATGAGATAAAAAAATTGAGAGATTCATTAGCACAGGGTGCAAACTTGGGGATATATAGTGAACCATGCATGTTAATATAGCATAGTCTAGAAAAACTAAAAGATGAACTTGAGAGGACGAGTGCATATTCCCTGGAAGAATTAATTTTGCTATTCTTTCTGCATGGGAAAGTACATAGTGGCGTTCCTTAAACAAATACAAGATAGTGTCACCCGAAGAAATGATAAAAACCACTTGGCAAACATCAAAATGTGCATAAGGTTAGGGATACCCAGGTCACTAGATGTGTCGATCATGCTGCTATGGCCTCAGTGATCTTTCTGCCCACGATTTCCCACTTAACACATGGTCTATACCCAAACAATGACCCGAGGATTCCATTGTATTTGTTCAGCGGTTGTATGCTAAAGGTCCATTTGGGCCTCAAAGTTAACTAGGACATTCCACCATACGTTGGTCAAGGGCGTGGTAGGATTGCTGATAGGCCCGCCTATCATCGAGTAGATAGACCACCCCCAGTGTTTAGAGTATTGGTTGGTGACAGGTCTCCTGCTCTCACCCCAACTCTAGCCCCCATAGCAGATGAGGTTGTCGTTGCTTCCCAAAAGGAAGCAATTGACACTGTAGGTGACATTGTGGCTGCCATCACTAGGATATTTGATGATCGTGTAGGTCAGTATTTGATATCTAGACATTCCCAATCCACACCATTTTCAGCACAGTGGACCACCATGGATCCTTTTACAATGACCGACATCCCTACTCCTACACAGCTTGATGCACTTATAGGAGAGATGTCACACATGACTCTACATTGTTTGGCTAAGGACCTATTGGAGGCATATGCCCACATTGCATCAGACAATGGGATCAGGTATAGAGAATGTTAAGAATCATTTGAGACATAGAATTAAGTTCAATTCGGGGATCCCATCACTCTCAGTAGAGGCACTAGTGCGCATCGAGAATCCACCTACGGTTCATCACATTGTTGCACAAATATGGAGTTTCTTGATATGTTGATTGGTTTTGGTTCATCTCAGATGCCATCTCACCTTGATAGTCCTCTACATTCATCATTTATGGCACAACATGGGATAGATCATATGGATGCAGATGTTGATTTGTTGCTTGGTCGTTTGGTGGATATAGTGGAGGCGACCGTTTCAGAGGACTTAGGTCATCTGATATCATATGATGTGCATGTATGTGTGCATGTTTCAATTCTTTTTTCATTCTTTTTTAATTTTTTTAACTAGATATTCATGTAAGTTGATATATATGTGTATATATATTGTTACAAGTGGACATACCTCATATCACTCCTAGCCTTGGTCTAGATCGTATGCATGAACAATGTGACTCTGTGGATGAATCTGCTATCATTGGACATGTGAGTTTTCATAAAATATATATTTATGTATGCATAGATAAATGCAAGTTCTAGATTGATATTTAAAAATACAAGTTCATTTAAAAATAACTTTCATAAAATTTATTTAATATAAATTATATGTATTTAACACATCTTGTACACAATTTTATTTGCAGGGCTCAACACATCCATCAGAGCAGGACCGTTCTCATTTAGATGGCCATTCGTCTAGGAGTAGACATTCATATTAGGCCATGCATTCTAGATTTATGATCTTTACCACATGATGTGTATTTGATTATATGATGATCTTTAAAATTTAGTATTTGATATTTGATGATCTGTAACTTACACTTGCTTATATGATATACATACATTTGCTTATTTTTTGATCTTTAGTATTCGACATTTGATGATCTTAAATTTACATTTTTCTCTTATGATATATGTACATATATTTTCTTATATGATATATACATACATTTACCTCTTTGCTTATAATATGTGTTATGTTTATATGTATTGAATCCTTTTACATATATGTACATGTGTTTGCTTATGGTTTAAACATGTTTACATGTAATATATGTATGCATTTACTTTAAATATTCAATATACATACATGTTTTCTTATTTTATGATCTCTTACAACTTACATTTCCTTATATTCAATATACATTTGATCTCTAGTAGAATTTTAGGGAAACCAATGCCATTTTATAATTAAGTTCATTTATGTTGATCACAATAAACATTTTATTTAAAATGACTTAAACAACATGAACCATTGAGTTGAGAACAAGATATAATCTTTTTGACAAGTAACTTGAAATTCAATTCAAATATAATTTTAAGAAAATTCAATTCAAATTATATTGAGCTACTATACCTTTTTTATGTAAGTAACTTGAAATTCAATTCAAATATTTAATTAAGAAATTTTAATTCAAATTATACCTCTATTATACATTTTTGACAATACTTGGAAATTCAATTCAAATTATACCTCGATATTTATGCATTTTTGACCCTTTGGAAATTCACAAAATTAGTAAGATATGTTGTGCATACCTATGAGATTAAATAACAACAAACTCACAATGGAAATATAACTTGTTTGTTTTGCTACTTGATTCATTTAAACTAGGATCTAGTTATTCATGTACACTTGAACAATTTTGATTCACTTGGGCCTTGATTTGGAGAAGTTTTGCACATTTTATCAAGGAGGAAAATGGAGCTTCGACAACTTTTCATTTTATCAATCCAAGGAAAATTTTTTTTGAGGGATAATTGCTAGGATTGGTAGAGGACTTGTTTAGAGTCATCTTTAAGTTGAAGAAGAAAATGGGACAACAAAGAAAAAGAAAAAATGCATCTCAACAAAAATTGTCAAAAGAAGAAGAACAAAAGAGGCATGATCAAAACTTGGAAAATTATCATAGAAAGAAACAAGGTACATGCTTGTTTCTTCTCTCTCTCACTCTCAAGTGTGTGTTTATTACTTTTACTTTGAAGGTTTCTAACCATCATTGCACTTGAATGACTATAAATACTTTTAAATATCCTCAAGTCATCTTGGTCATGCAAGTTGCAATGTTTATATGATCCTTGACTCCAATTCCTTAAGCCAATTATTTTTGTTTCAATATTTCGATGTTTTGTGTCTTTCATATTTTATTTTTAAAAACAAAGGGGTAAAAACTTTATTAGAAATCAGAAAAGAGCATTACAATAATAACCAAGGGACCCAGTCCCAAAAAGAGGCGAAAACCCCACAACAAAAAAAAAAATCAACTATCCCCATGTATCCTCCTATCCTCTTCCAAGAACCGGTCTAAATCCAGATGCAGCTCAGGGTTAACTTGATCCCAATCCTCAACCTTCCAACCACTATCTTGCTCAGAGGCCCATTTGGCCAAGCAGTCAGCAGCGCGATTCCACTCCCTTGGGATGTGAACAAAGGATGCCTCCTCCATCCGAGAACTAACTTGAAGAATCCGTTGAACCACCAAAGCCAACTGCCAATTTATATCAGATATCTTTCGCTCATTCAAGAGATTAATCAAAATATGTGAATCAGCTTCACATATAACCTTTCTCCATCCCAAAGCAAGGGCCCTCTCCATAGCATGAAGAATTGCTAGACCCTCCATGAAGTTAACAGTCTTCACCCCCTCATGTATAGAGAATAGAAAAATCACCGAACCAGCCGAGTCCCTGCCAACCCCACCAATTCCAGCAGGCCCAGGATTTCCCCTAGAAGAACCATCAGTATTGATCTTTAAAAATCCATTGGGAGGAGGTAACCACCTTCCAACCCGTTGGACCCTCTTTTTCCCATGCCTACAGTTCCTAGAACTGACAAAAGATGAATGAATTTCTTGAAGACCAAGTCTGGCCACCAACTCAGCATCACCTCTCTCCAAGGGGAAAACCACATCACATTTAGCTAAAACAGACTCCTGCACCATTCCAAGCATACGCATCCAAACTTGCCAACCCACCAACTTTTGATCACGAAAAATTCTGCGGTTCCGCTCCAACCAAATTTGCCAAAGCAGAAAGGTAGGGCCCACGAACCAAACTTCCTGCAAAAAGGAAGCCATAGAAGGAGGTCTTCCCATATTATCCCAGAATTCAACCAAAGAGCATGCATGAATACAGGGAATCTTCCACACCTCCCACCACCAATGCCAAAGTTGCACAACAAAGGGGCACCGAAAGAACAAATGTGAAGAATCCTCTTCCGCTCCCCCACACAAAACACAAATTGAAGGTCCTTGAAATCCCCGTTTACGAATGTTATCCCAGGTCAAGCACCTATTCCAAGCCAAAGTCCAAACAAAGCAGTTGCATTTAGGCCACGAGAGTTTATTCCACCCCCTTTTCCACCAATGAACCTCTGCCCCAGTTAGCTTCTGAGCCAATAACACCTGATAACCAGAAGCAACAGAGTAAACCCCCTTAGGATTATGGGTCCAAGCAAGAATATCTTCTTCCAGAAGAGAACTACAACTCCTACTATGAATAATCTTGTGAAGCTCGGCACTTTCTTCCGCAAGTCCCAAATCTGGCCACTCTGCGGGATCCTTCCAATGAGCTACCTCCAACTGACCAAAAGAAGCAACAGACTTGAAGTCACTCACCCTAGCCCAGCCAGCCTCGAGAAATCTTTGGCACAAAGGAAGTAGATTGGGAAACTGAGAAGTAAGTGGAGGGAATCCATCCCAAGAATCCGACCAGAAGAGAGCCTCAGTTCCTCGTCTACAGATCCAAAATAAACCTTCCTTAATAAGCTTTGCACCCTTCTGAAGAGTATTCCAAATCACTGAACCTTTCCCCTCAAGAGGGTAATGAGGAAGATCCTGCCGTGGAATCCCCGGGAAATACTTATGAGATAATATCCTGGCCCACGGCAGATCCTGTTCCACACACCATCTCCAAAATAGCTTAGCAGCCACGGCCACTCCAGATAACGCAGACTGTCGAAGACCAAGACCACCAAATTGCTTTGGGCTGCACACAACATCCCACCTAACCAGGCTCCACTTGGAAGAAGCCAAACTACCCGCCCATAAGAACTGCCTTTCAAGAGAATCCAACTCCCTCAGAAAACCCATCTGAGCCACCTGAAGCATACATCTGTAGGTAGGGAGAGCCTGCACCACCGACTTGAGAAGCTGAACCCGCCCCGCAAAAGACAACCATCTGTGGGTCCAATGATTAACTTTTGCACGGAGCTTATCAATAATATTCTGCCAAGAACCCTTGGGAAGATGGCGA
>VDFB02281492.1:298480726-298533811 GCA_007258455.2 Sequoia sempervirens
TTGTTTACAGATCTTTTGCGTGGAAGGTGTATTTTTTTGTTATTCGATTCTATGGCTTATGGTTTTGTGCTTGTTTCACAATTCTAACATGGTATCAAAGCACGAATTCAATGAACCCCTTCTTGATTTATGAGGTTTTTTCTTCAACAAGGGTTCTAGGCTTTAAATCCGAATCCCCTTTGCTTTTTTTGTAAATTTTGGAGGTGGATAAATTTTCGGAGCACTTTGGCACAAAATAGACCTCCCCATTGTGTCTAGAGTGACCAAAAACCTAAAGATCAACTGTTCTCTTGAGAAAATATGAAAAAAAAAATGGAGGTGATTTTTGTTGGCATGTTCTACGAGGTAAAAACAGTACAACGGTATGGATTCATACGCCATATTGTAGTGCCATTAATTGCAATTTGGAAAATTTCACGTGGGATTTCTTCAAAAAAAAATTGTAGGTTTAATTTTTTTTGCAAAAACTTTGGAGGTTTGATTTTTTAAAACAAAAAGAATTTTTTAATCAAATATCTACATCACTTTTCTTGAAATGACAGCAAAATAATATTCTTAGTATATATTCTTGATGATTTTAGCATGATGATGACATTTATATAGTTGGCTTAAATGGCCCTTTCAAGACCCCTTTGTGCCCTAAAGGGGGTATTTTTTTTCTTTTGGCCCTAACTTGGGCATACGATATTGTTTTTGCGCATATGATATTATTTTTGGGAAAATGAGATATCATCAGAGAGTTGGTTTTGTCAACTTTCCAATGGTGTTGGTCTCATTACCTATTTTTTCTGCTGGTACATTCTATAGCCTGTTGAAGTTAGAGGTGTTGTTTTCAATCCTAAGCTCGTAACTTTTGACCATTTTCTTTGATTTTCTCGATTCTAGCAATGTTGGAACCATCTTTTAGAGATCTTCACTTCCATACATGAAATTTTTTCATATTCCTCTCCAGGTGCATTTTATTTAGATTTTTTGTTTTTGCACTCTAGTGAATTACTTGGACACTTCAGCTCTTGGAAACTTTTTGTTTGTGTGGGATGAATTTTTTTTTACTATTCTATATGTGTTTTTAGTATTATGTCCTATTTGGACATTTTATACATCCTTTTCATGCACATTCTCTTTTGTAGACCTACTGAGATAAAGTGCCATTCTGGTGTATACTTTTTGAGGATTATGCACATCATAGTGATTTTTGTATTCACACTATGATATAAAGTGCCATGGTAGGGTTGATGTTTACCTTTGGTTTGCCATCACACCTTTGTCAAGTGAGTGTCCCTTCCACGACAGTGGTGAATCTTGGTGATTCTTGCCTCATGCATGTGTGCCTTAGTTTGCACACCCTTTTATTTACAGGTTATTTCTCCTACATGCACTTCTTGGTTTCACACATTTTTTAGTGTACCTGTCATGGCTCTCCCTTTTCAACATTATGGGGGGGTTTCTACTATTGGTGTTAATGCTTCCTTGGTTTCATGGTTTGGAGTGATCTATGTATACAGTTCTTGTTCCTATGTACTTTTGGATGCAACATACATCAGCAGCTGGTTACATGCATTTCAGTGAGATGGATCATTTACCATATGGAAACTCTTGCATTCTTATTTCTAGAGGTTCTTCATTTCAACAATCATCTTTCAATAATTGTCTACAACTTCTCCGTGCTTCAATGATGTTCTACGTGTTTCTCAATTTCAAGAAATTATTTGGTTGGAGGCTTCTCAATCCTTCACACCTTGATTTGGAGGCTTCTTCAATCCTTCATTTTACTTACTCTCTTTTGGAGAAGAGTTTTTCCCATGTGGTTTTCTTTGTTTCTCTAGTTTTGAGAGTTCTTTTCTTTGTACATGGGTACCTTACCAGGCCTTTTCTTTATGGGGCCCATCATGAATTCATTCTTTTTAGGATTTTTTAGCTACTCCATAAGTTCATCTTAAGGGGGCTACTAGAGTTATCATGCATTAGCTAATAATTAATTATTCTTTAATTAATTATTGGTCTAATTTATTCTCATGCACTTAAGCTAAACTGAGGAGTACTTTTATGCTTTTATTAGTTGAGCTAATATTAGATCATTATGTCTCATCTCATGTGATGTTGACACTTGTCATGATATGATCCCTTTCTCATTTATGGTTTTTCTCTTATAAGCACTCAACCCTCATTATAATTATCATCTTGAGCTTCCATATCTTTTTGAGAGTCTCTTTCTTTTGTAGCTTTTTCTTGTTAAGGAATATTACATATATTCTTTGTAGATCTCTTGTGTGGAAGGTGTATTTGTTTATTGTTTAATCCTATGGCTTGTGGTTTTGTGCATGTTTCACAATTCTAATGACTACATCATCCCAATCATCAATTTTTCATCTCATAATACATTTTATCTCCTTCATCAATGGCTTACTAAGCTTTTCCACATGTTAGAAAGTGTGTGTGAACATCCTTTCCATTGAACCCAACTACCTTCCATATAATGTTTACATGGATAAAAGTCATGTATAGATAGAAGCTACAACCTTATGCACAATCTCTAAGTTTATTCTTATCCCAAATAAACCTATGCATGAATAAAAGTCTTTGACAAAGCCTTCTACAGTCTTATCCAATATATGTGCAACCACAAAATTCTATGCATAAAACACAAACACACAAACAACAAACATAGTATGCACATAATCAAATGAATTGTACATTAAAAATATTTATGGGTGATAGAAGATTGTACAATCCCTAAGACATTCTTATATTTAAAAGCTTCCAAATTCAATTCAATAATTTTGAAAACAAATATCAAAGACAATAAGCAATCATGTAAGATGCCTAATTTGTCACTACTTCAAAAGCTAATGTAGGTTAATGATGGAATGAAGTACCATGACGTTTATTAAATGTTTATGTGAATTAGAATTAGAGTTTGTAGATGTCTAAAAGTGAGTAAAGGGTTTCTTTAAATAAAACACTCTAACATATAATTTTAAATATTTTGGCTTCAAATTGACACATAATAACTAGTAGGAAATGGTTGACTTGAGTTCTAAACTCTAAAAGTTGAAGACTTAATTTTATGTTAAGAAATCAAACTAGATTAATTTTGTGTCACAAAACTAAACTAAATAAGTAAAAAGATTATCTAAATATCAAAACTAGTTTGTATAAATGTGGAGATGAAATTACATTAAATTCAAAAAATATATCAATTTTTAATGTAAAAATACACCATTTATTGATTAATCATCACATAATAAATATTATATTAAAAAATAATAAAAGAATACATTTATAAAGTGTTCACCATTACATTATTACGCTGAAGGCGTGTCCCTATATGAACTTTCCAAGTTCATTTTCTCCTTCAACAGTTGAAACATAACAAGAAGCCCTGATTGACAATGAAACAAATCTCAACCGTCCATCATTTTTCAACATTTTTTATCTATTTTTTGCCATTTTCTGACTGTTTTTCCCTCGCCGTTACCGTTTTCTGGCCGAATCTCAACCGTTCATCATTTTTTGCCATTTTTTTGGCCATTTTTTCGGCTGTTTGTCATTGATTTCTGCGGCTTTCCCCGCCTCTTTCCCTTCCATCTCCAATTTGGCGAACTGTGCAGCCTAAAAATAAGGCTTTGACAAGGGTTTTAGAGCATGTTTATTAAAATGAAAATTACGGGTTTTAGTATGTTTATTAAAAGTTTGGATTTTTTATTTTCATTTTTTCTTTTTTAATTTTTGTTTTGCTCATTTTTCATAAATTTTTTTTTTAATTCTTAAATATTTAAATTTTAAATGGTTTTATGAATAGAAATTATTAGGCACAAATATAATATATTTCCTTTTATATATCATTTATCTTATAACATACATTTTACAAAAACATTTCCACATTAATTTATATTATTTATGTTTGATATTTCTTAATTACTACTTTTTATTTATAAAATATATAATTATATAGAATATACATATATATATATATACATATATATATATATATTGTTGTTACATATATATATATATATATAGATATATATATATATATATATATATATATATATATATATATATATATTATATATATATATATATATATATATATATATATATATATTTATAAATTTAATATACTTTTAAATAATACATTTAACAAATATTAAACATATAAATAACATATAGTATATCTTAAATTAGATCTAATAATATTTATTATATATAACATAATCTATAATAATAAATATAGTTCATAATGTTATATTAGTTTTATATAATAAATAATTTGGCTTATAATATATAATGCTATATTATAAAAAAATATAATTGTTAATACATAAATAATAAATATAATAGATTAATATAATAATGACATAAATAATACATATTTATATAATAATATAATAGTTAATACATAAAATTTTAAAAATAAATATAATAATATTATTCTATAATTAAAAAAATTAATAATAATATTAAAATCATTTTTTAAATGACTTAACAATTGATCTCATTTACTAAATATATATTATATTTTTAACAAAATTATTAAATATATATATAAATAAATAAATTGTTATTATGTCAAAAAATAGACCAAAATTTATCCTAATTAATACTTAATGTTATGCATTTTCTTTCTATGCAATTTACTTACTAGTTATTCAATTTTCACTTCACGGGGAAACAAAAAACAAATCTCACAACCTCCAACAATTTTTTATTATTTTTTATTATAAAAACGCTTTATATTAATAAAGGAAAAGGAATTTAAGAGAGCACAGAAGTGCATGGAGGAGGCACATCCTAACCAAAATGACTGAAAGAGACAATAATAAAAAAGAGCAAAGCACATATCAGCTAAGACACTGAAAATAAATAAATAAATAAATAAACTTCTTAAAAACAGAGTACAATTTACAAGAAAATCACTTTTCTCCAAGAAGAAAGGACCACATTTCATATTGGATGCAAATTCCCTATTAGTGGAGTGGTTTTCGCTAAATTTCTCATAAACATAATTTTATAATGATGTGCGACCTTCAACACTAATCAAACTAAGCGTAACTCTCGCGGAATTCAAATGTTTCTGTTAAGAAAACGCGTGGAATTCAGGAAGTCAATAGATATGCGCGATTCAAGTGTAGAATTATGATGTTTATCAGGATTCAACCAGTCAAACTGCGGTATTCACTCCGACTCTTCATGTCGGTACCAAAAGTAAGGTCAAATTGGCGTATTGACTTCGCTATATTGACTTATCATTTTCGTGGCTTCTCCTACCTTCTTTCTTTGCTATTAAACTGTCATTCATGTTCCCTTCTTCACCTCATTTCTAGTTGTTTTCTCCACACTGTTGTAACGTAGATGAAAATGGAAGGACTGCTTCCTCATCTATGCCATCCTCAGCATTTCAGTCTACCCTCTGTATATCGCCGGCGCTTCCTCTTTCTTGTCTTCACAATATTCATGCCATGCCTCGCTTCTTCATCTCAAGCTTGTCCAGAAGCCTTCAAATGTGGGCATCATTCGTTCGAATATCCCTTCGGAAGAAAGAACAGCGGCTGCGGTGACCCTGCTCTTCAGCTTGACTGTGATCATCGAGTGAATATGCCTTTAATTAACATCAGTGGCTACCAATACTATGTAACGAGACCTTCTGACCACCAGAAAGGGGTTCCTATCAATCACATTAAAATAATTGATAGAAATATGTGGGGAGTTACATGCAACCCGTCGAACAGTAACCATACAATGGAATTCTGGTCTAGCACTCAGTTTCGCTTTTCTGATGATTACATGAATTTAAGTCTATGGGGAGAGTGCACCGAGAACCTGCCCACTGAAGTGTATGCTTTAGGATGTAATAAGAGCTGGTACTATTCTCCCAGTTCAGACATGAATTTGGGTACATATTGTAAATCATTGGTATATCTACCTGTTCCAAAATTCTCCAGAGGTAATCGAACGTTGCTTCAAATATCAATAAAGTACGGGTTCGAAATAAATTGGAATTTCAGCGAAGGCTGTGAGGATTGCGGGCAAAGGAAAGAGGCTGCTATTGCTCTAGGTAAGCATTCCTTCCTCTTTACTGTCCGCAATATTTTATGTCAAAGCTAAATGTGTTGGAAATCGCTCTGTTTGATCATCTATTACATTATTTCAATAAATTTCTAAGATTATTACCTAACTTAATGATAAATATGTGTGGAAAACGCTTCAGTTTGTTCATCTATTACATTATAATTTTAGAAAAATGCTTCAGTTTGTTCATCTATTACATTATTTCATTCATTTTTATAAGACTATAATCTAGTTTAATAATTAATAATTTTTTTATTGATAAAATATTGTAAATATGATTTCTGAATTAAAACTGTGTTGTAGTTTTTTACATCAACCTTTCGGATCATATTACAACTTTGTCATGGACTGTAGAAACTTCATGATTTTAATTGATAAAAAATTATTTATTAATTTTTTTTGTAAGATTACATTTTAAATTATTATTAATTATTAACTATTAAAAGTGTAATATTTAATTACAAGGTTCTAATACAGGTAGTTCCATGGGAGGAGTCGCACTGATCGCAGCACTAGCAGTGCTTTGCATTTTGTATGTGACGAGAAGAAAGCGGGCTCATACACGCAAGCTTGGGGGTGATTATAGTAATTATGAGGGAGGCGACATGGAAGCAGGTCATGTAACGTATATGATAGGCAGTTTGACCATATTTCCCTATCAAGAACTACAGCAGGCGACAAATTTCTTTGACGAGAAGAACGAACTTGGAGATGGAGGGTTTGGCGTGGTATACCTGGGTAAACTTGTGGATGGACGAGCTGTAGCTGTGAAGAGGCTTTATCAGGAGAGCTCCAGAACTGTTGAACAATTTATCAACGAGGTACAAATATTGTCATCCCTGTGTCATCCAAACCTTGTTCGTCTCTATGGCTGTACGTGCCCGCAGAGTCCAAAGCTACTACTTGTTTACGAGTTTGTGTCAAATGGGACCTTGTCTGATCACCTTCATGGGAGCCGAAGAACTTCCAGAGGCTTGCCTTGGGCAACTCGCTTGAACATTGCCATAGAGACTGCTCAGGCCTTGGCGTATCTCCACAACATCGATCCACCTGTATTTCACAGAGATGTTAAATCCAGTAACATTCTTCTCGACGAACATTTCAGAGCAAAAGTTGCAGATTTTGGGCTTTCCAGATTGGTGCCTATGAATGTCTCACACGTCACAACTGCTCCGCAAGGTACACCCGGGTATGTTGATCCAGAGTACCATGAGTGCTTCCAGCTCACTGAAAAGTCTGATGTGTACAGCTTAGGAGTTGTTTTGGTGGAGATCATCTCTGCCAAATTAGCGGTGGATGTTATGCGAAATAGAAGTGAAATCAAGCTTGCTAATATGGCCACAGACAAGATTAGAAGAGGTCTGTTGGATGAATTGGTCGATCCAGATCTGAATATTGAAAGAAATCACGAGGTGGAGGTCACGGTTGCTGCAGTTGCTGAATTGGCCTTTGAGTGCCTTGCTATAGAAAGAGACTGTAGACCAACCATGAAAGAAGTTGTTGACCGTCTCACGGACATCAAGGAGATGCTGCAGGAAAGCACAGAATCTTCGAGCTCCATAAGCAACACGCCAACATCTTTAACTTCACCGCAGGAAAACTGGCCCGGCATGGCTTCGGATTAGAGTGCGTCTCTGATTTTGTATTTAGCGTTAGTTTTATGGTTTAAAGTGTTAATGTTGTGTAATTTTTCTTGATTAATATTTAAATATTTTTTAATTATTGGCGGGTATTCAATAATTATTTGAGTAATTGAAAATAAATAATTTTTATATTTAATAATGTAAAATTAAATCTATATAATATAATTTTATTTTTATTTTTTGTATTATTAGAAAATATAATATTATTATATGCATTTAATCAAATTTTTACTAGTGGATGAATGGTAGAGAAAAGTTAAAAGCTTGCTCAAATTTAAGGAAAGTTTTGAAATAATTTTTGGATAAATAATGATGTACTAATCTTTGAAGGAGAAAATGAAACGTTAATTTCTTTTTCATAAAGATATATAATCTCATGAAAACCATTGTGATTTCAGTATCACTTGTACTAATGTTTACAAACCTTTCCAAGTCAATAAATACTAATAAGAAATTTCAAAATCTTTTTTTACATACTCAATGGTGTGTAATTTTGACAAAATGAAAAGTTTCAAAAGTTGATAAAATTGTTAACAAAAGAGAGTGCTTACTACCTACTAAAGTTCTTTATAAAAGTTGAAAAAGGAGGATGTTACATAATTAAAAAAGGGAAAGTGGTGTAGAGAATTTAGAGTTGAAGTTAAAAATATGTGGGAGACATAAGTAGATATATTTTTTAAGTATAATTAAGAGTATTTTTATAGTGTTTCTATATATATATATATATATATATATATATATATATATATATATATATATATATATATATATATATATATATATATATATATATATATATATATATATATATATATGTGTGTGTGTGTGTGTGTATATATGTGTTATTTATTTAAAACTTTTAAAGATACGAATTTTAAATTATTTTATTTATTTAAGATTTTGTTATAATTTTTTGGTATACGTAAAAATATAAGAGAGTTGATAGATTTCAATATTTAAATTTATTTTACTTTCAAATTATTTAAAAATTATTTTATTTTATCTTATTATATTATTTATTTTGCTTTTATTTCAAGAGTTGCTTTTATTTTTTTTCAAAGTCAACTTATTTTATTTACTTCATTTTTTTAAGTTATGATTTTTATATTAAAAAAAAATGTTTTTTATTAAGTAAGCAGGGGCAGGAAAGGCCCCTGATCCCAAATACAAGGATAGAATTATTTTTGGATGGAGGATAGGATAGGAATATTATTGGATGGAGGATAGAATTAGAGTTTGTAGATGTCTAAAAGTGAGTAAAGGTTTTTCTTAAGTAAAACACTGTTAACATATAATTTTAAATACTTTGGCTTCAAATTGACACATAATAACTAGTAGGCAATGGTTGACTTGAGTTCAATTTTTTAAAAATAAACTCTAAAAGTTGAAGAATTAATTTTATTTTAAGAAATCAAACTAGATTAATTTTGTATCATAAAACTAAACTAGATAAAGAAATAGATAATCTAAAGATGAAAACTAGTCTCTATAAATGTGGAGATGAAATTGCATTAAATTAAAAAAGAATACCAATTTTTAATGTAAAACACACCATTTATTCATTAATCATCATGATCACATAATAAATATTATGTTAAAAAATAATAAAAGAATACATCTATAAAACGCTCACCATTACATTAGTATAATTTAATTGAAAACATTTACAATAATTAATATTGAATGCTATGTCTTTTTTTTATGCAATTACTTGCTAGTTATTCAATTTTCAATTCATGAGGAAATCAACGCTCGAATGAGCTTTTAATATTGTTCACTCGAATGAGCTTTCTATATTGTTCAATTGAACCCTTTTGTTAATTGATTTATGATCAAATTGTAACCGTTGTTGTTCAATCTTTTAAAACTTTTTTAGTTCTATAACTATTATTGTCCATTACTCTGTCTTCTTCTTTTTCCTATTTATATATTTATTCTTTTCTTATTTCAATAAAATAAAATAAAAAATAAAAAAACAAACAAACAAACTCCTAGCAATTTTTTTTAAAAAAAGAGTGAATAGGACCCACATTTCATATTCCATGCAATTTCCCTATTAGTGGAGTGATTTTCACTGAAATGTCTCCAACATAATTTTATAATGATCTGCGACCTTCAACTCTACGTCAAACTAAGCGTAACTTCCGCGGAATTCAAAATGTTTCTATTATGATGTTTATCAGGATTCAACCTCCCAGTAAGTCAAAGTGGGGTATTGACTCCACTTTTCATGTCGGTAATGAAAGAGGTCAAATTGGCGTATTGACTTCGCTATGTTTGTCGTGGCTTTCCTTGCTTATCATTTTTGTGGCTTCTCCTACCTTTTTTCTTTGCTATTAAACTGTCATTCATATTCCCTTGTTCACCTCATTTCTAGTTGTTTTCTTCAAAATGTTGTTACAGATGAAAATGGAAGGACTATTTCTTCATCTATGCCATTCTCAGTATTTTAGTCTACCCTCTGTATACCACTGGCGCTTCCTTTCTCTAGTCTTCACAATATTCATGCCATGCCTCGCTTCTTCATCTCATGCTTGTCCAGAAGCCTTCGAATGTGGGAATCATTCGTTCGAATATCCTTTCGGAAGAAAGAACAGCGGCTGCGGTGACCCTGCTCTTCAGCTCGACTGTGATCGTCAAGTGAATATGTCTGTAATTAACATCAGTGGCTACCAATACTATCTACTGACACCTTCTGACCACCAGAAAGAGCTTCTCATCAATCACATGAGCATAGTTGATAGAAATATGTGGGGAGATACATGCAACCCGTCGACCAGTAACCATACAATGGAATTCTGGTCTAGCCTTCAGTTTCGCATTTCTGATGATTACATGAATTTAAGTCTATGGGGAGAGTGCACCGAGCACCTGCCCACTGAAGCATATGCTTTAGAATGTAATAAGACTTGGTACTGTTCTTTCAGTTCACACTTGAATTTGGGTACATATTGTAAATCATTAGTGCATCTGCCTGTTCAAAAAATCGACAAAGGTAATCGGACGTGGCTTCAAACAATAATCGGACGTGGGTTCGAAATAAATTGGAATTTCAGCGAAGGCTGTGAGTATTGCGGGCCAAGGAAAGAGGTTTGTATTTCCGACACAAAAAATCGGACGCAATTGAGTTGCAAATCATTGAACCCTGGTAAGAGTCCTAACTCCTTGTCTACTTAATTGGCAGATGAATGAAAAGCATCAAACTTTTATGTCTAACCAAAGAATTTTTTAGTTTATTTTATTTTTTCTTCTATATTTCCAAAGCATAATACTAACTACTATCTCTGCCACTATTTATAATTGAAATCATCCAGGTGGGTCTAACACTCTAATAGTACTGCTATTGCTCTAGGTAAGCATTCCTTCCTCTTTAATGTCAGCAATTTTTACGTCACAGCTAAATATGTGTTGGAAATCGTTCACTTTGTTCATCTATTACATTATTTGAATTATTTTTCTAAGATTATTACCTAGTTAATGATAAATGTGTGTGGGAAATGCTTCAGTTTGTTCATCTATTACATTATTTCATTCATTTTTATAAGACTAATAATTTTCTATTGATAAAAAATTATTTATTACATTTTGGTAAGATTAAATTTTAAATTATTATTAATTATTAACTATTAATTACAAGGTTTTAATACAGGTAGTTCTATTGGAGGAGTCGCACTGATCGCAGCACTAGCAGTGCTTTGCATTTTGTATGTGAAGAGAAGAAAGCAGGCTCATGCTCATTCCTGCGAGCTTGGTGGTAATTATCAGGGAGGCGACATGGAAGCAGGGTATATGAAAGGCAGTTTGACCATATTTCCCTATCAAGAACTACAGCAGGCGACAAATTTCTTTGAAGAGAAGAACGAACTTGGAGATGGAGGGTTTGGAGTGGTATACCTGGGTAAACTTAAGGACGGACGAGATGTAGTAGTGAAGAAGCTTTCTCAGGAGAGCTCCAGAACTGTTGAACAGTTTATCAACGAGGTACAAATATTGTGATCCCTTTGTCATCCAAACCTTGATCGTCTCTATGGTTGTACGTGCCCGCAGAGTCCACTGCTACTACTTGTTTACGAGTTTGTGCCAAACGGGAACTTGTCTGATCACCTTCATGGGAGCCGAAGAACTCCCAAAGGCTTGCCTTGGGCAACTCGCTTAAACATTGCCATAGAAACTGCTCAGGCCTTGACGTATCTCCACAACATCGATCCACCTATATTTCACAGAGATGTTAAATCCAGTAACATTCTTCTCGACGAACATTTCAGAGCAAAAGTTGCAGATTTTGGGCTTTCCAGATTGGTGCCTTTGAATGTCTCACACATCACAACTGCTCCGCAAGGTACACCCGGGTATGTTGATCCAGAGTACCATCAATGCTTCCAGTTCACTGAAAAGTCTGATGTGTACAGCTTTGGAGTTGTTTTAGTGGAGATCATCTCTGCCAAAGTAGCCGTGGCTATTATGCGTAATAGAAATGAAATCAGCCTTGCTAATATGGCCACGGACAAGATCAGAAGAGGTTTTTTGGATGAATTGGTCGATCCAGATCTGAAGATTGAAAGAAATCACGAGGTGAAGGTCACGGTTGCTGCAGTCGCCAACTTGGCCTTTGACTGCCTTGCCATAGAAAGGGACTGTAGACCAACCATGAAAGAAGTTGTTGCGCGTCTCACGGAAATCAAGGAGATGCTGCAGGAAAGCAAAGAATGTTCGAGCTCCATAAGCAACACGCCAACATCAACTTTAACTTCACCGCAGGAAAACTGGCCCGGCATGGCTTCGGATTAGAGTGCATCTCTGATTTCGTTTTAGTAATTTTGTATTTAGCTTTAGTTTTATGGTTTAAAGTGGTAATGTAGTGTAAGTTTTAGTAATTTTGTATTAATGGTGTGTAACTTTTCTGATTAGGCTAATATTTAAATAATTTTTAATTATTGATGGTTATTGAATAATTATTTGAGTGATTGAAAATAAATATTTTTTATAATATAATTTTATATGTTTCTTTTTTATTATTAAAATATAGTATTTCTATATGCATTTAATCATTTTTTTTCAAATGGATGAATGGTAGAGAAAGTTAAAAGTTTGTTCAAATTTAAGGGAAGTTCTCAATCAGTTTTTGGGTAAATAATGATGTTATAATATTTGAAGAAGAAAATGAAACATTAATTTCTTTTTCATATAGATATATAATCTCATGAAAATCATTGTGATTTTCACTGTCACTTGTGCTAATGTTTACAAGCCTTTTCAAGCCAATAAGAAATTTCAAAAGTTACGTTTCATAATAGTCAAGAATGGATTTTACTAAGATCGCTATTTTCTTTTCTTTTTTATGTACTCAATGGTAGGTAAATTTGCAAAATGAAAAGTTTTAAAAGTTGATAAAATTATGAAAAAGGGGAGTGCTTACTACCTACTAGAGTTTTTTATAAAAGTTGAAAAGGAGCTTATTACATTATCAAAAAGGGAAATTGATGAAGAGAATTAAAGTTGAAGTTAAAAATATGTGGGAGGCATAAATAGATATATTTTTAAAGTATAATAAAGAACATTTTTTTAGTGTTTCAATTTTTTATTTAATTAGTATATATATTTTAAAATAATTTATTTAAAACTTTTAAAGATACGAATTTTAAATTATTTTATTTATTTAAGATTTTGTTATAATCTTTTGGTATACTTAAAAATATAAGAGAGTTGATAGATTTCAATATTTTAATTTTAAATTATTTAAGAATTATTTTATTTTATCTAATGTATTATTTATTTTTCTTTTATTTTAAGAGTTGTTTTCATTTTATTTCAGAGCCAACTTATTTATTTATTTTAAAGTTATGGTTTTTATATTAGAAAAATAAATGTTGGTTTTTAAATAGTTTTTATTTAAATAGTTTTTTCACAATTGCAACATGATTTATTTCTCTATTGTTACAAAAAGTTACACCTCTCAACATAATTAGAAGAAATAAGGAAATTTTGGTAAGTAATTGGTATATTTTATCAAAAATATTTTTGTAAACCAACAATATTGTGATTATTGTAAAGATATAATATCAGCGGAATTTGACACTCCAATAATTTTTTATTTATTATCATGGACACATATTGTATATATGAGAAACAAGGTGGAGAAACACGATTCAAATGTAAACAATAAACCTTTATACCTTGCCTCTACATATACCTTCATTTGAGTTTATTTAAGAGAACAAAGCACCCAAAACCTTAATAAGTCTCCAATGACCTCCTGGTGCAACAATCCTCTTGACATGCTCTTGTTATGATATTTAGATGTGGTTTCTCTTCAATTCGAAAGAATGAATTTTCAATGGAGAATCTTGATACAAATGGCTTAGGAGAGATTTGATTTGAAGATAAAAGGCTAAAAAATATTGGGAGACAAGGGGCGATGAGAGGAATCCAAATGGCACCTTAGAATTGGTGTACTTGTGGTGGAGGAGGATCAAGGAGATCTAAAGGGTTAATATTGATTTGACTATATCTAAAGGTTGAAATTGAATCCTCCCACATGTGTGAGGATACATAAGAAAGAGGGGTTATGACAAGTGTCCTCCCACACATGTTTGAGAATAGATAAGAAAGAGGGTTTATGACAAGTGTCCCCTCACACATGTGTGAGAACACATAGGGAAGGAGACATGTGACTCCCCTTATATGTGTGAGATATCACATAGGGATAAGGGAGGAAAACATATAAGTCCTCTCACATGTGTGAGAGATCACATGTCTAAGATGGAGGGTTAGAATTTTTTAAAATAAATGAATGACTAAGATTTTGTTGTAAGATTTTAGGGATAAGTATGATTAGATGTGATTAGATGTAATTAATTGTATTTAGAAATGCATGATGGATTAGTTATCTAAATATTTGGTTTTAATCAATTAATTAGATTGAAGTAGAAAATGGAGGAATTAAATAAATAGTTCATATTTATTAAATTCTTATAGGATAAAACTAAAAAGGTAGGATTTAATTAACTAAATTTCAATTTATATAATAAAAGATGAAATATTTAGGAATAAGGATAAAGGATGAACTAATCAAGTATTTATTATTTTTATTTAATTAATTAATGGTTAAAGAATGATTAGGAAAATTAATTGAATAATTGAATTATTTAATTTACATTAGGATAGGTTAAATTCAAATGTGGTTAGGTGTCAATAATTGTAGGTGTTTATATTTTTCCTCTCTTTGAGATGGCATTGTAACTAGATGATGCAATATTGTTTGAAAGAAGAACAAAATATAGTGGCTAGAAATGAATGAGACTAGTGGAAAGATGACCTAGATGTTGGAAGGATAGGGGTGATGATAAGGGGATATATTGGAATTTGCCTCAAGATGATAGGCGAGTTCAAAGAAATAGGTGTGCTTCAAAATTAAGGGATTGGAGCATAAAGGGTAAAGGATATGTAAGGACAGAAAAGGTTAACATGATAAGATGGATAGATTTAGACAGAAAGGATGTAGAGAGTGGTGGAGGGATGGAGTGATTCATATTATGTTCATTCAATAATCCTTGATTTGATAAACCACTTGATGCCATGCACAAAGGTATAAAATGAATGTGATGATGTGCTAAGTGCATAAATGAATAACCCAAAATAAAAGGATTCATGGAAGCATATTTTCTTATGAAACCATGATACAAAACACCATCATATTATTGTGGTGATATACTATAAGGACCATTACAAATGTAAGTAAAATAATAATACGTGCATAAGTAGACAAGAAAGAATGCATAATCATGCAACTTAGATAAACATGATGTAGCCACTGGTCAATCTAAAAATCTATTGATTGATTGATGACATAATGATTTTTATAGTATTATTTACAATAAGAATAATTTAAAGATTAGGAACAATCTATCACATTGATAGTGTTGTTGATGATAAGAAAAAACTATGATTAGGAATGATATACTTGATGATGATAATTTAATTAAAGTAGATCAAGGTTTATAATGAGGATAGAAACACCAATAGAGGCTTCAAATGATGTGTTAGGTTGCTTAGCAATATTTTTTGGATTAGGAATGTATGTGTTGAATAGAATTCTTTGGGTTTATATGGATTATAGGAGATTGAAGGATAATTGGATGAAATCGGATTATGAAGAGGAATTCTTGGATGGTGTGTGATTGGACAATTAGAATCAATGACAAAGGAGAACCAAGTTGATGAGAAACAATTAAGTGATAATGGTTTGTTTAGATAAGGCATTGGAGGAGAGTTTGATGGAGGATAGGAGATAGGATTATTATTGGATGGAGGATATCATATGGGAGGATTATTAAATGCAAAATATGAGATGAGATGATTTAGGGTGGATCTCTAACGATTATGTTAAATAGCAACAATATACCCCCTGTTAGATGTAATGCAGTATATATATTGAAACCATTATGGAAAAATCTACTAATTTCATGTGAGATGGTAGGGAAAGGGTTATGTACAAGAGGAAATAAAGGCTTCATGAAAGGGAATGATGCAAGGGGGATAATTTACTAAGAAATTAAGGTTTGTATTATCCAATGTATGAATGGATATGGTACATGTATCTTTATCAAGACTAAAAGGAGAATGGATGGATGAGAGAGGTATGCAAATATAACAAATAGGTAGATATGATGGAGGAAATTTTCCCCCAAGTGAAAGGTGCTAGCAAATAGAGGATTTATGCATGATGCCTATTTTCTATATTTTTGTCATGGTACTTGTCCAAGGAACCATAGGAATGGATTTTAGTGTTGTATATTTTTTCTCTTTAATTTTTATTTTTTATTTATGGATTTTGCTGTACCTTTTAGGATTTTATTTTTTTAAATATTGGGATGGGGTGGATGGAGAGCAGTTAAGGAATATGTAGATGAGAAAGAGGGGGTTGGAGAAAGGACTCAAGCATATTTTTCCATGTATAGTATCCCTTGAATAAATATTTCTATGGAGGTCATAATAATTGACATCATGCCCATAGGTGTTGAAAGATATTGCTAAGATAGATTAAGTGAGTGGGAAGATGAAGGATGGATAAGGATTTATGTAAAATATTGGATGAAAGGGATATGGTATATTAAATGATGTAGTGAATGTTGAAATATGGATGAATGAGAGGATGGAGTAGTGGCAACATGAGGAACTGTTGTTAGGGAAATTACTTGCATAGACCATGATGGTCATTGGAATGTTAGATGCGAGGCAATTTTGGAGGTGAGGATTTATATGTATGGGTTGGAATTGTATAATATGGAAGTTGAGATTTAGATGGAGGAATTAGGATAGGTGGTTTTAGGATGTAGGGACCCAAAATGGAGTGAGGAGATGGAGAACTTAGGATTCTAGATTTGGGGACATAGTGACTTAAGATATACTTAGGAGATCTGGAGGACTTAGGAGTGTTAGTTTTGGGACATAGGAGCCCAAATAGACTTAGGATATTAAGGATAGAGATATAATGGGTTTTTGATGGGGGATTCGACATCGAGATTGGGAACAGGGATTTGTGGACTTAGGGATGGGATTAACACTTTGAATTGTATATTTGGATGTAATATTTTTTTCCTTGCGATCTACATTATTTTTATGGTTCTCTTTTGGTTGTGGGTATGTGTGGAATTTTTTATTTATTTTTCTTTTGGATCCACTTTTTCTTGTACTTACGTTTGGATTGGTGAGCCTTTGTGACCTTTCGGATAGATTTTTATTCTTGATCATATTTTTCTTTTATTTTTTATGCCAACACTTGGTGACTTTATCCTTTAATTTATATGGATTGTTTGGTTTATATATGAATGCATATAATTTATTCCTAAAAAGATATTATGGTCCCATGAGGGGTGTCATAAACTATCATGAATTTAATGATGGTTTCATCATTTTGGAGCAAGTACAATGATGTGCACACTTTTTAATCCTAATGTGGTGAATATAAGCATGGAATATTTTGTTGCTAGTGATTAGTGCATGGAGGAACTCTTGGAGTTGTACACGGGTATCCGCAGGATCATTATGGGCCAAAAAGTGGCAATATGATGGGTATATGTAGGGTATGTAGCTAACGACATTTTTTTAACCCAAAATTGATGAAACAAAAAGGGTTTTTAAAGGAGATTCTCAACTTTCTACCAATATAATTTATGCTTTACTTTGAATTTAATAAATAATTATTATTCATTTTCTATTTGAATTATGACTAAAGCCTTGATTGATAGGCTAATTGAAAAACATCTATATCTTTCAAACGATATCACATTTTTTGAATCCAAAACATGTGTCACATTCTATGTTTCGCATACTATAGGATTAAAAAAATAGAATTGAATTTCATGAAGTTTTGACCAAGTTAAGGTGGTCAGACATACAAGTTTTTTATATTTTTTAAAAGTTGTAATTAAAAATTCATAATTAATTATTTACTAGGAAAAAAATTACATAAAAATATGCATCACATCGACATGAGTCCTCTACTTTTATCTAAAATATTATTAAAAAATATTATCATTTTATTATGGTTAGGGTGGTCATATAGACACCTACTTATTTTCTCCCTAAAATTTAAGTACTACTACATTGAAATTTCATATTTTCACCAAATTGATTTAAAAAAAATAAATCCTAGTATTTTAGAAACTAAATTCAATTTGCTACAAATTCTATTCTTACATATTTTTGAAATAATATAGATAACTTATTCAAATTTTTACATCAAGTTGTCTAACTTTGATTTTTCTGACTTTTTTGCCACTTAAGGGCCTGTTTTTTCCATGATGATCCTGCACATACCCACACATGGATGGTGGATAAACTTTTATGGATGCTAGAGTTAATATATTTGAGGGATTTGAGGGGTTTGAGGGATTGGGGTTCATGAATACATGGTCAATGGGACATTTGGATGGTAGGGAAATAGTGATTTGGTGAGATGGCATACTAGTATATTTGTGTATTAGGGGCTATGACCCTTAGCTAATGATCTTTGAAATATATCCATCAAGGAGATTATTGTTTATTGGTATTGACCATAGAATGGACTGAATTGCAAATGTTTTAGGGATCTGAAGGATTGGAATAGAAAGTGGAGGCTATAAGACACTAAATGAGAGATAGGAATTTGGGATATGGATTGGAATTTAAGGAGGAATTTTATAAAGGAAAAATTTACATCATCAAAGGTAGGGGAGGGATAAGAAATGGATATGCATTTAGGTACATTAGAATATGTGCTAGCCATTTATTGTTCTTGAGGGTTTATGTATGAGACAAGAATGATCAAGAGGAATGATCAAGCCCCTAGGATGAAGATCCCATGGCAAACTAAACATAAGCACAAAGAACACACATGAAAGTGAAAGAAAGGAAAAGGAGAGAGAAAGATGAAAGAAAGAATTGGATCAAGCTTTGATCATTTTTCCAACCCATTATGGATTAGATCTAGGATGTTTGTCTAGAAATAAAATGCATACTCACTTTGGGGCAATGGAACTCATGGTTGTTCATCACGTGAGAAAGCCCAAAAGGTGACAAACATACACTCACAGCTGGTATGCACTCACAAATACAAATGTGGCTATGGGGAAAGTTGTGCCTTGAAATTGGCTTCCCGATCAACCATAGAAAAGTTATACCTCCTAATAACTTTAATAAGGCACCACAAAGGAAAATGTCATTTCATGCCTCATGAGACAAGCAAAGCTTTGTATGCTTAGAAATCATGAACAAACGTGATGGAACCATAGGAATGCAAGCTATGTTATGCAAGGTGGCAATATAAATGAAAAATGTAACATGCAAATAATGTTCAAAGGATTCTTGCTTAGTTCATGCAAGGTCTATAACTCAGGGAACATTGTGTCTAATGTCTCCAAGAGAGGACCGATCAAAGAATAGAATATTCACAACTTAGGGAATGTAGTGCATCACATTAGAACACTAAGAGGAATGTAATATGCTAAGATAGATCATGCTTATGAAAGGCCACACTATACCCAATGCCATCCACAAAGTGACAAACACATTGTATGAAACAAGAAGGCTGCACTGAGAACCAAGAAAAAGATAAATGCAAAATGAATAATGCCAATGTATGCCCCCACTTTAAAGGAATTTCTACACACCATTTTGTGAGAAATTACTTTAAAGTAGTGAATGAAAAATGAAAAAATAAATAAGACATGAGAGCCAACTTGGAAAGCCCTATGCCAAGTCATATGTTTTCAAGGTTGCATCATGCAAAAGAAAAAGGAAAAAAGAAAAGGAAAGGGTTTTCCCCAAAATGAAAACACCAAACACATAAGGGATCTATGGATTTGACCCATTCACTATGTTCAATGCTTCAATGTTTTGATTAAAGAGCTCAAAACTATCATCATTCCCCAAAAACACATAGAACTAGAAGAATTGCACAAAGAGAGAAAAAACAAAAGAAAAAGATATTTTTTTTGGGGCAACATGGAAGAGGCATAGGATGTCTCAATGCTTTGCATCATCCCTAAAAGGAAAACACAAAACAAAAGGAAAAAAGAGAAAATTAAAATGAGAAATAAAAAAGAAAGCCTTGTGGGTCAACATGAATGAGACATTTCGATCTCAATGCCTTGCGTCATCCCCAAAAGCAAAACACAAAACAAAAGAAAAAAATAAAATAGAAAGACCTTTTGGGTCAACATGGAAGAGACATAGGGCATCTCAACGCTTTTTGTCCCCAAAAGGAAAACACAAAATAAAAGCAATGTATGACATATAGAAGAATGAATGGACAAATAGAGGAATTTCATGAAGAGAGAGAGAACATCAAACAACATGTCGTGAGGGATCACATTACGCACATGCAATCACACCGAAGAAAAGAAAATAAAAATTTAAAAGGCTAGTAAGGTGAATGCACGTCAACCATCTAACAAGTCATCCACCTCCCAATCATGTTCGGAAGGGGAACAACTAGCGAGAGGGACAAGAGAAAGGGTCAAACTAGGTGAAGTGCTAGGATCATCACTCTATATAGGAGATATTTCAGTTAAGCTCATATACAAGGAAAATAATGTGTTTAATTCATTATGTATTTCTTTCTCAATTTTTGTTGTTTCGTCATCGTCATCCAGGTTGATCATAATAGGAGGATGAATGATTATACCTAAAGGAGAGTGTATCTCTTGCTATGATTTTTGTATTGGATTACTTTGTGGTGGGTTAGGAGGAGGGTGGTGATGCATTTATTCTGTCAAGTGGGGATTATGATTTTCTTTGTTTTCTTCTTCATACATAACTGACGAGCAAGGAGACAACATTGACGCCTACGCTCCCTAGCACCTCAATTTCTTTTCATTCTATTGTGAAGTTGTGTGGGTATAAGAGTGGGTTAATCCACCATAGGCTCCTTTTCTTTCCTAAGGGGAGGAACAGAAGGAACCATATGAGGTGGGTCAATCACTTTCTTTTTTGCTTTATAAACATTTTTTATGCGAGGGGGCATGACGGGGTTGGTTTCATTATCTCCTTGGCATTTGGACGATGAAGGTGAAGTGTTTATTATTGGTTGATCTTGATTTGCTGGTTCAAGTTCAGGTTGAAGCATTGTCTCATCTAGGATGGGAGTTTCTAAAGTGGACAGGGACATGTTGCGAAGAGACAATTCCGCTATTCATTTGGCTTTGAATTTTTGATAGGCATGCAAAAGAAGTCTTTGCAAGGTGCTATGGGTTCCGTGGGCTTAGGCTAAAAGGCTTCCAAGGAAAATTTTCCTTTAGAAGACAATCAGTTAAAGCCACTATGGTAGATAGTAAATATGTCATTGTTGAGTGGAAACTTCAAACATTTGTGAATGATTGAAGGGACAAATTTTATCTAGTGAAGTCATGGATGGCTTAGCCATAGGTGAAACTGATCTGACTATGGAATAATAGATAATGTTACATCCAATATTTTAGGTCCTATCTATAATGGAAGGACGATCAATCCTATCATAGCGCATGAAAACCCATTATGTGTTTTGATCCATGTTGTTTGTTTGTCATAATCATCTTGATAAAGATCATGTAATACTAAAAAATCTCATGTGATCATGTTCTTGCCATAGGTAGGATCTATTAATATCACATTAGTGGGCTTATCATAGATGCAACCGACTATGTAAAGAGGACAATCAAGAAAATTTTTTAGTATGTCTTGAGAAGAAAAAGTAATATCAAGAGATTTCTTAGTTTGTCCCTTACAAGGGATAACATCTATCGCACCCACCATTTCATCCATAAGATTAGCATGGGTAACATGAAGAGTAAGATCATGATGTTCATTATTTGTATTGACATTCATCACATCATTGTTTGAAGGTTCACTAGCTTTGACAAATGAAACATTGTGTTTAGGAATTGGGTTGGTAAAAATTTACAAATTTTGGTTGGAAGGGGCAACAGAGATAGATTACTAGAATCAATGAGGTCTTGCACTAGGTGTTTAAGACGTTTACACTATTTTGTGTCATGTCCATTTTGGCGATGAGAATGACAATAAGCATTTGGTTTAAATGTCATGGGTAAGGGTTTAGTAGGATTAAGTGGTTTAATAGCAGGAAAGGTGATCATTTTTTGTTGTAAAATTTTAGTCATTGTGTTATGAAGCGTATCAAGCAAAGGTGTAAACTATCTCTTCGAATCCCCATAATTAAAGGGAATTATTGTTTTAACAGTAGCAACTTGGTTATTAACGGGTGGAGTTGGTTGCTAAGGAGGGGGCTGAATTGTAAGAATCCTTTGTTTTTTTTCTAAAGGGTTGTGAATTTTTTGGGTTGACATGTTCAAATTTCTCAGCTCAGCTAGAAGTGGACTTGGCATCATGACTACTAACCAAATTGTGATAGTCACAAAGGGTTGTACATAGATGCATGAAAGAGGGAAATTTCATCATGATCAATTTATCTTGAATTTGACTTTGTAAATTTTCAATGAACATCTTTTGGAGATGTGGATCAGGAACCTTGACATCGATTTGGGCATAAAGTGACTAATAGCATGAGATGAAATCGGTTACCTTTTCATCCATATTTTATTTGCATCTCATTAAATCAGCCAATGTCTTTCTGGGAGTCATGTGCACTTGGAAATTATTTATGAATGCATCAACAAGTTCATTAAATGAATGAATTGAATTGTTCAGTAAATAGTAAAACCATTCCAAGGTAGTGTCCTTTAAAGTCTTAGGAAACAGTTTAGCTAACAATTTATCGTCAAGGAAAAAATCCCTACATAAGGCGGTATAGGCATTGACATGATTAGTAGGATCGCCCTTCCCTCCATACTTCTCAAATCTAGGTATCTCAATTCCTTGTGGCATCAATGTTCTTAATATTTCCAAAGATAATGGGATGCTACAAACATAATAGGTGGGTGGTGCATTTTGACTTTGGTTTATGGTGGATATTTTTTGTTGCATAGAAGAAACAGTACATGTAAGAGTTGTGTGATGAGAGGATCAGGATAGGTGGTGGGAGGTGAAAGAGAGTGGTGACGAAGTGTATGTAGTAGTAGGACAAGTGAAGGGAACAATGATAGGTGGGAAGGTGGTAGAGGATAGAACACTCAATGCCACAAAGGAACTAGGAGTGCTAGTAGGAATACCAATGGAAGGAGTCACATTATTAATAGATTGCATGACTGTTGCAACTTGGGAAGTGGTGTAGGTAGGTACGTATGCTATGGTTGAAGGGGGAGGAATGTGAGGTCCTTTGTAGCTAACCACAGTTTTTGCTGGTTGAGATGCACTAGAGGTGGAAGGAACATATTTTTGATATATCTCAACAATTTGTTTCACAATGTCTAGGCCTTCATCACTTTCAAGCATGTGATGGATTATTTCTATAGTGGGAATGGCAGTGCTTGATATGTTTTCAAGACTTACTTGATCTTGGAGATGTGTTAATTCCTCATTAATGTTAACTATTTTTTCATGCAGTATAGAATCAGTTTGTGTGGGGTATGTGTAGGATCATGATGGGCCAAAAAGTTGTGATATGTAAGTGATATGATGGCCCATGTGCTTAGTGACTTTTTTTTACCCAAAATTGATGAAACAAAAAGGGATTTTAAAGGAGATTCTCAACTTTCCACCAATATAAATTATGCTTTACTTTGAATTTAATAAATAATTATTATTCATTTTCTATGTGAATTACGACTAAAGTCTTGATTGATAGGCTGGTTGAAAAATATCTATAGCTTTTAAACAACATCACATTTTTTGAATCTGAAACATGTGTCACATTCTATGCTTCACATACTATAGGATTAAAAAAAAATATTGAATTTCATGAAGTTTTGACCAAGTTAAGGTGGTCAGACATACGTGTTTTTATATATTTTTTAAGTTGTAATAGAAAATTTATAATTAATTATTTACTTTGAAAATAATTACAAAAAAATATGCATCACATTAGGACATGAGTCCTCTACTTATATCTAAAATATTATCATTTTATTGTAGTTAAGGTGGTCAGACATATACCTACTCCTTATTTTTTCCCTGAAATTCAACTACTACTACATTGAAATTTCAAATTTTCACCAAATAGAATTTTTTTTTTTTAAAATAAACCTAGTAGTTTAGAAACTACATTCAATTTTCTACAGATTCTATTCTTACATAATTTTGAAATAATATAGAGAACTTATTCAAATTTTTATGTCAAGGAGTTATTAAAGGTATTGTTCATGCCTAATGCACTATTATCAATACCAAGAGTAGTAGCTTGGGATAACCCAAGGTCCACAATGAATGTGCTATCGTGGGATGCCATGAGTTGTGAACTTCTTCTCACTAAAGTATTATCAATAGGGCACCAAAAACTCATACAAATGCTACTAAAGGTGGGGTGGATGCAAATGTAATGCAAACTAGGAGCAATAAATGTTAATAACATAAATTCTAGAAATTGTAACAAAGATGCAATAACAAAAAATAGAAATGCAGAAAATGCTCTGAAAATGATAGAATTATAGTGCAAAATATGCAACTAGACTAATTCGCCTAGGGTGGCATATGAGTCCAAGGATGAGTTTTTTTGAAATTTTTTAGAAAATTTAAGATGAATTTTATGCTTTTTAGATTTTTTGATGCAAAACTATGATGCAGATGTAGAATTTTAGTGTTTTTAAATGATTTTTAAATGCAATAATGAAATCTAAATGAACTTTTCACTAATGCAATTTTGAAAACCCTTGGATGCAAAACAATGCAAAACCTAATGCAATGTTAATGCAAGGTAGTGCTAGGATGTAAATACACTTGAAATTAGAAGTAAAATTTTTCTAAAGATAGGTTCACCAAAATGTAAACACAAGTTTTGGTACCCTAATGTTCTCTTTCACTTCTAGAGTCTTTCACCTAAAAGAAAATGAATAGGGTAAAAATCGGCTATGTTCACACTCAATATTAATGTAAAATGAATGAAATATTCCTAGATGAGATGATCTAAATGCAAAGGATTGATAAAGTAGATTGATTTGGTATGCAAAACTAAGAAATATAAAGTGTTTGAAAACATGTTGTGATAATCCAAAAGAACTAAAAACATAAACAAACAATAAAAGAACTTAATGAAACTGAATGAGGTGCACCTAGAGGCTGAAAGCTGATGTGGAGAGGCTATGGAATGTTGCAGAGTTTACTGTTGAAGCCCACTGGGACTCATTCATCAGAGATGGTGAATTAGTCCTATTTTTGGTGAAAAATGTTGGAATAGGTTTCAAGATGCTAGGAATAGAAAACTTCATAAAACAATTTTTCTAGCCTAGTAGTGGGACTTATTCCAGATGGAAAATTAGTCCACCTGCATATTTCTACAAAGTTAAGGGTCAACTCCATGGGTTTTGATCTACACATTTCTGCCTAACAGGTTGCCAAATCTAAATCTAGAAAATCTAACAAGGAAAGTGCTCTCCAAGCTTCAAATAGGGTTTTGTTGGCTTTGAATGATCTTTGACAATTTGATGACACATTTAAGACCTATCTCTTTGACAAATCTGCATACAAGACCTGCAAAACACACATGCAAAAAGGGAAAAAAGTGTTAAGGGTTAGAGTATAGGGGTTTTCCTTAGTCAAATCCTAGTTTGGTAATCAAATCCTTAAAAATGAAATAAAATAAAGAAAGAATGATGAAAAAATAACTTGCAATGTCATAAAATCACCAAATCCTTGATTTTGAAGTCTAAAGATATCTTGCTCCAAGATGCTTGGATGCTTGATTGAATGATTAAGGATGATATAATGCTCTAATGTTATGATGGATTGAATGCATGAATGAATACTTGAATGAATGAGGCCTTAAATGAATAGAAAATTATATATTTTTACACAATTATGCCCTAATTTATTGAAAATACAATATCACAGCCGACCTTAGGTCTTAAGAAATAAAAAACCGTGAGTAATTTGAATTTATTTTTATTTTTGTGCCAAGAGGGACTCATTTTCCCATAATGGCGAATGGGTCCCACTCAAGGCATGTGAATGGATGTTGGGAATTAAGTTGTCTTGGGTAAGTGCACCAATTTGTGACAATTTAGGTGTCAATTTGTAAAAAATTTCAAGAAAAGGCTGAAATTGGCCATTTGGCACACACCAAATGACTTGCAGTTATTTGGTGTGTGCAAAATTTGGTGCTTGCCAAATTTTGTATGCGAAAAATTGAAAAGAAAAATAAAAGCACAATTTTTTTTTCAAACCCTCATTTGTCTTCCACTCGCAGCTTGGCTTGGAGGATTGGAGGTCTAAAACTTGTGCTCGCTAAATATCATCCATTATTTGCATCGTTGGATTGCTATCTTTCATGAGGATGCTACCAACACGTTGGACATGTCGAAGATTGCAAAGAGGTGTGTATTTTTATTCAGTTTATTTTGAATTTGATTTAGAATGTAGATTGAAATAGGTTTTTATAATAAAATTTTGTTCTAATTATCAAGGAATGAATCTCCACCTCAAAACTTTGAGAATTCATAGTCAACCCCTCAAGAAGAGCCTCCTATTCAAGAACAACTTGAAACCCCTCCATCAATTCATAGGCATCCTCAAGGAATAGAAGAAAATATTCTAAATCAAATTGAAAACAATAAAAGAGACATTCAACAATTAATTGGAAGATTAACTGAGCATGCCAAAACCCACCCTTATAGGAGAGGGATTGTTGAATCATTGAAGTCAATTATATCTCATGTAGGAGAAATGAGCGAGAAAATAATTTTTTGGTCAAATAAGAGGGATGAGATGAGACAATATTATGCTAGAGGTTTTTCATATGCAGATGGTAAAAAAAAAATTATTAGCAAAGCTAACTTGTGTGCCCTATTTATTGACTTGAAAACCAACACACCTTTATCTCATACATGCAGGAGGTTCCCCATCCATTGGTGCCACCATGAGTTAATTAAAAATAAATTTTGGGAGTGGTGGTGGATGGTATTTGACCAACCTCCATGCAATAACCATGAGGTGCCACAATACTTTTTGAGGAAACTGTATTTTGAGTTTATCCTCAATAAGATGCCAAATAATTTTGACATCTTAGACTTTCAGGGTAGAGGTGGGGGCTCCACACATGATAGACCTGCTGCACAACGTAATCCACAATTGGCATCGAGACCCTTGGCCAGACCCATGGTGGGGCATGTCATCATTCCTTCCATTGTTAAGGATAGTGTAGAGGTGGACATGTTGGAGTCAATTGGCTCACTCACCCAAACCATTTTACAGTGTGCAAGGCCTCTAGTAGAGCTTGGTGTGGAGGAGACATGTAGGCCCCGAGCTCCACCCCACCATTGTGTCACTTGTGGTGTAGTTTTCACATATGATTATTAGAGTGCTTGGGATGCAGCTACATAACCTACATCTATTGTAGAGGTGATGGCTTTCACAAATAATTTGTTGAATGATACATTTAGCATTGAAAATTAGGTAAAATTCAATAAGTTCATTTAATGTTGTTTATTGAATTATATTTTGAAATTTAAGAATAAGTAAATGAGTAGAATTTTGATTTGATGAAATTTTAGGGTCAGAGTGTTCATAAGACATGCCCCATTCCTACATACCCCTATTCGTTCTCGACATTGAGTCCACAGGTATGCAACTAGTATTAAAGATATTATTATTGCATTTGAACAATTGAATTTTATATTTGAATGTTTGTCTCATAACATGCTTTGGATTTCAAAAAATTTCTTGGTGGACCTTTGACCTCCACACCTTGCAATTCATTTCCTCATGGACCTTACACTCAGGTAGCCTTTATTCAATAATGGTGTTGTAAAACAATGTTAGCCAGTTTTCATAATTTTGCATATATAAATCTAAGAAAATGATGAGAAACACAAAAATTGTATTTGTATTCCTTGATTGTGTCACATCATCTTCTCCTCACTCACTTTTTTGTTCCTTTATTCCTTCCTAATCCCATCCCATTAACATTTAATAGTTCACCCTACCATTTACTCTTTCATTTACCATTTTCAGATGTTGACATCAAACATCCTTGGTGATGTTGGTGGCACAATGGACCATAGAGTTGTTGTAACAATAGCCAATTCTGATCCATTGGGAGAGGTATGCAATAGATATGTCAATTTGACATTATATTTTCTCTTTTATGGTCTACTATAGGAAATTTTCACGATACTATTGTGTAGCTTATTTTCTATCTTGATGGTTGCTATAGGTGGTTGTCACTCCAGATTGTAGACGTGGTAATGATGTAAATGTGAATGATGACTATTTGTATGTAGTAAGTGATTATATTTTGTTATATGTTGTTCCACAATTCAATTTCTCTATATTAACATCTTTACATTTTATGGTATCAGTTGAAGGTCTAGAGTGAAGAGAGGAGGATTAGTAAGTGCGTGCGAAAGACTAGAGAACCAATAGTCACTCCATCCAGTCAAATTTTGAAGGAAGCACATGATCTATTTCCTTCCCCTAGAGGGAAATGATTGTATTAGGGTCATTTGTTGTATGCCTATGTGGCATTTTCGAACATATGTTTTGTACAAGAAATATATATGTGACATTTTATGTTCATAATATGGCTCCTTTGTACTAAGCTTGTATGGATATTTTGGATATATTCTATATGCTTTCATCAATATATATCATTGTATACCTTATATCTTTTTGATTTAAAAAATCTTATTTTGCTATTGTCATTCTTGAATGATGTTATCATGCATATTGTGTAAATCGTATGCTTGAATCTTGTAGGCATGGATTTTGTTTGCATCTAATGCTTAATTAATTATTGTCAATTGCTCAATAAGCTCCATCTAAAGCGTATTGTGTAAATAAGCTCCATTCCTGGTGGTTTGTATCCTTTGGAATGCTTTAATTACTTGTGCCTCACTTGTTCACATGTATGCTTCACTTATTCACATGTATACTTCGCGTATAGTGTGTGTATTCACGTGTATGATTCATGCTTTGAATGCATAGCAGCAAAAATATTTTGGGGAAAATTTTGACAAACCAAAATTATAAGATTTTTTTAAAAAGTCAAGAAAAAATCATATTTAAAAAAATGTAAAAACATGTAGAACAAGAGATAAAATCTATTTATTTTGAAATTGAAAGGTATTTCCATAACATATAGAGATATAGATAGCAAATAAAATAAATATTTTAACTAATGAATTGTAACAAATAATTTTTTGTAGTTTATATTCATATCATTGATTACATTTTATTGCACATATTTCAAAGTCAAAGCATTACTTCATACTACATAACTAATAACTAGATGCTGATAGATGAAAAAATTTCAATTACAATATAGTTTTTTCAAAGTCAACCTAAGTGGTTATGCAATTACTTCACATTGCATAACTAATAAGTAGGAGTAGCTGCCAATTGCATTTTGTTATCATGGCATTCTATGAGGCTATATTTCTTTGACGTATTTTATCAAATAGTTCACTGCCTTGTCTATGTTACCACAATTTTCATACATGTCTACCAAAGTATTTTGTCAAACAGCTCAATGCCTTGTTGCTATGGCTAAAAGCATAAAACAAGTGGTTTCGAACAAGCTATGGATGATTGGAAAAAATCTATCAAAAGCATAATAGCAAGCAGAGTTATAGAGAAGGCAATGAATTGCTTGAAAAAAATGCCTAAAAGAAATGTGGTCTCATGGTGATGGAATGTCATGGCATGCAAATTGCTATGGATTTTCATGCCATTCCATCACCATGAGACCATGTTTCTTTGAGGAATTTTTTGAAACAATTCATTTCCTTGTCTATGCTACCACATTTTTTGTACATGTTTATGAAATAATTTTACCAAACAATCCACTGCCTTACTGTTATGGCTAAAAGCCTAAAACAGGTGCTTGCAAACAAGCTACAGATGCTTGGAAAAAAAATATCAAAGCATAATAAGAAGCAATAGCATAGACAAGTGATGTAGAGACAAGATAGTGAACTAGTAGTATGTGATGGATGCTCCCATATTTTACAAATGAGGGGTGAGCTCAATTTATAGGCTCCTCAAATACAATTCAATGGCCAATATTAATTTCAAATCAATGACCGAGATTACAAAATAAAACCCTAATTAGGGTTTGTGACAACTAACTACCTCTCGACCAATGAGAAAATTACATTTGGGGAAACTTTTCCTTCTGCTAAATATAAACAAACAATAAAAAGTTGTTGCATTATGAAGTGTCAGGTTCATTGAACCTAGACATGCTAGCTTAGAACAATTTGATTGGTTGGAAGATGACGAGGCACCATCTCAACATGTTGGATGTTCCGTTTAATCTTGCCTAAGGAAGACTTCAAGATATGTAAATCAATCTCCTATTTTCAGCTTGGGGCACACTTTAAGTTGTCTCTGCCATGTATGCTTTGAGTTGGGCTGACTTTACGTTGTCTTTTCCATGTATGCTTTAAGTTGGGCAGACTTTACCTTTGTATTAGATAAGCATTATTCAAACCAAGGGCAGAATTGAAATGGTTTGGACATAGCTTTTCTTTCCCAAGTGGACTTTGCATCATCTTCAACATTTTCCTTGACCATGGGCGTGGCAGACTTTGCTTGTGCCTTGCCAAGATTGGGCGGACTTGGTCTTGACTTAGACATGTTGATTTTCCTTCCAAGAAAAAACCACGAGAGGTTATTATAGAGGGGAATAACATGATCCCATAGGCTCATACAAGAAGTTTCTAAGCATCACGGTGTTTGAGTATCATCATGCTGAACTTTGTAACCATTTTTCACTACAGACACTTAAGGGATTCAACCAGTTGAACGTAGCTCTGATTGATTTGGCACATTTGGGTGCAAAAGAGGACCATTCTTAGCGTAAAAATACCCACTTGGATGCATCAAAAAAATTATTTTGGTCACACGAGTTGCAAAATGAAAGTTGCACCATTTTGCAACTTTGCACTACTTGCATTTGGCAAATTTTTCCCCAAAAGAAATCTCACCGCCATAGGAAAATGCCTCTGACATAGCAAAAACTAAGAGAGGTTATTATAGAGGGGCACAACATGATCCATAGGATCTGATGAGAATTTTTTAATCCTCATGGTGTCCGAGTAACGTCATGCTGAAGTTTGCAGCCATTTTGTACTTTGGACTCTTAAAGGATTCAACTAGTTGAATGTAGCTCAGAGCGATTTAGTGCATTTGGGTCAGAAAGAGGACCATGCATAGTGTAAAAATACTCACTCAGACATGTTTGAATAGTTAGTTTGGTCACACGAGTTGTAGAATGAAAGTTGCACCACTTTGCAACTTTGCACTACTTGCATTTGACAACTTTTTTCATAAGAGAAATCTCACCGCCACAGGAAAACGCCTCCGAGATAGAGGAAATAGAGAGAGGTTATTGTAGAGGGGTGCAACATAGTCCCATAGGCTCTAATGAGAAGTTTCTAAGCCTCATGGTGTCTGAGTAATGTCATGCTAAAGTTTGAAGCCATTTAGCACTTCAAACTCTTAAGGGATTCAGACGGTTGAACACAACTCAGAGCAATTCAACGTGTTTAGGTGCAAAAGGACCATTCCTAGCATAAACGTACCAACTCAAAACATGTTAGAATAGTTATTTTTGTCACATGAGTTGCAAAATGAAAGTTGTACCACTTTGAAACTTTGCACTACTTGCATTTGACAACTTTTTACCGAACAAAAATCTTGCCGCTATAGGAAAACACCTCTAAGATAGAAAAAACTAAGAGAATTTATTGTAGAGGGGCACAAAAATATCCCATAGGCTTTGACGAGAAGTTTCTAATCCTCACGGTGTCTGATTAATGTCATACTAGAGTTTGCATCCATTTTGTACTTCAAACTTTCAAAGGATTCACCTAGTTGAACGTAGCTCAGAGTGATTCGACGTGTTTGGGAGAAAAATACAACCATGCTTAGTGTAAATGTACCCATTCATACGTGTTGGAAGAGTTAGTTTGGTCAAAGAAGTTGCAGAGCAAAAGTTGCACCAGTTTGCAACTTTGCACTACTTGCATTTGACAATTTTTTTTCCAAGAGAGATCTCACCGCCATAGGAAAACGCTTTTGAGATAATGAAAACTAAGAGAGGTTATTGTAGAGGGGCACAACATGATCCCATAGGCTCTAATGAGAATTTTCTAAGCATCATAGTGTCTGAATAATGTCATGCTGAAGTTTTTAGCCCTTTTGCACTTCAAACTCTTAAGGGATTTAGATAGTTGAATGTAGCTCAAAGAGATTCGACACGTTTGCATGTGAAATAGGACCATGCCTAATGTAAAAATACCCACTCAAACATTTTGGAACAATTATTTTTCTCACACGAGTTGTAGAACAAAAGTTGCACCACTTTGTAACTTTGCACTATTTGCATTTGACAACTTTTTCCCCAAGATAAATCTCACCGCCATAGGAAAATGCCTCTGAAATAGAAAAAAAATAAAATAGGTTATTGTAGAGGGTCACAACACCATCCCATAGGATATGACAAGAATTTTCTAAGCCTAATGGTGTTCGAGTAATGCCATGCCAAAGTTTTCAACCATTTTGCACTTTGGACTCTTGAGGGATTCATCAGTTGAACGTAGCTTAGAGCGAATCAACACATTAGGGTGTGAAAGAGGACCATGAATAGCATAAATTCACCCACTCGAACACATTGGAATAGTTATTTTGGTCACACAAATTACAAAATGAAAGTTGCACCACTTTGCAACTTTGCACTACTTGCATTTAACAACTTTTTCCCCAAAAGAAATCTCACCGCCACAGGAAAATGCCTCTGAGTAGCGAAAACTAAGAGGTTATTGTAGAGGGTAACAACATGATCTTTTGAAGAGAAATTTGTAAGCCTCACAGTGTCCGAGTAATGTCATACTGAAGTTTGTAGCCATTCTGCACTTTAGACTCTTAACGAGTTCATCCAGTTGAATGTAGTTCATAGCGATTCGGTACGTTTGGTATCAAACCAGACCTTTTCTAGTGTAAATGTACCCATTCAGATGTGTTGGAATAGTTAGTTTGGTCACATGAATTATAGAATAAAAGTTGCACCACTTTGCAATTTTGAACTACTTGCATTTGACAACTTTTTTCCAAAGAGAAATCTCGTTTCCACAAGAAAACACCTCTGACATAGTGAAAACTAAGAGATATTATTATAGAGATGAAAAAAATATCCCATAGGATCTAACAAGAAGTTTCTAAGCCTCACGGTGTCTGAGTAACGTCATGTTGAAGTTTTCAGCCATTTTGCACTTTGGACTCTTAAAAGATTCAACCAGTTGAACATAGCTCAGAGCGATTCAGCATGTTTGCGTGTGAAAGAGGTTCATGGATAGCGTAAATTTACCCAATCAGATGCATTGGAATAGTTAGTTTGGTCACACGAGTTGTAGAATGAAAGTTACACCACTTTGCAACTTTGCACTACTTGCATTTGACAAATTTTTGCCTAAGCGAAATCTTGCCACGACAAGAAAAACACCTCCGAGATAGTGAAAATAGAGAGAGGTCATTGTATAGGGGCACAACACCATCTCATAGGCTATATTGAGAAGTTTATAAGCCTCACGGTGTTCAAGTAACATCATGCTGAAGTTTTGCAGCTATTTTGCACTTCAGATTCTTAAGGGATTCATCTAGTTGAATGTAGCTCGGAGCGATTCAACATGTTTTGGGGAAAAAGAGGACCATGCCTAGCATAAAAATACCCATTCAGACATGTCAAAATAGTTATTTTGGTCACATGAGTTGCAAAATGAAAGTTCTACTACTTTGGAACTTTGCACTACTTACATTTGACAAATTTTTCCCCAAATGAAATCTCACCGCCATAGAAGAACGCCTCCGAGATAGAAAACATAGAGAGAGGTTATTGTAGAGGGGTAGAACACAATCCCATAGAATTAGACAAGAAGTTTCTAGGCCTCATGGTGTCCGAGTAACGTCATGCTAAAGTTTTCATCCATTTTGCACTTCAGACTCTTAAGGGATTTAACCTGGTCAATGTAGCTCGTAGCGATTCAGTGCATTTGAGTGTGAAAGAGAACCATGCCTAGCATAAAAATACCCACTTGGATGCATTGGAACAGTTAGTTTGGTCACACAAGTTGCAGAATGAAGGTTGCACCACTTTAGAACTTTGCACTACTTGCATTTGATAACTTTTTCCTCAAAAAAAATCTTGCCGCCATAGGAAAATACCTCGGAGATAGCGAAAATCGAGAGAGGTTATTGAAGAGGGGCACAAAAAATTCCATAGGCTTTGATGAGAAGTTTATAAATGTTACAGTGTTAGAGTAACGTTATGCTAAAGTTTTTAGCCATTTTGCACATCAGACTCTTAAGGGATTCACCTGGTTAAACGTAGCTCAAAGCAATTTGGTGTGTTTGGATGCAAAATAAGACCATGCCTATCATAAACATACCTATTTGGATGCTTTGAAAAAGTTATTTTGGTCACACAAGTTGCAGAAGGAAACTTGCACCACTTTGCAACTTTGCACTACTTGCATTTGACAACTTTTTCCCTAAGAGAAATCTTGCTCCCACAAGAAAACATCTCTGGTATAGTAAAAATCAAGAGATTTTATTATAGAGGGTCACAACACAATCCCATAGGCTCTAACAAAAAGTTTCTAAGCCTCACGGTGTCCGATTAATGTCATGCTGAAGTTTGTAGCCATTTTGCACTTCAGAATCTTATAGGATTCACCTGGTTGAATGTAGCTTAGAGTGATTCAGTGCATTTGGTACAAAAGAGGACCATGTCTAATGTAAAATTACCCACTAGGATGCACTGAAATAGGTAGGCTGGTCACATGAGTTGCAGAACGAAAGTTGCACCACTTTGCAACTTTGCACTACTTGCATTTGATAACTTTTTCCTTAAGAGAAATCTCGCCGCTATAGAAAAACACCTCCAAGATAGAAAAAACTAAGAGAGGTTATTATAGAGGGGCACAAAATGATCTCATAGGCTCTAATGATAAGTTTCTAAGCCTCAAAATGTTCGAGTAACCTCATGCTGAAGTTTGCAGTTATTTTGCATTTTAGACTCTTAAGGGATTCAGTTGGTTGAACATAGCTTAGAGTGATTCAGCACATTTGAGTGAAAAAAAGACCATTCCTAGCGTAAACATACCCACTTAGACGTGCTGAAATAGTTTTTTTGGTCATACAAGTTGCAAAATGAAAGTTGCACCAGTTTGCAATATTGCACTACTTGCATTTGACAACTTTTTCCTTAAGAGAAATCTCGCAGCCATTAGAAAACACCTCAGAGATAGCAAAAACAAAGATAATTTATTATAGAAGGGGCACAACACAATCCAATAAACTCTAACAACAAGTTTCTAAGCCTCGCGGTGTCCAAGTAACGTCATGCTGAAGTTTTTAGCCATTTTGCACTCAGACTCTTAAAAGATTTAGTCGGTTGAACGTAGTTTGGAGCGATTCAAAACATTAAGGTGTGAAAGAGGACCATTACTAACGTAAACATACCGACTCAGATGCATTGGCATAGTTAGTTTGGTTACATGAGTTGTAGAATGAAAGTTGCACTGCTTTGCAACTTTGCACTACTTGCTTTTGACAACTTTTTCCTCAAGTGAAATCTCGCCGCCACAAGAAAACACCTCTGAGATAGTGAAAACTGAGAGAGGTTATTTTACAGGGGTACAACACCATATCATAGGCTCTGTCAAAAGTTTTCTAAGCCTCACAGTGTCTGAGTAACATCATGCTAAAGTTTACAGTCATTTTATAGTTCAGACTCTTAAGGGATTCATCAAGTTGAACGTAGCTCAGAGCTATTCAACATGTTTGGGTGTGAAAGAGGAGCATGCCTAGAATAAACGTACCATTTGGATGCCTTGGAATAGTTATTTTCTTCACATGAATTACAAAATAAAAGTTGTACCATTTTACTACTTTGCACTACTTACATTTGACAACTTTTTCTCTAAGCGAAATCTCACCACCACAGAAAAAATGCCTCCAAAATAGTGAACACATAGAGAGGTTATTTTAGAGAGGTAAAACATGATCCCATAGACTTAGGTGAGAAGTTTCTAAGCCTCACAATGTCCGAGTAATGTTATGCTAAAGTTTGCAGCCATTTTGCATTTTAGACTCTTAATGGATTCAACTGGTTCAATGTAGCTTGCAATGATTCAATGCTTTTGGGTGAGTAGGATTGTGCCTAACATAAAAATATCCACTAAGATGTGTTGGAATAGTTAGTTTGGTCACACGAGTTGCAAAATAAAAGTTGCACCACATTGCAACTTTACACTATTTGCTTTTGACAACTTTTTTCCCATGAAAAATCTCGCCACCAAAGGAAAAATCCTCTGAGATAGAGAAAAATGAGAGAGGTTAATGTAGAGAAGTACAACACAATCTCATAGGCTTTGACAAGAAGTTTCTAAACATCATGGTGTCCAAGTAACATCATACTGAAGTTTTTAGCCATTTTGCCCATGGGACTTTTAAGGGACTCACCCAATTGAACGTAGCTCGAAATGATTCAGTGCGATTGTGTGCGAAAAAAGACCATTCCTAGCGTAAATGTACCCACTTGGATGTGTTTGAACAATTATTTTGGTCACATGAGTTGTAGAACGAAAGTTGCATCACTTTGCAACCTCACACTACTTGCATTTGAAAAAAATTTCCCCAAGAGAAATCTTTCCGCCAAAGGAAAACGCCTTCGAGATAGCAAAAACTGAGAGATTTTATTGTAGAGGGGTATAACACAATCCCATAGGCTCTGATGATAAGTTTCTAAAACTCACGGTGTCTAAGTAATGTCATGCTGAAGTTTGTAGCCATTTTGCACTTCAAAATCTTAAGGGATTCACCTAGTTGAATGTAGTTTTGAGTGATCCAACACATTTGGTGTGAAAGATGACTATGTCTAGCATAAAATTACCCACTGGTATGCAGTAGAACAATTATTTCTATCACACGAGTTACAAAACAAAAGTTGCACCACTTTGCAACTTTGCACTATTTGCATTTGATAACTTTTTCCCTAAGAGAAATCTCGCCACTACATGAAAATTCCTCCAAGATAGAAAAAAATAAGAGAGGTTATTATAGAGAGGCACAAAATGATCTCATAGGCTCTAACGAGAATTTTCTAAGCCTCACGGTGTCCGAGTAACCTCATCCTAAAGTTTGTAGTCATTTTGCACTTCAGACTCTTAAGGGATTTAGCCAGTTGAACATAGCTCAAAGTGATTCAATGTGTTTGGGTGCAAAAGAGGACCATTCCTAGCTTAAACATACCCACTCGAATGTGTTGGAATAGTTAGTTTGGTCACACGAGTTGAAGAACGAAAGTTGCACCAGTTTGCAACATTGCACTACTTGCATTTGACAACTTTTTTGCTAAAATAAATCTCGCCGCCACAGGTAAACACCTTCAAGATAGCAAAATTTAAGAGATTTTATTATACAGAGGCACAACATGATCCCATAGCCTCTAATGAGAATTTTCTAAGCCTCACGGTGTCCGAGTAACCTCATGTTGAACTTTGCAGCCATTTTGCACTTTAGACTCTTAAGAGATTCAACTAGTTGAACGTAACTCAGAGTAATTCAATGTGTTTGGGTGTACAAGAGGACCATTTCTAGCATACACATACCCAATTGGACATGTTGAAATAGTTAGTTTGGTCACATGAGTTGTAGAACGAAAGTTGCACTACTTTGCAACTTTGCACTACTTGCATTTGATAACTTTTTCTTCAAGAGAAATCTCATTGCCACAAGAAAATTCCTCTAAGATAGAACAAAATGATAGAGTTTATTGTAGAGGGGTGCAACATGATCCCATAGGATCTAATGACAAGTTTCTAATCTTCAAGGTGTTCAAGTAATGTCATGCTAAAGTTTGTAGCCATTTTGCACTTCGAACTCTTAAGGGATTCACCCGGTTGAATGTAGCTCACAGTGATTCGACACATTTGGGCACGAAAGAGGACCATGCCTAGCATAAACGTACCCAGTCATATGTGCTGCAAGAGGTAGTTTGGTCACACAAGTTGCAAAACGAAAGTTGCACCACTTTCCAACTTTGCACTACTTGCATTTGACAACTTTTTCCCCAAAAGAAATTTTGCCACCACAGTAAAATGTCTCCGAGATAGAAAAAACTGAGAAAGGTTATTATAGAGGGGCACAACATGATCCCATTGGCTCTGATGAAAATTTTCTAAGCTTAACGGTGTCTGAGTAATGTCATGCTGAAGTTTTTAGATATTTTCCACTTCAGACTCTTAAGGGATTTAGTCGGTTGAACATACCCACTCGGACGCATTAGAACAGTTAGTTGTTCACATGAGTTACAGAATGAAAGTTGCACCCCTTTGCAACTTTGCACTACTTGCATTTGACCACTTTTCCTTAAGAGAAATCTCACCGCCATAGGAAAATGTATCTAAAATAGCGAAAGCCGAGAGAGGTTATTCTAGAAGGGAATAACACGATCCCATAGGCTCTATTGAGAAGTTTATAAGCCTCACTATGTCCGAGTAACATCATGCTAAAGTTTGCAGCCATTTTGCAATTCAGACTCGTAAGCGTTTCAGCCAGTTGAATGTAGCTCAGAGTGATTTGGCATGTTACAGTGTGAAAGAGGACTATTCCTAGCATAAACATACCCACTTAGACGTATTTGAACAGTTCGTTTGGTCACACAAGTTGTAGAGTGAAAGTTGCACCACTTTGCAACTTTGCACTACTTGCATTTGACAACGTTTTCCCCAAGTGAAATCTCATTGCCTCAGGATAAAATATAAGATATATCAAACACAGATAGAGGTTATTGTAGAGGGGCACAACATGATCTCATAGACTCAGATGAGAAGTTTCTAATCATCACAGTGTCCGAGTAACATCATGCTGAAGTTTGTAGCTATTTTGCACTTCAAATTCTTAAGGGATTCAACTACTTGAACATAGGTCGAAGCAATTCAGCCCATTTGGCTATGAAAGAGGGCCATGCCTAATGTAAACGTACCCACTCAGATGTGTTGAAATAGTTAGTTTGGTCACACAAGTTGTAGACCGAAAGTTGCACCACTTTGCAACTTTGCGCTACTTGCATTTGACAACTTTTTTCCCAAGAGAAATCTCACCAACATAGGAAAAAACCTCCGAGATAGAAAAAATCAAGAGAAGCCATTATAAAGGGGAACAACACCATTCCATAGGCTCTATCCAGAAATTTCTAAGCCTCATGGTGTCCGAGTAATGTCATGTTGAAGTTTGCAGTTATTTTGCACTTTGGATTCTTCAGGAATTTAGTTGGTTGAACATAGCTCAGAGCGATTCGATGTATTTGGTGTGAAAGAGGAGCATTCTTAGCATAAATGTACCCACTCAGACATGTTGGAATAGTTAGTTTGGTCACACGAGTTGCGAAATGAAAGTTGCACCACTTTACAACTTTGCACTACTTACATTTGACAACTTTTTCCCCAAGAGAAATCTCGCCGCTATAGGAAAATACTTCCAAAATAGAAAAAATTGAGAGAGGTTATTATAAAGGGAAACAACACAATCTCATAAGCTCTTATGAGAAATTTATAAATCTCACTATATTCGAGTAACCTCATGTTGAAGTTTGCATCCATTTTGCACTTCATACTCTTAAGACATTCAGTTGGTTGAACATAGCTTGGAGTGATTTGAGGCATTTAGGTGTGAAAGAGAACCATGCCTAGCGTAAATGTACCTACTCGGATGCATTGTAAAAGTTATTTTGGTCACACGAGTTGTAGAACAAAAGTTGCACCACTTTGCAACTTTGCACTACTTACATTTGACAACTTTTTCCCTAGAAAAAATTTTGCTGCAACAAGAAAACATTTCCAAGATAGCAAAAATAGAGAGGTTATTGTAGAGGGTCACAACACCATCCCATAGGCTCTGTCAAGAAGTTTCTAAGCCTCACAGTGTCTGAGTAATGTCATGTTGAAGTTTGTAACCATTTTGCATTTCGAACTCTTAAGAGATTTAGCTGGTTGAATGTAGCTTGGAGCGATTCAGCTTGTTTGGGTGCAAGAAATGACCATTCTTAGTGTAAATATACCCACTCAGATACATTGGAACAGTTAGTTTGGTCACACGAGTTGCAAAATGAAAGTTGCACAACTTTGCAACTTTGCACTACTTGTATTTGACAACTTTTTCCTCAAGCGAAATCTCACCGTCACAGAAAATTGCTTCTAAAATAGTGAAAATCGAGTGATTTTATTGTAGATGGTAACATCACCATCCCATAGGCTTTAACAAGAATTTTCTAAGCCTCACGGTCTCCTCGAGTAACATCATGCTGAAGTTTGTAGCCATTTTGCACTTCAAACTCTTAAAGGATTTAGTTGATTAAACATAGCTCAGAGCGATTTAGTGCATTTGGGTGTGAAAGAAGACCATTCCTAGCATAAATTTTCCCACTCGGATGCATTAGACTAGTTAGTTTAGTCACATGAGTTGCAAAATAAAAGTTGCACCACTTTTCAACTTTGCACTACTTACATTTGACAATTTTTTCCCCAAGCAAAATCATATCGCCACAAGAAAAAACCTCCAAGATAGAAAAAAATGAGAGAGGTTATTGTAGGGGGGAACAACATGATCCCATGGGATCTAACGAGAAGTTTCTAAGCCTCACGATGTCTAAGTAACATCATGTTGAATTTTGCAGCCATTTTGCACTTCAAATTTTTAAGGGATTCAGCTGGTTAAACGTAGCTCAGAGTGATTCGGCATGTTTGGGTGTGAAAGAGGACCATTATTATTGTAAATGTATCCAGTCAGATGCATTGTAATAGTTATTTTGGTCATATGACTTGCAGAATAAAAGTTACACCACTTTGCAAGTTTGCACTACTTACATTTGACAACTTTTTCCCCAAGCGAAATCTCGCCGCCACAGAGAAACACTTTCAAAATAGAAAAAACCAAGAGAGGTTATTGTAGATGGAAAAAAAATATCCCATAAGCTCTAACGAGAAGTCTCTAAGCTTCATGGTGTTCGAGTAATGTCATGTTCAAATTTGCAACCATTTTGCACTTCAAACTCTTAAGAGATTCAGTCAGTTGAACGTAGCTCGGAACAATTCAGTGCATTTGGGTGTGAAAAAGGACCATGGATAGCATAAACATATCCACTCATAAGTTTTGGAATAGTTATTTTGGTCACATGAGTTGTAAAATTAAAGGTGCACCACTTTGCAACTTTGCACTACTTGCATTTGATAACTTTTTCCCCAAAAGAAATCTCATCAACATATAAAAATTTCTCTGAGATAGAAAAAACTGAGAGAGGTTATTATAGAGGGGCACAACACGATCCCATAGGATCTAACGAGAATTTTTTAAGCCTCACGGTGTCCAAGTAACATCATCCTAAAATTTTCAGCCATTTTGCACTTCAGACTCTTAAAAGATTCAGTCAGTTGAATGTAGCTCGAAGGATTCAACGTGTTTGGGTGTGAAAGAGGACAATGCCTAACATAAACTTACCCACTTAGATGCATTGGAATAGTTATTTTGGTCACATGAGTTGCAAAACGAAAGTTGCACCACTTTGCAACTTTGCACTACTTGCATTTGATAACTTTTTCCCCAAGTGAAATCTTGTTGCCAGAAGAAAATGCCTCTAAGATAGTGAAAAGTGAGAGAGGTTATTGTAGAGGGGTACAAAATGATCCCATAGGCTTTGATGAAAATTTTCTAATCCTCACGGTGTCTGAGTAACATCGTGCTAAATTTTGTAGCCATTTTGCACTTAGGACTCTAAAGGGATTCACCTGGTTGAATGTAGCTCAGAGCGATTTAACACGTTTGGGTGCAAAATAAGACCATGCTTAGCGTAAAAATACATAGTTAGACATGTTAGAAGAGTTAGTTTGGTCACACAAGTTGCAGACTGAAAGTTGCACTACTTTGCAACTTTGCACTACTTGCATTTGACAACTTTTTCCTCAAGAGAAATGTCGTCGCCATAGGAAAACACCTCTAAGATAGAAAAAATTGAGAGAGATTATTCTAGAGGGGCACAACATGATCCCATAGGCTCTGACGAGAATTTTCTAAGCATCACAATGTCTGAATAACGTCATGCTAAAGTTTTCAACCATTTTACACTTCAGACTCTTAAAAGATTTAGCTAGTTGAACATAGCTTAAAGCGATTTGGTGCATTTGGTGTGAAATTGGACCATGCCTAGCGTAAAAATACCCACTTGGATGCGTTGGAATAGTTATTTTGGTCGCACGAGTTGCAGGACAAAAGTTGCACCATTTTTCAACTTTGCACTACTTGCATTTGACAACTTCCTCCCTAATTTGAAATCTTCTCGCCACAAGAAAATTTGTTTGAGATAGAGAAAACTAAGAGAGGTTATTGTATAGGGGCACAACAACATCTTATAGGCTCTAATGAGAAGTCTCTAAGGCTCATGATGTCTGAGTAACATCATGCTGAAGTTTGTAGCCATTTTTCTCTTCGAACTCTTAAGGGATTTTGTAGACTAGGAGGCTCAAACTCAATCAAATTGACAACTTGCATTCAAGAGGCATATAACAAGATTAAAATAGTCTTTTAAAGCAATTCAAACAATCTTTCAAATTAGACAACAATCAAAAGCACCATTTCTCAATTTCACCAATGAATCCTAGTAGTAGTGAAAACTCAATTTTTGGCCTTTTACTCAAATACTCTCCAAGACACCTAAAAAAAATATGATGGTTTCAGACACCCATTTTAGAGTTGTAACACATATCTTAGATTTAGAAATAAATCTTTTGGACCAACCTCTTAAAATCACCCATTCTATGTTGACCTATGTAGGCTGATTAGGCCTAAATTACAAATCAACATATCTTTAAACTTCTCATAGGCCCTTGAAACCTTGGGGCAGCATTTTCTATGCCCTCAAACCTTTGAAACCATAATTTTTTCCTAGGGTTAACCCTTCCAACATAGCAAACCACAAAACCCTCAATTTCATGCCAAACTAAGAGGGTTTATTCAAAATCCCACTTGCACAACCTCCCAGACCATGCCACCGACTCAAACATGTGTATTATGACCCCTATGTGCTTAAAAGTTGAAAAAAACCCCACACTCTCATTGATTTTCACAAAACGTAGGATAAGGGCTCCATTTTCATGTGTTTTCTTTAACAAAAATCAATAGGACAGTAGGATTTTCTCCTTTGTTCCTTCCCCACAACTCTAATCATTCAACCTACAACTTAATCAAACTCCCTAGGGCCCATTGCACTAGTTGCAACATATACAACCAGTGTAACGGCCCTTTAAGACATGTTTTTGATCATAAAACCCTCAATAGGGTGCTCTCGGCCTATCATAGGGAAACAATGATTTCTTCAACAAATATTTATTAAATTCTTTCAAACCTGATGCAAAATAAGGCTAACACAGTCCTCTACGAGAAATGAAAGATTACATAGCAAATGTCAGTCTTTAGAGCTCGTACAGATCTGCAAAATGTGAAAGAAACATAAAAAAATGAAGAAAACTCAGAATTTTCTTATTGCCAATACCTTAAAATTTGAGCCAACATTACAAATGGTGTCTTCATACCTTTTTAAAGGCTTCTCCTCTTCAACCAATGACCAACTTCCCTCTCAACTAAAATTTAAACCACTTATGACCATTGGAGATCACAATTTCATCTTTTACACAATTTAATAACATCATTACATGCTTTGCAATGTTTGCACTTTTTGAAACTTTTAATCACCTAACCTATTACAATGGGTCTAATGAGACCTTATTCACTTAAAAACCATGTCTTATTCAAGAAAACAATATATTACCACCCTTGACACCACCTTGACAACTTTGACACTCCTTTCCGTTTGATTTACAATCATTACAAAATGAATATATAAGCCCCTCAAGGTTGACCAAGTACCATAGAATGGTCACTTAGGACCTTATTTTAACTCATGGACTCAACAAAAACACCCTAACACACACACCGCCTATCAAACTCTTCATGGAAAACAAAGAGAAGGTTGGTGCTCCTACACCAAGCCCAAACATCCAAATGACCTACCATGCCTTTGCAGACCTTCTATCACATCAAACTCCACCTAATAACATTGAAACAACTAGGTTCTAACCTTCTTCCAAACTATTGCTTTAATTTGCTACTTCAAGCTATGCCTCCTAGGCCTAAATTCAAGCTTTTTCCATAGGGGCAATGTGGAAATTTCCACCAAATGTCTTTTACACCTATTGTATTATATTGTAACTTGGTGGAATGTCATAATTAGGTGTAGGGGGCATGTGTGCGTGATATAAAGAGTAGGGGTGGCCATTTGGGTGTTTGGGCATGATGCTTAGTTGTCAAGAATGTGTGTTTCAAGTGAAATTTGGAGGTTAAGAGTAGGTAGTGATGGAAAACATTTGGGCAACACTTTCTAAGAGTTAATTAAGCAAGGGAAAACATATTTGAAGGTGTTGGAGGCATTCAAATGGTGATGAGGGGTCTAGAGGTTAGATTTTCAATAAACCCCCTTTGAAACTTGTCAAAAGTGAGGGTTTTGAGTTTTGGAGTGTTGGTGACTGTTTCATTGGAAGATGATTGTTGATTTAGTGCTTATGTACCCTGGTCATGACTGTCCAATGGTGTTTTGTGTCTAGAAGGAAGATTAAAGGGTAGTTGGTTTGTTCAGAGTTTGCGACCTTGCTCTACATCACTTTTCCATGCTTATCAACATAAAACTATGATATTTTTTGTATTTCAATATGTAATGATAATGCAATATGAAATATGTAGTGTAATACAATGACATATATGTGTATTTAAACTTTAAAGTTAAAATGTTAAACTTTACCATTATTCTTGTCTTCAAAGTTGTTTAAACTATATAATTTAACCCTAATATAACTAAGCAATATATGATATAATTTAACCATTATTCATTATTTTTTATTGTCAACTATATAATATATACATTATTTTTTATGATATTGTACATTGATATTTAACCATTGCTGAAGATTAAATTTTCAAACAGTTTAAACATGCACATAATGAATAATTTATTTCAATTCTCAACTTCTATATATATGAAATTATCCAATAATCAAGTGTATGTCCATATCCAAAAATGGCATCAACGCCAACTCAAACAAAGCTTTACAAAGTGTGGCATATGCCATCTTAATATCTATTCATAATATACATTCCAAAATGTCTATCTCATCCTGAACTACTGGTGGATCATCAAAATGGAGCCCCTTTCAAGCACTCTTTGGCTATGAATGTAACTACACAAGAAAAATTCAAACCACAATTGAGATTAGCTATATTATATAATTTAAAATCAAATAATTAACATCAAAATAAATATACATTGAATTATAATTGAACTCTAAAATTGAAATGTTGATTACCTCATATATATATATGTCTCTTCAAACCGTCATGAGTCCTAGAATATGCACCTCTCAAAGAACCAATCATACCAACTTTTGCAATGTCAATCTATATAGGTGAACACAAAAACATAAAATTGATACAAGTTAGCATACAATTGTCCATAATAGGAACATATTTACCAAACACAAAATAAAATAAACACATACCTCTTTAGGCATCTCTTTTTCTTTATCTCCTTTAGTTGTGTCGACACCTCCTCCCTGAGGTGTTTCAACTCCTACTCCTTCAAGTGTTCCAACACCTACTCCTACAAGAGGAAAATATGATAAACATATAAGTTAATATATAATTTCATTAATGACAATTCAAATGAAAATCAAGTATAAAATGCATGAATTCAAACCTAAAAGGCATGGGTTGAAGTAGAAGATTGAATAATTTGTTTTGAAGGCTAGAACTGTTGGTTTTAGTGAGATCTAGTGAGTTTTTATGTGTTTGAAGGTTTGCAAGGACTGGGTAGGTCATTTGTATATTTGGACATGAATCCCTAGTTGAGAGAAGTGCATTTTTTAATGGAAAATTGAGGTTTTAGAGACTAAAAGTGGGTGAAGTTTGGGGGTAGCATAATATTAAGGATAATTAAGCATGTGCGAGCTTAAACAAGAGTGTTTGAAGTGTCATAAGGTCACAGGAGGCCTAGAGATGGGTCTTTTAATGTATTCTCCAAAATCCTACTGTACTGTAGGGGAAACTAGGCCAATTAGGCCTCTTTCCAAAGAGACACCTTCCCAAACACCTGCAATCAAGTCAAACACCATGGATAGTCATTAAATAGGCTACCAACCTTAAGATTTCACAATTTTCAGAGCTCCAACTACTCACCAAGCTACCAATACACTAAACCATCACTCTCAAGCCACCAAACCTAGGTTTTCCAAGGAGCCCCGAAGTTATACAACAATCATAAACATATTTTCTCACTTTCACCCATGTAGCCTTGTATTAGTGCAAATCTAGTTTTTGGCCTTTAACTCCAATATCTTCCAAAACACATGGAAAAAAAAAATGGACATAGATACCCATTTCAAATCTATAAAACATATGTAAACCCCAATATTAACTCTTTTGGACCAACATGGAGATCCAATACCTCTACCATGGAAAAAACTAGTGAAATAGGCCTCTTTTTCCAAGAGAGTACCCTTTATCCTTTACCAAACCCTCTGAAACCTTGGGGAAGCAATTCAAATTCCCAAATAATATAGAATCCACAATTAGATTCCACTTGTACGTCCAAATCCACCACAAACTCAAAAACCCTTGTTTTATGCACTATTGATGAGGGTTTATTGAATATGATGCTTCTAGACCTCCTCAGACCTCAAAACCAAATTGAACACTTTCCAACAGCCTTGTACATGCTTAATGATTTAAAAGACATGACCTCCCATATAGATTCCACCAAACCCTAGACCAAAACCCCCATTTACATGCATTTTCTATACAAAACTCACAGGAACCTCCCTAGACACACCTAATGCTCCAATTGTGAAAGTAAGGTGTATGTGCTCCTACACCATAAAACCACTCAAATTCACTCAAAATCACACATTTTCACACTCAAGGCTACATTCCATTACTCCAGTCATTTTTCATATCTACATTAATGCAATTTTGTAAACCCTTATACAATCAAACTTAAACGCTTGAAATAAAGCAATGATCAATAACATGACTTTACAAATTCAATGTACATACTTACTAATCAATCCAGGGAACCATCTGGGTCTGCTCTACTCTTTGTCATGTCAAGTATTTCCTCATGGTTAGACTCACACACTTTCCACAAGTTCTTGTTCGTAGGTCTACCCTTATATTTGATCAAATGAATGTTGGTGGCGACAACAAAGTTCGATTAGTGAAGATTTTTCCGATGCGTGTAGAAGTCCCCAAACAACCAAAATACAACATTCTTAACTAGGTACCTTCTAATCCATGTTCTAGTAACAACCACTGAACCTGTAGGATATTCTATGTTTTCTCCATCTATAACTAGGGCCTCCAATTTATTTTTAGCCTCGATACAATGACACAGGTAATAATTTGTACCCTCTTCATTATCTTCATCTGTAATCACTACATATATGTTCCCTACATTGATATGTTCATCTTGTTAGATGTATTTAATGAACATCAAAATAAAACTTGAAAGTAAGATATATTACCTGGTTCTACAAGGTTCGATACATGATCAAAGTCAATGGATGATTGCATCTTTGTGATTTCTAGAGCCGTTGGGAGTTGATAAGTGTCAAGTGGGGTTAGAATTCTTATAGACCATTCGACAACCCACTTTGTTGACTCCCAATCATTCCATGCTTGAAGTATACATGCAGAACAAAAGCATGCCAATGTCTACGTATGGATAGTCCATGTACCTACATTGGAGCTTCTAAAAGAGTGTAGCTCACTCGATCCTATTAGTGTACAACAATCCTAATATTTTTCAATGTTAGTATCATCTACTAAATGAAAAATCTATGAACTAAAGAATTACCTTAACTACCTGGACCCATTGCATGATTGCACCACTCAACAATTGATCTTGCATCTTTCAAATTTACATTTTATTTGTACTTTAACTCTTCTTGTGCAAGGGCTCTTTTGATACATGAACCCGCTCCATCATGCTCCCCCTTTCCATTCTTGGCCTCTGAGAAGTTCCACATATTTTGAACACCACTGATCCTATGCATCTTGCTCAACCAGTAAAACATTCTGGCGTTCTTGAATTGCGATGTACAATTATCTAACCATATGATATGTTGATTGAATGATATTCCCTTGCTAGCCAGATCATCATAGAACATCTGAAAGCAACCTTGCACAAACTCGGTAGAATGTGTGTGACCATCACTAATGTAAAAGTGATACTCCCTCAATACTTTCATGTTATCCTCTATACTATCATTTGTATGAATGAATGCTATATGCACAAATATAGAAACCTATGTGGAGTTGTAGTACTGTGATTGCACCTCGTTCTATGGCTATAGTGTGTAGTTCTCCATGAAGTCGATCACTGAAATGATGCTAGGAAGTGGAAACATGTCCTTGCATAACTTGAACTTTGAGTCCAACCATTGAGCTCTATGTGTATGCCTTGCATACTCATAGACCACCTAATCACAAAAAATTCCCATAAACTGATATACTGGAATCTTATCACTGACCAATTCACACTTCTTTGCTTCTTTCCCATCCTTTAGACTATAGGCCACTGTCTTGTATTTTCCAAATTTGATAATTTTGTCTCAAATTATGTGTGTACTAGCCATGTGTTGAAAAATTGGAAGATGTTGCATGCCACCACAATGATGACATGTGCCATCCAAACATGACTTCTTGTAAAAAAATTTACTATCCTCTCTTTCACATAAAATGGAAGATAAGAATTCGCCTGAGGATTTGGGTGGAGGCCTTATGTTACATTCATGCAAAATATTGTCAGTATACATATTTACACATATATGCCGATAAACATCATCATGGTTAGAAAACTCAATATGTACTCTACAATGACAAGTAGTGCATGTGTGATTTATTTTGACATAAAAAGGCTTTAGCATTTCAAAATACCTTTGGCATATTTTAATTTCAGGAAACTTTTGTACAAAATCAACAAAAAATTGGGTTTGAGTGGTATCCAAATAATGCTTTGGATGTGGCTCATGGATTTTACTACCAATTCTCCTTCTTACAACATCTCTTTGATTAGAAGAGGTCCTTGTGTTATCCTTCCAATAATCTACTATTAAAGATTTCAAGCCTTGAGCAATTCTTTTATCTTTCATTGGCACTCTACCTGAGAATGCCCATAACTCATTGCTATTTAGTTCCTCCAATCTTTCATGCCTTCCTTTGGCTCTCATTAGAAATGATCTACTTATTTTCAAAGACTTACTTGTCTTTGTAAGGTTCACCTTGTTCCTTGTTTGAATGCTTAATAGTGTTGTCATCACACGTCTTGTGGCACAACTATCCTTCATGCATGAGGTAGAACCCATGCTCTCATATGCACTCATCAAGTTCTTTACAATGGAATTTTCACTTGAGTCATTCAAAAATCTCAGCCCAAGAGACTTCACAGTGGGCCTAAATCTGAGTTTCCTCATCATTTCAACAAATAGTTGGAATCTTCCACCCTCACTTAGCTTCTAAAAAAAACTCCATATCCTCTGTGCAACTCTTTGACATGTACATTTTGACATCTTATTGGGCATCCATTTCAAAACATTGGAATCAATATCAATCAAAAATATAGGCTTTCTATGCAAAACTCTAGGAGTTCTCAAATGTAAATTTATGTCAACAATAGGAATGTAAACAACATCGAGGATAGATCATGTACCTTCAATTGGAGGCGCAATTGATGGCATACCTTGAGATTGACATGTAAACGATGTTGTACCTCCAACTTGAGATGTCATTTATGGAGTTACTTCAAATAGAGGCATGTTTTCTGATGTACTTTTGAAATGCAATTTTGTTGATAATGTATCTTCAACTATAGGTGTGATTTCTGATGTACTTGGAAGACCACATGATGTTGGTGTGTCTTCAACTGGAGATGTGCATTGAACTTCACCTAGGGTTGATGATGTGCCTCCAACTTGGGGATCCATTTGTGTCCTTCCATGAAGTTTTTCCATTCATGCCCTTTGTTTTTCCAATTATACATCTCTCTTAGATTGCACGTGAATGTCTAGTTATATGGGCTACAATCTTTTATTCTCTTCTCCTTGCATTTTTTACTGCATGTTCTTCTAGTGTTAGAGGCTTTGGCCATTTCCTCAGCATGATGTTGGATGTTGCATATTCACAATCACACATAGAACAAAAGTAAGTAATTCATTTTATGGAACATATTGATAATGCTAATACATTGCATTTTGTTGAACACACTAAAGAATTTTATGAAAGAAGCCAGTGAGCTGTTTGGAATTATCAAACATGTCTATATGCTATAACATTTTTCATACATAAATCTACCAAGGAAGAATGGTAAATGTTATGAATGAATGGAAAATTGCATTAAACCAACTATGTCTTGAGCCACTTGAAATTATCTAAGCACATGATGAAGGTGAATTCTTTATGGCATGAAAAAACTAAAATAGAAACTTGCACATTAACATTGATGAAAGCTCTTAGGTTTTCCAAATTAGTTGAAAATAAAAGTTTTCCCACAACTATCAGTAATAATGAATTTAATGTTCAATTTTATGTGTTAATAAAATCATCAAATGAATGGTCTATAAATTGTCAAAACAAAACAAAAAATCTTGTGTTAAGTTGAATTCGTTTATCTAAGCATGCTGGAAATGGACTACTATAGGCAATGAAAATATAATTCATAAGAAAACTTGTGTTAAGTTGATGTTGTTTATATAAGTTTAAACAATGAATTCATCTAAATTATGTCATGGTTTTCACTTTTTTCTTCAAATTCATAAAAATTAAATTTTTTTATGCAACTCTTATCTAATTCAATGTTGAATTCTATGTCCAATTATTATGATTAATAAAATCATTAAAGGAATTTAGATTATTGTCAAAAATAAACAAACATACTAAATATAAGAATTTCAATATTACCAAAAATTAATATATTACCTACAATAATGTAAAATGATGTAGAAATTTCAAAATGTCTTCATCTACGTTGTCTGCATACAAATTGGTGGTAAAAAGGTGATGAATTGAAAGCATAGATTGGTACAACAGGGAGTCACCTATATAAAAAAGGTGTTTCTCTGTCAGATTAAACGCTGAACCAAACAAAAGCATAAGCATGTGGGCCATAATCACAAGGTGAACTCCTATTTTACTGTTTCAAGATAAAAACACATTTGGCGCTCTCCAAATTTGGCGAGCGCCAAATATGGTGCATTGAAATACTTTCACAATATCAATAGGAAGGGAGTGAGACTTGAGATAGATGGAGAGGGGATATGAGTGAGAGATTAGTCCTAGTAGCATGGTAGGGACTGAGACCTGAGATTGATAGAGACTTGAGAGGGATAGAGAATTATCCAGTTAGAGTGGTGGGAAAGACCTCACAATGGGAGAGGGGTTGGAGTGAAATAGATTTGTCTACCCTCTACCCATAAACTGTAACCATAAACCCTTAAACCCTCAACTCTCTCTCTCTCTCTCTCAACCCTTTACCCTCTACCCTCAACCCTAAAACCCTTAAACCCTAAACCCTAAACCCTCTACCCTCAACCCTTAAACTGTAAAACTATAAACCCAAAACCCTAAACCATCAACCCTCGTCTGTTTCCTCTCTCAACCCTACACCCCACCCTTAAAAACCATAAAACCCTAAACCCTAAAACCCTAAAACCCCTCAACCCCTCTCTCTTCAACCCTCTACCCTCTCTACCCTCAACCATTAAACCCTAAAACCCTTAAACCCTCAACCCCCTTCTCTCTCTCTCAACCCTACACCCTCTACCCTTAAACCGCAAACCCTAAACCCTAAAACCCTAAAACCCTCAACCCCTCCTCTCTCTCTCAACCATCAACCCTTAAACCCTAAAACCCTTAAACTGTCTACCCTCTACACTTAACCTTCTACCCTCAACCCTAAGACCCTCAACCCTCTCTATCTCTCTCTCTAACCTTAAACCATAAAACCCTTAAACCCTCAATCTCCTTCTCTCTCTTTCTTAACCCTATAACCTATACCCTTAAACCGTAAACCCTAAATTGTAAACCTGTAAACCCTCAATCACCCCTCTCTCAACCCTACACCCTCTACTCTCAACCCTCAACCCTCTACCCTATACCATCTACCCTTAACCCTCTACCCTATACCATCTACCGTCCACCCTCAACCCTTAAACCCTTAAACCCTAAACCCTTAAACCGTCTACCCTCTACCCTAAACCCTAAAACCATTAAACCATCAACCCCTACTCTCTCTCTAAACCCTAAACCCTCCACCTTCAACCCTCAACCCTCTACCCTATATCATCTACCCTCAACCCTCCACCCTCCACCCTCAACCCTTAAACCCTTAATCCTTAAACTGTCTACCCTCTACCCTTAACCCTCTACCCTCAACCCTATCTCTCTCTCTCTCTACCCTCTACCCTCTACCCTCTACCCTCTACCCTCAACCCTCAACCCTTACACCATAAAACTTGTGAACCCTCAACCCCATCCTATCTCTCTCAATCTTACACTCTCTACCATTAAACTGTAAACCATAAAACCCTTAAACCCTCAACCCCCCTCTTTCTCTCAACCCTACACCCTCTACCGTCAATCATCAACCCTCAACCCTCTACCCTCTACCCTCAACCCTAAAAACCTTAACCCTCTC
>VDFB02281492.1:298533911-298596411 GCA_007258455.2 Sequoia sempervirens
GCTCTTGGATTTGGGATCTAAAGTATTATAATAGGACGTGATGAAATTACTAGTATCGAACTTACAAATTCGAGACTAGGAGGTGTAGAATGAGATCTCGGTGTTGAACATGATCTTGATCCACTTAATCTACTTCTTGTTGTTCTACCTCTTCTCTTGGGTGATGAAAGTTGTAGATATTCAAAGGGATCAACACTTCCTCTTGACTAAACTCTTCTCATGTGTTGCTAGATCTACACTAAAACTAGAAAAATAGAGTTGCAAAATAAAAATTATAACCTCTGACAGGTAAAATACTGATGTATATCTAAAAAAAAACAACTTGAAACTATTGAATTCTTTCCATGAAGTGAGCTTCAGAGTTCCACCTAGTGTGCCAAAAAAATTCGTCAAGAGGATTGCACCCTAGATGCTAAGCTTGAAGCTCAACAATCCCATGAAACATGGAAACACCTTCGAGCTTATGGGTATGCTCATAACAAAGGAAAATTTCTAGATTGTGGATTGGTTCCCCTTTTGATCTCATATAATTTATTGACTTGTGTGGGAAAGGGAGAAATATTAAACTATTAAACTGAAGGAAACTTGAACGACAAACTATTTCTAGGAGGTGATGCATCGAAGAAAACTAATATGCAAACTGATTCACAACTAATATTCTCAGAAATTTGTTAACACAAATCAAATTGGGCACCTTGATCACAAAAATATTTCATTAAAAGTCTTTTTTTAACTTTTCTTTACTAAGGAAAACAGGGTTTTCACAAATTAAGAAAAGAGAAACTTAAGAGCACAACCAATGACCTATGATAAATTGCTATTGTATACATGCATCAGTAAATGAGACAAAAATTTAAAGGTTTCTGTTGAAACACATTAAACTAGCATCAAATCAATTAAAAGAGAAAAAAACTAGAAATTAGGAAGGTAAACTCTATTTCTATTGAATATCCTGAAGGAAAACTCTGCAAAAATCTAAACAATTTGCTGAAACATAAAGTACTACTATATTAAAACTGCAAATAATGAAAGCTAAGTTACAAGTCTTTCCAATCTTTCTACTATGTAAAAGAGTAATGGAAGCAAGAATCAAGAAAAAGACTAAGTATTTTCTCAATATATACGAAAAAAAGTTCCAAGATTCACGATAGAAGCAGCTAACTCAGAAGTGAAAAATATCTCCAAAATCCTTCTCATGAGTAAAGATAAAAAACCATAAAAAGGGGGCCCACAACTGAAGCAAACTGAAGAAAAATAGGCTCAAACACCTCTTGAATGATAGTCAACCCCAAAAGGATCCTCAAACTAAAGATGTGATTGTGAAGCCACTGTAGAACTCCACTCTTGAGCTTGCATGATTTTGAGCTTCAGTTCCACCTCTTTCCCATTTGTGCATGATTAGTTAACTTGAAGAGATTCAAGTCTATCTCCACATCACATTTTTCATGAATGGACTTGGAGTTAATCAATTTGCAATGATCTCTTATCATTACCTCAATATCTTCACGTAAGATTTTTTAATTTTCTTCAAAAATCATAAAATACTTAAAGGCACGCTAAGGTTGATTTTCCTCCAAAGACTATAAAATAAACCAAAGGCATAAATCCTAGGTATAACTCATATGCAAGACATAATAATACCTTGAAGGTATTAGTGGAGACATTTATATTTTAATTTTATGTGATAAAAACCACAACTTGAAATAGGGTAAAGAAGAAAATCCTAAGACAAAACATCAAGCCCTAACTTCTCATTTCATTTTGCATTAAAACTTTGGAGAAAATTTAACTCTGCACACAACCACCACTATTAGGGTTTGAGCTTGAACCTACAAATCTTATGCCGCTTCTAGGAAATATCCATGAAGAATCTTGCAGAGGTAAGTCTCTAGTTTCAAAATTGAACGGTGCCCTCCATTTTGTTCACATTTTATTGCACTTACAACTGCGGCCTCACCATTTTCTGTTGTATTTTTTTATGCCTCTGTTGATACTATCTTTCTCCATTGAGGATGCCATGATTATACTGGTTCACGCTTTGGGGATCCTTTTGTTGGAAAACCCATAGGTTTATATGTACTTCCTTCACCACAAGAACTCAGGTAAGCTTCTGGGTTTTCCATATTCTTTCCTGATAAAACACTCTTGCTTTTGTATGAAGTTTTGGATATCTCAAATATTTTGGATAGGCTCAAGCTTCCATCTTCTGTGTATTTGTTTTAATTGCTGAAATGAAGCATCTTATGTATTATGTAGTCATATTCATTTCTTAGCTTCTGGGTTTTATAAATTTTCTATGGCCGTGCCCTTCTTGATTTTTTGGGTGCTATTCAAGATTTTGTATGAGCTTGAAAGCTTACTTACTTTTTGTATCTTGTATCTCCATTCAAATTTTCAGAAATTATGGGTTCTAAACCCCTGGTCGTGGCTACATATCCATTTTCTTATTAAAAGAAAACAAAGCTCAAGCTTTCTCCTTCTGGGTTTCATTATACTTGCAACTTGAAGGTTTCGTTTTTCATGTATTTAGCCAACTCTTATATAAAGCTTTGATGGCTTTGGATTTTTTAGGAACAAAGAAAAAATTTTAGGCCATGGTTACAAAACTCATACTTCTCTTCATTTTGACTTCCTCTTAGCTTGAAACCCTAGCACCAAATTAACATTCTATTTATTTGCTTTCTAGGAATACATGCTTGGCTTCCAAAATATGGCATAATATTGTCTATTTTTTTGATAGAGATGGAAGAAACATTTATTTCATTCTGGGTTTATTACTAATGTATGAAGCACATTCTGGGTGTTCTTACTTTCACAAATACATCACTTTATTTTTGAGAACACAAAAAAGAGAAACTTCATTATATCACCTATTTTCCCTCACTATGGCTGTAGAATGTGCACACAATCTCTTCTTTTTAGTTCATTATCTCCATTCGGGCACCCTCAAACTTGCACATAGGTGCATTGTATATTTCACAATGAGTTTGATATCAATATTTCTTTCACTTTATTGTTTGCTTATTGCAACATGTTTGCATTTAGAAGGAAGAAGAGGCACCTATAGATGTTATGGTGATTCATCACCATAGGCTGTAGCTTCCTTTACATTCTAAAAATATGCACAAAACACTACTTCTTTTCACTACCTTGTCTCTTTAGGAGTATTGAGTATATGGCTATAAGACTTCTCTTATGAATGCTCCTTTCAAAAAATTGAAACATGTTATAATGCCGAAACAAGATTTGAATATCATGCCTTACTTTGCTTCAGAGTTATGATGTTGTCCAAAAGTCATTCCTCTTTCAAATGTTGCATACAGATTTATGATGCTTAAGTACATTACACAGATTATTTTAATGACCCTACTACACTCTATGCTGTGGTTTTATCCATTCTCTTTATTTTTGTCTTGAATGTTTGCTTCTTATCCGTGTAAAAACTGTTGTCCTTGAATGACTATCACAAACATTGGATGATTTGTAACCTTTATGAATCTTTGTGACTTGGGACAACTTTAAATCCTTTGCTCCAATATGTCATTAGACCTTCTTTTCATGTGCTCTTGTTCTTTGCACAGATCCTTAAATTATTGTCTTTATACACATAAGGAATGCTGCCTCTATTCTTGCAAATATTCACTATTGCTTTGTAAAGGTGCTTAGTGATCCTATAGCTTTTCTTTCTTTCCTTGACAGAGGCTTCCTTACTCTTCATGTCATTAGTAAATTGGTAAGGCATCCTTCAGCACTAGGCAGTTCCCAAAATAGGAGAAAATTTTTATCTAATATAAAGCTATCTTTTGTCTCAAATCTTCAAAGTTGTATTGTTGCTCAAGACTTGATGGAATTTTTCCTCATTCTAGTAGAACTTCCTAGTATTAATGCATTCATTTCTTTTATATTTTTGACATGATGTAGTATGCATGCTGGGCTCTACCCTTATGGGAGCCCATTTTTCACCACATGCTATAATGTTGAACAAGATAGTAATACAATGATGAATTTACCTGTTCCTGCACATTCAACAAACAAGTTGAAAAAATAATTATGTTATATGCTCTTTCTGATGGTTAAATCCCATTTGATGATCTGACTTGGCCCTTTGCACATATCTAGTAATGATTTAATTGAATTGATGCATCATAGCTATAGGTTATATGTCTATTGATAGAAACATATGATGAGTTTTTGTATCCTAAGATCTAACAAATCTTTCAATCAATGCAAGTACATCTGAAGACCGGGTACGAGAGGAGCTGAAGATAAGAATATCAAGCTGAAGATAGGAGGATCAACACCAACATTACAAGGCAATGACAGATATGAATTCTCCTTATGTTTTTTTCTTTTCATTAATCTTTAGATATATAGCTTGCACTCTATCTTGTACATGAATTCAATTTAGTCATTCCCACGACTTGTGTGGGACTTTTAACACTTTTTTGATCTTCAATGAATAAGACAAAAACATTATATATATTTGCATTTCTAAATGAATGAAATACAAAATTATAATGCAACTTTTTTAATCTCTTTTTGTTGTAAAATATTGCACAATAAGAATTGAATCATTTGAAAACTTAATATACAAATGATAATGATTAGCATAATTTAATGTAGTACCTTTCACCTTAAAAGTAGTCAGTTGTTCTAGCTCTACCAAAATGAGCTATAGGTGAAATTTTTGGTAACACTAATCACTAGCAACATAAAATTCCATGCTTCTATTCACCAAATTAGGATTAAAAGTGTACACATCATTGTACTTGCTTCAAAATGACGAATCCATCATTAAATTCATGATATTTCATGACACTCCTCATGGGACCATAATATTTGGTTTGGAATAAGTTAGATGAATTCATATATAGACCAAATAATCCATATAAATTAAAGGATCAAGTCACCAAGTGTTGACATAAAAAATAAAAGAAAAATATGATCAAGAATAAAAATATATCCAAAAGGTTGCAAAGGCTTACCAATCCAAATGTAAGAACAAGAAAAAAGTGGATCCAAAAGAAAAATAAATAAAAAATTCCAAACATACCCATCAATCAAAAGAGAAGCATAAGAATAATGTAGATCCCAAGGAAAAAAATATTACATCCAAATGTACAATTCCAAGTGTTAATCCCACCCCAAACCCACAAATCCCTATTCCCCATTCTGATGCGAAATACCCCATCAAAAGCCAATTATCTCTATCCTTAATATCCTAAGTCTATTTTGGGCTCCTATATGTCCCAAAATTAACACTCCTAATTCCTCCATCTCCTAATTCTATGTTGAGTTACTATGTCCCAAAATATAGAATCCTAAGTTCTCCATATCCTCACTCAATTTTGGGTCCAGGCTACGTCCTAAAATCACCTATCCTAATTCCTCCATCTAAATGCTGACATCCACAATCTACAATCCCAACCCATACATATAAATCCTCACCTCCAATATTACCTCTGCATCTAACATTCCAATGAGCATCATGGTGTGTGAAAGTAATTTCCCTAACAACACTTCCTTATGTTGCCACTACTCCATCCTCTCATTCATCCATCTTTCAACATTCACTACATTTAATGTAGCATATCCCTTTCATCCAATATTTTACATAAATCATTATCCATCCTTTATCTTCCCACTCACTTAATCTATCTTAGCAACATCTTTCAACACCTATGGGCATGATGTAATTTATTATGGTCCATAGAAATATTTATTCAAGGGGTACTATACATGTAAAAATATGCTTGATTCCTTTCTCCAACCTCTTATTTGCTAGAGTAAATGGTTTTTACCATTTACCATTCTTAAGTTTTACTTAGGAAAATATTATTATATATTAATTAGTTAGGTGCATATAGTTTTATTAGTTATTGTCAGCTATTTCTTTTACTGACTTGCATCTTTCCTTTATAAGCAAGCTTTTGTACATTATTTGTCATCTCAATTCATTCTTTTTTTATTTCTGGTTGAAGAGCTTTTCTTCTCTCGTATTTGTGAAGGTTTATTTTGTAGATTGTGCTTCTGGGAGATGACTATACACCAACATGGTATTAGAGCTCCTCCTCTTGCTCACCTTCCTGGAGAGTTTCTGTCAAGGAAATCCAGGCATATTTTTTTCCTATTGAAGATTATTGTTGGCATTTGAAATTTATTAAATTTCAAAGTTTCCATTATTGGAGATATTTACAAGCCTCCATTTTGTGTATATAGTTTGTATGGTTGGATGGAGGCATTGTTGGTGCGTTTAAACCCTATGCACTATTTTTTTTTTCTTGAATCTCTATTGTGATTCATCTTTGTTCAGTTCAGGTGTGAAGACTGGCCTTACATCTTTGTTTTGTTGTCATGTGGTTTCCTACCATGAAGTGGGAGATTGATGCCTAATTTGGTCAATTTTGCTTAGGCGAAGGGCTATTGAGAGGCATGTGGGGAGCAAGCACATAGACCTGTTTTTGGTTTTTTGCTGCACAAAGATCCCTATTATGTTTGAAGTTGAGGCATGATTTTCTACTCAAGAGGCACGATTCAAGGCATACATCTGAGTTTGAATTCTTCAACTTTTGGCATGATTCTTCTCTAGGGGAGGCTTTTGTGCCCTTTGCATGTTGTTCCTCTACAATCAAGCATTGCACCCATGGTTTTGGAGAATGTATTGAAGCCACTTTTCTGAAAGAGATGACTATGTTTCAACCTATGTAGGCTATTTTTTTATCTTTTTTTTTTTTGAGTTTATCCTTCATTGCTTTGATACCATGTAGGAGATGGCAACTGCTTCATAGGATCCTCAACCTACAATAATAAACCCCCTCATAGATACATGAGAGAAGCACAAGCTATTTTTCCAAATACCAAAATATGATATTATTTTGAACCAATAATTTTAATATGTTTGTCTTTGCATGGTTTTGCATTATTTATTCTCTACTTGTGTGTATTATTATTTTACTTATATTTGTAATGGTCCTTGTATTATATTGCCACAACAATAAGATGGTCTTTTGTATCATGGTTTCATAAGACATATGCTTGCATGAAACCTTTTGTTTTGGGTTATTCATTTATGCACTTAGCACATCATCACATTTATTTTATACCTTTGTGCATAAAGTCAAGTATCAAGATTTCTTGAACCAAAACAACATGTATCACTCCATCCCTCCACCACTCTCTACATCCTTTCTATCTAAATCTATCCATCTTATTATGTTAAACTTTTCTATCCTTACATATCCTTTTCCCTTTATGCTCCAATCCCTTCATTTTGAAGCACACCTATTTCTTTGACCTCACTTATCATCTTGAGGGGAAATGCCAATATATCCCCTCATCATTACTCCTATCCTTCCAACATCTAGGGTATGCTCCCACTAGTCTCATCCCTTTCTAGCTACTATATTTTATTCTTCTTTGAAACAAGATTGCTTCTTCTAGTTACAATGCCATCTCAAAGAGAGGAAAAATATAAACATATAAAATTAGTGACACCTAACCACATTTGAATTTAACCTATCCTAATGTAATTTTTTTTTTAGACTGTAGGAATTGGTCAGGTATCCATCCCCCTATAAATTGCAGTGCTCTTGATAAATTTTTTCCACATGACCGATGGCACTGGCACGACACACCCTCCAGTACCACGGGTTTGGGGGGAGACTAGATTGTGTGACCTCTTTCCTGCAACAAGATGCTTTAGCCAATCGAGCTAGCCCCCCCCCGCCCCTATCCTAATGTAAATTAAATAATTAAACTATTTAATTAATTTTCATAATCATTCTTTAACCATTAATTCATTAAATAAAAATAACAAATACTTGATTAGTCGATCCTTTATCCTTATTCCTCAATAGTTCACCTTTTATTATATAATTTGAAATTTATTTAATTAAATATCACCTTTTTAGTTTTATCCTACTTGAATTAAATAAATATGAACTATTTATTTAATTCCTCCATTTTCTACTTCAATCTAATTAATTGATTAAAACCAAATATTTGGATATATAATCCATCATGCATTTCTAAATATAAGTAATTTAATTAATCCCATATAATCATACTTATCCCTAAAATATTACAACAAAATCTTAGTCATCCATTTATTCTAAAAAAATTTCAACCCTCCATCTTAGACATGTGATCTCTCACACATGTGAGAGGATTCAGATGTCTCCATCCCTTATCCCTATGTGATATCTCACACATATAAGGGGAGTCACATGTCCCCTTCCCTATGTGTTCTCACACATGTGTGGGAGGACACTTGTTATAAACCCTCTTTCTTATCTATTCTCAAACATGTGTGGGAGGGAACTTGTCACAATCTCTCTTTCTTATGTATCCCAACACATGTGGAGGATTCAATTTCAACCCTTAGATATAGTCAAATCAATATTAACCCTTTAGATCTCATTGATCCTCCTCCATCCAAGTACACCAATTCTAAGGTGCCATTTGGATGCCTTTCATCCACCCTCATCTCTCAACAATTTTTAGCCTTTGATATTCAAATCAAATCTCTCCTAAGGTATTTGCAACAAACCTCTCCATTGAAAAATCAATCTTTCAAATTGAAGAGAAACCACATCAAAATATTATAACAAAAGTATGTCAAGAGGATTGTTGGGAGGTCATTGGAGACTTATTAAGGTTTTGGGTGCTTTGTTTTCTTCAATAAACTAAAATGAAAGTATATGTAGAGTGGTGTAGGAGCACCTAAACACCTTTGTCAAGATTTGATCATTTGATGTTGGTCATAGGTTGAGTTTAGGGAATTTGGGGTTACTTTGAGTCTACTAAAAAGACCATTTAATATGTAATTAGGAGATTTTTGGGTTATAGAAAAAGTTGCTCAAAATGCAAAAAAAGGTTGGTAAGCAAAAATTGACAATTTTGCAACATTTAGGAATGTGAAAGGTCAAGGAAGTTTAGAAAGTAGTTATAGGCATTTTTCAGTAAGAATTTGGAAGGAAAATGTATAAAAATCCTCAATAGGCTCGAGCAATGGTTGTTGAAAAATGTATTGAAGGTTTCCAAAAAGAATACAACACTGTTTCTGCTAATTTTCTGAGTTTCCTAAATTTTTCTCCTTCTATACGGACACGTACAACCATTAAATGATCCGAACCATTTTGTTTCTTTTTGATACATGTTTTTCCTTTCAATTGATTCCATTTTGAGGGTCTAACTTTTTATTTGGAGGGAGAAATCACTCATTCTATGTAACTGCCCTGTTTTAACAATTTTAATTGTTGAGGGTCTTTTAAAATGTCTACATGACCCATTCCACTTTTTGTATCCAATATTTCTCATGAAATGGGTCCTTAATGATGTAAATTATTTGTCCTAATGATTTGGTAGGCACAAAAAGCAATTTGTGTGGCTGGAAATGATGCCCTAGGGTTGATAAATATAATTTTCTGTGTGAAAATGATGGGTTTGTGAAGGGATTTGTCAAATTGTTGATGAAATAGTATGTGTAAGGGTTTTTTAACCTCGTGCAAGGTATTTGTGACTTTTTTGATGCATTGGTTGTGTTTTGTAAAAATGGGATATCAGAGGTTCAATAAACCCTAGGTGTTTTGTATGTGGAGTGACGGTTTCATGGGGTAACACACTAGAAGGTTATCAAGCATTTGGGAAGTACTTCCTTTGGAAATTAGGGCTAATTTAGTAGCCTAAAACAAAGAAATTTTTTTTTTTCTCAATGTTGGGTCAAAGAAACCTATTGTGATCTTTGAGGATAATATGTTGGGATCTGTGACAGGTCTAATTTGATGTTTTGTTGGCCTTTGTATGACCTTCTCTAAAAGATAGGTCCAAGTGTTGTGTTTTGAGGGCTAGAAGCCTCTTGTGTGTGTCTTGGGAAAGTTGGATGTTTTTGTGACCAAAGGTAGATTTCCTTGATTGAGTTGGATCATTTTGTGTTGATTTGGAAGTGTCGACCACCTTGCTTACATCATAGAGGCAAGGTATAAAGGTTTATTGTTTACATTTGAATCTTGTTTCTCCTCCTTATTTCTCATATATAATATATGTGTCCATGATAATAGATACAAAAATATTGGAGTGTCAAATTCCATTGATATTACATCTTTACAATAATTACAATATTGTTGGTTGACAAAAATATTTTAATAAAATATACCAATTACTTACCAAAATTTTCTTATTTCTTCTAATTATGTTGAGAGGTGTAACTTTTTGTAACAATAGAGAAATAAATCATGTTGCGATCGTGAAAAACAATTTAAAGAAAAACTATTAAAAACCAACATTTTTTTTTTTAATATAAAAATCATAACTTTAAAAAATGAAGTAAATAAAATAAGTTGACTCAAAATAAAATAAAAATAACTCTTGAAATAAAAGTAAAATAAACAATATAATAGATAAAATAAAATAATTCTTAAATAATTTAAAAGTAAAATAAATTTAAATATTGAGTACGTAAAAAGGGAAAAAGAAATAGGCGATCTTAGTAAAATCCATACTTTGACTATTATGAACATAATTTTTGAAATTTCTTATTAGCACTTATTGGCTTGGAAAGGTTTGTAAACATAAGTATAAGTGAAGTGAAATCACAATGATTTTCATGAGATTATATATCTATATGAAAAAAAATTTACCGTTTCATTTTCTCCTTCAAAGATTATTACATCATCCAAGAACTTTTTCAAAACTTTCCCTAAATTTGAGCAAGCTTTTAATGTTTCTCTACCTTCATCCATTTGTAGAAATTTGATTAAATACATATAAAAGTATTATATTTTTAGTAATACAAAAGAAACATATAAAATTATATTATAAAGATAAAATTTTATATTATAAATATAAAAATTATCTATTTTCAATCACTAAAATAATTATTCAATACCCATCTATAATAAAAAATTATTTAAATATTAATCAGAAAAGTTACACACCATTAATACAAAATTACTAAAACTTACACTACATTAACACTTTAAACTATAAAACTAACGCTAAATACAAAATTACTAAAACGAAATCAGAGATGCACTCTAATCCGAAGCCATGCCGGGCCAGTTTTCCTGCGGTGAAATTAAAGTTGATGTTGGCGTGTTACTCATGGAGCTCGAAGATTCTTTGCTTTCCTGCAGCATCTCCTTGATGTCCGTGAGACGGGCAACAACTTCTTTCATGGTTGGTCTACAGTCCCTTTCCATAGCAAGGCACTCAAAGGCCAATTCAGCAACTGCAGCAACCGTGACCTCCACCTCGTGATTTCTTTCAATATTCAGATCTGGATCGACCAATTCATCCAACAAACCTCTTCTAATCTTGTCTGTGGCCATATTAGCAAGCTTGATTTCACTTCTATTTCGCATAACATCCACTGCTAATTTGGCAGAGATGATCTCCACCAAAACAACTCCTAAGCTGTAGACATCAGACTTTTCAGTGAGCTGGAAGCACTCATGGTACTCTGGGTCAACATACCCGGGTGTACCTTGCGGAGCAGTTGTGACGTGTGAGACATTCAGAGGCACCAATCTGGAAAGCCCAAAATCTGCAACTTTTGCTCTGAAATGTTCGTCAAGAAGAATGTTACTTGATTTAACATCTCTGTGAAATACAGGCGGATCGATGTTGTGGAGATACGCCAAGGCCTGAGCAGTCTCTATGGCAATGTTCAAGCGAGTTGCCCAAGGCAAGCCTCTGGAAGTTCTTCGGCTCCCATGAAGGTGATCAGACAAGGTCCCATTTGACACAAACTCGTAAACAAGTAGTAGCTTTGGACTCTGCGGGCACGTACAGCCATAGAGACGAACAAGGTTTGGATGACACAGGGATGACAATATTTGTACCTCGTTGATAAATTGTTCAACAGTTCTGGAGCTCTCCTGATAAAGCCTCTTCACAGCTACAGCTCGTCCATCCACAAGTTTACCCAGGTATACCACGCCAAACCCTCCATCTCCAAGTTCGTTCTTCTCGTCAAAGAAATTTGTCGCCTGCTGTAGTTCTTGATAGGGAAATATGGTCAAACTGCCTATCATATACGTTACATGACCTGCTTCCATGTCGCCTCCCTCATAATTACTATAATCACCACCAAGCTTGCGTGTATGAGCCCGCTTTCTTCTCGTCACATACAAAATGCAAAGCACTGCTAGTGCTGCGATCAGTGCGACTCCTCCCATGGAACTACCTGTATTAGAACCTTGTAATATGATCCGAAAGGTTGATGTAAAAAACTACAACACAGTTTTAATTCAGAAATCATATTTACAATATTTTATCAATAAAAAAATTATTAATTATTAAACTAGATTATAGTCTTATAAAAATGAATGAAATAATGTAATAGATGAACAAACTGAAGCATTTTTCTAAAATTATAATGTAATAGATGAACAAACTGAAGCGTTTTCCACACATATTTATCATTAAGTTAGGTAATAATCTTAGAAATTTATTGAAATAATGTAATAGATGATCAAACAGAGCGATTTCCAACACATTTAGCTTTGACATAAAATATTGCGGACAGTAAAGAGGAAGGAATGCTTACCTAGAGCAATAGCAGCCTCTTTCCTTTGCCCGCAATCCTCACAGCCTTCGCTGAAATTCCAATTTATTTCGAACCCGTACTTTATTGATATTTGAAGCAACGTTCGATTACCTCTGGAGAATTTTGGAACAGGTAGATATACCAATGATTTACAATATGTACCCAAATTCATGTCTGAACTGGGAGAATAGTACCAGCTCTTATTACATCCTAAAGCATACACTTCAGTGGGCAGGTTCTCGGTGCACTCTCCCCATAGACTTAAATTCATGTAATCATCAGAAAAGCGAAACTGAGTGCTAGACCAGAATTCCATTGTATGGTTACTGTTCGACGGGTTGCATGTAACTCCCCACATATTTCTATCAATTATTTTAATGTGATTGATAGGAACCCCTTTCTGGTGGTCAGAAGGTCTCGTTACATAGTATTGGTAGCCACTGATGTTAATTAAAGGCATATTCACTCGATGATCACAGTCAAGCTGAAGAGCAGGGTCACCGCAGCCGCTGTTCTTTCTTCCGAAGGGATATTCGAACGAATGATGCCCACATTTGAAGGCTTCTGGACAAGCTTGAGATGAAGAAGCGAGGCATGGCATGAATATTGTGAAGACAAGAAAGAGGAAGCGCCGGCAATAAACAGAGGGTAGACTGAAATGCTGAGGATGGCATAGATGAGGAAGCAGTCCTTCCATTTTCATCTACGTTACAACAGTGTGGAGAAAACAACTAGAAATGAGGTGAAGAAGGGAACATGAATGACAGTTTAATAGCAAAGAAAGAAGGTAGGAGAAGCCACGAAAATGATAAGTCAATATAGCGAAGTCAATACGCCAATTTGACCTTACTTTTGGTACCGACATGAAGAGTCGGAGTGAATACCGCAGTTTGACTGGTTGAATCCTGATAAACATCATAATTCTACACTTGAATCGCGCATATCTATTGACTTCCTGAATTCCACGCGTTTTCTTAACAGAAACATTTGAATTCCGCGAGAGTTACGCTTAGTTTGATTAGTGTTGAAGGTCGCACATCATTATAAAATTATGTTTATGAGACATTTAGCGAAAACCACTCCACTAATAGGGAATTTGCATCCAATATGAAATGTGGTCCTTTCTTCTTGGAGAAAAGTGATTTTCTTGTAAATTGTATTCTGTTTTTAAGAAGTTTATTTATTTATTTATTTATTTTCAGTGTCTTAGCTGATATGTGCTTTGCTCTTTTTTATTATTGTCTCTTTCAGTCATTTTGGTTAGGATGTGCCTCCTCCATGCACTTCTGTGCTCTCTTAAATTCCTTTTCCTTTATTAATATAAAGCGTTTTTATAATAAAAAATAATAAAAAATTGTTGGAGGTTGTGAGATTTGTTTTTTGTTTCCCCGTGAAGTGAAAATTGAATAACTAGTAAGTAAATTGCATAGAAAGAAAATGCATAACATTCAGTATTAATTAGGATAAATTTTGGTCTATTTTTTGACATAATAACAATTTATTTATTTATATATATATTTAATAATTTTGTTAAAAATATAATATATATTTAGTAAATGAGATCAATTGTTAAGTCATTTAAAAAATGATTTTAATATTATTATTAATTTTTTTAATTATAGAATAATATTATTATATTTATTTTTAAAATTTTATGTATTAACTATTATATTATTATATAAATATGTATTATTTATGTCATTATTATATTAATCTATTATATTTATTATTTATGTATTAACAATTATATTTTTTTATAATATAGCATTATATATTATAAGCCAAATTATTTATTATATAAAACTAATATAACATTATGAACTATATTTATTATTATAGATTATGTTATATATAATAAATATTATTAGATCTAATTTAAGATATACTATATGTTATTTATATGTTTAATATTTGTTAAATGTATTATTTAAAAGTATATTAAATTTATAAATATATATATATATATATATATATATATATATATATATATATATATATATATATATATTCTATATAGTATATATTTTATAATAAAAAGTAGTAATTAAATATAAACATAATATATAATTAATATGTGAAATATTTTTTAATTTATTATAAAAATATATTATAAAATAAATATTATATAAAAATATATTATATTTGTACCTAATAATTTCTAATACATAAAAATAACTAAAATTTAAATATTTAGAATTAAAAAAATTATGAAAAATGAGCAAAACAAAAATTAAAAAAGAAAAAATGAAAATAAAAAATCCAAACTTTTAATAAACATACTAAAACCCGTAATTTTCATTTTAATAAACATGCTCTAAAACCCTTGTCAAAGCCTTATTTTTAGGCTGCACAGCTCGCCAAATTGGAGATGGAAGGGAAAGAGGCGGGGAAAGCCGCAGAAATCAACGACAAACAGCCGAAAAAATGGCCAAAAAATGGCAAAAAATGATGAACGGTTGAGATTCGGCCAGAAAACGGTAACGGCGAGGGAAAAACAGTCAGAAAATGGCAAAAAATAGACAAAAAATGTTGAAAAATGATGGACGGTTGAGATTTGTTTCATTGTCAATCAGGGCTTCTTGTTATGTTTCAACTGTTGAAGGAGAAAATGAACTTGGAAAGTTCATATAGGGACACGCCTTCAGCATAATAATGTAATGGTGAACACTTTATAAATGTATTCTTTTATTATTTTTTAATATAATATTTATTATGTGATGATTAACAATAAATGGTGTATTTTTACATTAAAAATTGATATATTTTTTGAATTTAATGTAATTTCATCTCCACATTTATACAAACTAGTTTTGATATTTAGATAATCTTTTTACTTATTTAGTTTAGTTTTGTGACACAAAATTAATCTAGTTTGATTTCTTAACATAAAATTAAGTCTTCAACTTTTAGAGTTTAGAACTCAAGTCAACCATTGCCTACTAGTTATTATGTGTCAATTTGAAGCCAAAATATTTAAAATTATATGTTAGAGTGTTTTATTTAAAGAAACCCTTTACTCACTTTTAGACATCTACAAACTCTAATTCTAATTCACATAAACATTTAATAAACGTCATGGTACTTCATTCCATCATTAACTTACATTAGCTTTTGAAGTAGTGACAAATTAGGCATCTTACATGATTGCTTATTGTCTTTGATATTTGTTTTCAAAATTATTGAATTGAATTTGAAAGCTTTTAAATATAAGAATGTCTTAGGGATTGTACAATCTTCTATCACCCATAAATATTTTTAATGTACAATTCATTTGATTATGTGCATACTATGTTTGTTGTTTGTGTGTTTTTGTTTTATGCATAGAATTTTGTGGTTGCACATATATTGGATAAGACTGTAGAAGGCTTTGTCAAAGACTTTTATTCATGCATAGGTTTATTTGGGATAAGAATAAACTTAGAGATTGTGCATAAGGTTGTAGCTTCTATCTATACATGACTTTTATCCATGTAAACATTATATGGAAGGTAGTTGGGTTCAATGGAAAGGATGTTCACACACACTTTCTAACATGTGGAAAAGCTTAGTAAGCCATTGATGAAGGAGATAAAATGTATTATGAGATGAAAAATTGATGATTGGGATGATGTAGTCGTTAGAATTGTGAAACATGCACAAAACCACAAGCCATAGGATTAAACAATAAACAAATACACCTTCCACACAAGAGATCTACAAACAATATATGTAATATTCCTTAACAAGAAAAAGCTACAAAAGAAAGAGACTCTCAAAAAGATATGGAAGCTCAAGATGATAGTTATAATGAGGGTTGAGTGCTTATAAGAGAAAAACCATAAATGAGAAAGGGATCATATCATGACAAGTGTCAACATCACATGAGATGAGACATAATGATCTAATATTAGCTCAACTAGTAAAAGCATAAAAGTACTCCTCAGTTTAGCTTAAGTGCATGAGAATAAATTAGACCAATAATTAATTATTAGCTAATGCATGATAACTCTAGTAGCCCCCTTAAGATGAACTTATGGAGTAGCTAAAAAATCCTAAAAAGAATGAATGCATGATGGGCCCCATAAAGAAAAGGCCTGGTAAGGTACCCATGTACAAAGAAAAGAACTCTCAAAACTAGAGAAACAAAGAAAACCACATGGGAAAAACTCTTCTCCAAAAGAGAGTAAGTAAAATGAAGGATTGAAGAAGCCTCCAAATCAAGGTGTGAAGGATTGAGAAGCCTCCAACCAAATAATTTCTTGAAATTGAGAAACACGTAGAACATCATTGAAGCACGGAGAAGTTGTAGACAATTATTGAAAGATGATTGTTGAAATGAAGAACCTCTAGAAATAAGAATGCAAGAGTTTCCATATGGTAAATGATCCATCTCACTGAAATGCATGTAACCAGCTGCTGATGTATGTTGCATCCAAAAGTACATAGGAACAAGAACTGTATACATAGATCACTCCAAACCATGAAACCAAGGAAGCATTAACACCAATAGTAGAAACCCCCCCATAATGTTGAAAAGGGAGAGCCATGACAGGTACACTAAAAAATGTGTGAAACCAAGAAGTGCATGTAGGAGAAATAACCTGCAAATAAAAGGGTGTGCAAACTAAGGCACACATGCATGAGGCAAGAATCACCAAGATTCACCACTGTCGTGGAAGGGACACTCACTTGACAAAGGTGTGATGGCAAACCAAAGGTAAACATCAACCCTACCATGGCACTTTATATCATAGTGTGAATACAAAAATCACTATGATGTGCATAATCCTCAAAAAGTATACACCAGAATGGCACTTTATCTCAGTAGGTCTACAAAAGAGAATATGCATGAAAAGGATGTATACAATGTCCAAATAGGACATAATACTAAAAACACATATAGAATAGTAAAAAAAAATTCATCCCACACAAACAAAAAGTTTCCAAGAGCTGAAGTGTCCAAGTAATTCACTAGAGTGCAAAAAAAAAAAATCTAAATAAAATGCACCTGGAGAGGAATATGAAAAAATTTCATGTATGGAAGTGAAGATCTCTAAAAGATGGTTCCAAAATTGCTAGAATCGAGAAAATCAAAGAAACTGGTCAAAAGTTACGAGCTTAGGATTGAAAACAACACCTCTAATTCAACAGGCTATAGAATGTACCAGCAGAAAAAATAGGTAATGAGACCAACACCATTGGAAAGTTGACAAAACCAACTCTCTGATGATATCTCATTTTCCCAAAAATAATATCATATGCCCAAAAACAATATCGTATGCCCAAGTTAGGGCCAAAAGAAAAAAAATACCCCCTTTAGGGCACAAAGGGGTCTTGAAAGGGCCATTTAAGCCAACTATATAAATGTCATCATCATGCTAAAATCATCAAGAATATATACTAAGAATATTATTTTTCTGTCATTTCAAGAAAAGTGATGTAGATATTTGATTAAAAAATTCTTTTTGTTTTAAAAAATCAAACCTCCAAAGTTTTTGCAAAAAAAATTAAACCTACAATTTTTTTTTGAAGAAATCCCACGTGAAATTTTCCAAATTGCAATTAATGGCACTACAATATGGCGTATGAATCCATACCGTTGTACTGTTTTTACCTCGTAGAACATGCCAACAAAAATCACCTCCATTTTTTTTTTCATATTTTCTCAAGAGAACAGTTGATCTTTAGGTTTTTGGTCACTCTAGACACAATGGGGAGGTCTATTTTGTGCCAAAGTGCTCCGAAAATTTATCCACCTCCAAAATTTACAAAAAAAGCAAAGGGGATTCGGATTTAAAGCCTAGAACCCTTGTTGAAGAAAAAACCTCATAAATCAAGAAGGGGTTCATTGAATTCGTGCTTTGATACCATGTTAGAATTGTGAAACAAGCACAAAACCATAAGCCATAGAATCGAATAACAAAAAAATACACCTTCCACGCAAAAGATCTGTAAACAATATATGCAATATTCCTCAACAAGAAAAAGCTACAGAAGCAAGAGACTCTAAAAAAGATATGAAAGCTCAAGATGATAATTACAATGAGGGTTGAGTGCTTATAAAAGAAAAACCCTAAATGAGAAAGGGATCAGATCATGACAAGTGTTAACATCACGTGAGATGAGAAAAAATGATCTAATATTATCTCAACTAATAATTATTAAATTCCTTCATAAATTCCTTTATTCAATCTTCTCAAAATCAACAACACTTGAAGAAATCAACATTATTCAAATTCAACAATCAAACGCTAAACAAATATCATACCATAGGTTCTACTTCAAAATACCACTAACTACTAAGAATATATTCAAACTAGTTTTGGGTTATGTTTCCCTCTTCACCATATTTCTAGAATAGTTTGAATTTTTAAATTCTATTAAGAAATGAAAATTTTATCATAGTTTTACTATGACTACAATCTAAAACTTAAAAAATGCCTCAACAAATCTCAATTCTTCATAGCCACAATATAATCGATCTGATACCATATTAAAAATGGTAGAACAAAGATACATAACATCAAATCAAATCATTGTCACACATAATAAAAGACATAAAATAAGATATTGATTATTCAATTCTTTGGGATAATAATTACATTGATGTGCATTGGCTTTAATAGCTTACATTTCCTATACCAAACTAACTTATGGGAAAGTAACTCCCAAAAACTAACAACTAAGATTATTTGGTTTCTAACTATTAACTACAACTATTTATTTATAAATTGACATCTATATACATTAATTAATTTATTATTATCTAATCTAATATCTATCTAATGATGTAATGAATCCAATATTTTGATTATGAATCAATCAAAGACCAAAAAAGTGAAGTGTGCTTACACAAAGCTAAAATGTTATCCATCCTTATGGTGGGATCATGCGAAAATAGAGAGATGAAAAGTAGGAAAAAATAAGATGAATTCTTGGGATCTAATCATTGCTAAATTTAATACGAAGTTCATATTGGTGAATTAATTAGTCTACATAAAATATTTTAAAATTTTAAAATAAAAGGATTCAAATAATATGGACTATATAGAGAAATTCTATAGGTTCAATGTTCAAGACAACCCCACATAGAGGATATTGGAGAAAATATCTCAATTTCTATAAATTGATTACAAGTGTTAGTTCAATGTGAATTCAGTATGATTGAAGTGAGGTTAGTAGAAAAGGCTTATATGTATGCCTTGAAAGGTAGAGGAGAAGGTGACAAAAAATAATAACTCTAGAGGAGGAGGAAGATTCTTTAGAGGAAGAGAACAATACAATAGTGGTAGAGGACAACAAGGAAAAGGAGAATCCAACATAATATTGAGAAAAAATTATAGTCAAAACACAACATACAAAAAGTAGGGTATGCATGATAATAGGGGTAGCCAAAAAAAGATATGGAAAGATCAAATTACATCATGATAATTAATTTGTAATAAAATAAGGTTAAATGTGATACGTGTAGGCTATAGAAAATATATTGTAGCCATTGAAGAACTTTATTTTTCTAATGCATGTTGTAATGATCTGAACTGAAAGAAATAGGGTGCTCCACCTTTTAGGAGATGAAACACATAAGGGGGGTCCTCCTATTTCACTCTTAGTTCATTAAAGGAAACCATAGAGATCTCAAACTAATGATTCAATTAGGAAAAGAGATTGCTACAAGGTCTCCTTAGGTGTGATTAAAAGGGGGTTCGCCATTAAGCAAATTTTTAGAAATATATAGATGAAAGTATTATGCAAATATAACTATATAACCTAGAATATGAAGCTTGAAATCACAATAATAATCTGAGAATGAATAGAGAAGCACCTAGAAGATTGGAGATGCTCGAAACAAGGTCTGCAATCTTGAAATTATGAATTTTGATGTGAACTGGGACTCATACGCCAGACGGGGTGATTTAGTCCTAGTTTAGGGTTTTTGGCTGAATCTGGAATCTGCAACTGGCAAACCAGGATCTACAAAAAATTACTGAAAAGTGGTATACTAGGACTCATATGCCCAAGGTGGTGATTTAGTCCCAGTATTAGGGTTTGTATGAAACTCTGGTATCCTCTAGTGATCTTTTATAGCTTCTCTCCTATTTGATCTTCAAGTCTGAAAGTTTGAATTTTGGCTTGTGGGTGACTTTACATGAATTTAGATGAATTTTTTTGACAACTTTGACAACTTTCTTCAATCTCACAACTTATTCTCCAAAGGGATCTTTAAGCCCAAAATACCTACATCTACAATCACACATGAAAGGAGAAAAAATGTTGATTTATTAGTGGAAAGGGGTTTGCCTTGGTCAAACACCATTTTGGTAATCAAACCTTGAAATAAAATGAAATGGAATGAAGGAATGATGAATGAACAATACACAATGTTGGTACTCACTAGACCCTTGAGATAAATGTTGCAAACTTGTATGAAATGGCTAGCATGAATGTAAATCTTGATTCTTGATTGATGATATGAGATAATGTCTTGAATGCTTGCTTGAATCATGAAACCTACATCACAAATGTTAGCTAAAAAACACACATGATGCATGGAGACTTTGACATGATGCAAGTGATCTTGAATTGATGCTCCAAAATGCTTGGTAATCAACTCTTTAATGCTCTTGAATTCTCTTGATCTCATAAACTTGCTAGAATACTTGCTCACAAAAGTTGCTAGGAGAAAATATGTGGAATAACCTTGTATTTATACTTGTTTATTCCAAATTTCTTGAAATTACAACACTACAAGCCGACATTAGATCTAGGAGAATAAAATCTTGCCAAGAATTGCATTCAAAATAGGTACAATCTAAAGCGACAGTAGCCTAAGCTTGGGACACAAATTTCAAGAAAATCTAAGTTCTATTTCATATTCAGGATTAGGCCTAGAGACTTAGGCTGGACCCATATGCCCAAGGTAGTGTATGAGTCCCATATCACTAAATCAAGGACTCATAACCCAAAACCATTAAATTATGATTGGTCATTTGATAAGTGTCAGGATTATCTTAAAAAAAATACATTAAATAAGGCATAAAGAAGCCCAATTTTAGCAAGGAGGGCCCAAAAAAGTGTGAAAATGTAAAGGGGTACATTTTTCTACACTACATGATCTACAAATTTAAAGTAAAACAAATTTTGTTAATTGTCGATTTCTTCCATTTTGGTATTAATTGCATTAAAATATGGTTTGGTTGCTAGTTTAGGTTATTTTTCCCTTAAGATAGACTAAATCATTTTGTGAGCACTCATAATGTTATTTTCCTTATTGATTATTTATTTTTCTATTGTGAAAAATAACTCTATTATGCCATTTTATTTTAATATTATTGTTATAATATTTTTAATTGATTTATTTCTTGTACTAGGTTTTGGGTAGTCTTGGTTTATTTTTGAATCTAACAAAAATAAATATAATAAAATACTTATTTTATGAATCTTACTTTGAGGGATATATTCTTACCAAATTTCATGTCATGATGACTTTGTTTGGTCATTAAAAGGGTGGTCTAAAATGATAATTTATATCTAATAAAATATTTCTATGTGGCTTTGAGGGAAACTAAGACCATGTAGAATTTTTAATCAACACACATACACATTAAAAATATTATCTAAAATAAAATAATACACTTTTCTTTGTGTCCAAAGATTTGGGAATACTATTTTATATAATTATTAAATCAACATTCATCTAGAAGTGGTTTAGGGATTTATGCTTCCACCTATTGAAGAATAAGTAATGATATCTTGCCTATTAGGCATGGGATCAACTTTGTCTATAATTTAAAATAGTGCATCAAGGGTGAATGTTGGTATAATAGTAGTAACACTAGCTTGATTAATAATAATACTATAAATATGATGGAAAACAAGAGGTGAGGATATAATACTATTAAGATCAAAGGTAGAACTACAAGGAAAACATGTATTTAAGGTGCTAAAAAGGTGAGATGAATGGATGATATTAGTGGGTAAGGAGAAACAAATTTTACTAATTAGATGAGAGGAAGATGGAACAATAATGGAAGGTGTAATATCAAGGACACTAGAAGAAAGAACATGAGAAGTGGTGGCAACTCCAAAAGTTGTAACATGAGAGGTAAACACAATGAGTGGATCCACATTAGGATGAGAAGATGAGGGATCACAATAGTATGAAAGGTGAGTGGATATGGGGGAATATGCATGATGAAAATAACTAGAGGAATCCATCATAGTAATAATTCCATGAATAATCTCATACTAAATGATGCACCAATTAGTAAATTGTGAAGAGATGTAGCTAATAGTGAAGGAGAAGAAGCATTTATAAACTTATGAAAGTAATATTCTAGTGAGATAGATATTTCTTATCCAATTGTGTATCATGATCAAAATTAAATTTCTCATTATGATTAGCCACACTTGGAATTTCATGAAAAGTGGATTAAGAAGCTATATGAAGATTTGGGTAAGCATTTTTTTATAAAGGTGAATAAAAGTTTTGACTAACTCCTAGCATAATAAACCACTAGAAAGATAGTGAATAAAAGATCAATAGTAGATATAAATGCATATCTCATAAATATAATGCCCTCAAACTAAAATATCAATAATAAAAATAAAAAATAAACCCTTTAAGGAGGTGTAAAATTAGAGGGTTTCACCAAAATGAAAAGGATAAAATTACCTCATTTTACAAAATTCTTAGGGTGAAAAAATTAACCAATAATAAACAAAGAATTTAAGAAACTAGTTGTTGAAATATAGTGGATAATTTCTATATGTGCTAAAATAAATGATTTGAAAAATAAATTAGATAAATAAAGGCACATAGTTGGAAAGTCAATGTAGATGTGTTGTGACAAAAGGTTCAAAGTGATTCATCAATTTATAAGAAATTAAGTAATGATTGGATTAATTCTTTCAAATCAGTAAAGTCGTTGCTTATCATAGTGAGTCACTTCAACAACTATAGTTGTGCTCCTATGGATTTGACTTGTATAAATGTGGATTTGATCTAGATGTTTAGATATGATCTTTGTAAATATTTTTTCATATTCATCCTTTGTTGAGTATCTATTTTTTTCTACATTAAAACCCTGATTGTTTGATTAGGTGTTAGTGAATGACTAGGAATATGCCTTCCTTTAATCAAATATTTAGGATACTAAGCAATATCTTTTGACAATAATTGAAGACAAGTAGGTAAACATGTAGGAAATATCCTAGATGTTGATATAAGTGAGTATTGAAATAATGAATACTCAAATTGTGCCAATGAATGCATCTTAAATGTTCTTGTTAGATTATTTTTAGAATGATCAAAACTAGCACTTGCACCTAAAGGAGGTTCAAGGATTACACTGATAGAAAACTATATGTATGTTGATATGTTAGAGAGTACGTGTGTATGCATGCAAATTCAAATTCTAGTTACATGTGGTTGGATTAAACAATTAATAATAAACGCTAAATAATGGAATGAATAAACTTAGACAATTCTAGATTTTCACTTAAATAAATTAAGTATTATTTGATTAGGAAATATTTGCATACAAATTTAAACATAAAGCAATGCAAATAAAAAAGAAAGTTGCCATCAAATTGACAAAAACACTCCAAATGCAAATAGAATGTTCCCATCTAGACTTTGTCAAATCAATATTTATCTGAATTTTATGTGAAAAGTGAGATTTTGGAGGCTTTTACCATTAAATATTAGCTGGTTTATCATTCAAAGGTAGCTGAAACTTGTTTTCCAATGACTCAACAATGGTTTGCAGGTGAGAGACTTGTTTCAAGGTCAAATCTCACACTATATCTAGCCTATCGACTAATTAAATAAAGTTAATCCCTAAATATAAATCTAAAGATGTAAATGCTTAATAACTAGTTAGATAATTAGATGAGCCTTACATTTGAATTTGAAATGTAAACACTTAGTGATCATTTCCATAAATAATGCAATCAATCTAGATTAATTGTGCAAATTGTAAATTGAACATTTTAATTAAAACACAATAAAATAATAAAACAGATCCCCCAAACAAGTACAAATGGAAATAAATATAATTCATATTATATTTCAAACTTTCAAACATAAATCATATACAAATATCATTAGATACAAAAATAGCCAAAACAAAATGATTGCAAAAAGAATAGAAAAAATGCAGAGCATTTTGGTTTAACTTCGGCCTAATGTGTGCCACAGTTGCTAAAAAAATAGAATAACTAGAATGAGCTCAGATATTCAGTGTAATCCAAAGCCAGGATTAGTTTTCTGGTAGCCAAGTTAGAGAAGATGTTGGCGTGATGTTTATGAACTTGGCAGATTCTGTGCTTTACTGTAGCATTTCCATGATTTCGTTGATTTGAATTTGACAATTTAATTAGGAAAATGTTCATTATTCAAGATTATTAAATTAATGCTTTTTGGGTAGAATATCAAATATGTTTGAAATAAATTACTAAATCAAGTTTGGGCATGACTTCTTCGGGAAGTTTGAATTTTGTTTTTTTGGCATTAGTAGTGGTGCAAGATGAGGTTTCTTCTTTGGTAGCTTTTTCGGGTGCATGATTTTGTGTTTTCAACACTTAGCTTGAGGAGTTAAAATTCTTCACATGCAAGCCACTCATGCTAGGTGTTGGGATTTGGGGTTACAAGGTTTGACATCCTTTATTACTTATTTTTGCAGTTTGGATTGAGTTTATGCTTGTTTCTCTATTTATAGGTTGTGGCTCTCCCACAAAGGCTGATAAACCCATTGTAGGGATAATATCTGAGGCTAGAAAAACAAGGAGATTTGGACTCAAAGACAGTGGCTTTGAGGATGTACAGGTTTGACTTCACACAAAAGTTACATTGGTGCCAAAAGATGGCTTTTTTGTGGATTTTTGGTTGAGTTGTTTGGTAGGGTTTTTGTTTTGGAGTGCTAAGATTTTGGTATAATTTTAAATTTATGTTGTTATCAATTTGGTAGCTATTTTATTAGAGTTTATTTATGTTTTTATGCTTCCCAAACTCTATTTAGAGTGCTTGTGATTTTGTAATTGAAAATACAATGTTTTGGTTACAATTTGTGGGTTTGTTTTCCCATCTTCATTATGCAAATTACAATAAGGTTTTGGATATTGTTTGCTTCTGTCATGAACAAAAAATTAGTGTTTTAAAACTTTTAATACTAGCAACAAGTCATTCTTTTTCCTTTGGTACAATATTGTATGTTAGATATAAAGAAAATGGTTGATTTCTCATTGCACTCGATTTCTCCTTTTAAGAGTTTTTGAGAAAATATTTAATGAAAAATTTAAAATGTTTGTATGGGATATTATAGTGGTATTAGAGCTCTAATCTTGCTATCCTAAGGGTTTAAACATTTCTATGCAGCCAAGAAACAAGGAAAACAGGTATTTGCAATAGGAGAAGCATAAGGAAATTGCCTCAAATCCTCAACTAGAAGGAAGTATAGTTGTGTCTTCAAGGGATAAGACAATGGTTGATGTAGATGAAATGAAAAATAAATTTCTCCAAGAACTAAAAAGGATTCAAAAATTCATTGTTGATGGTCTTTCTGAGACAAGAGAGATGATGAGGTTATTGGCTAAGAAAATACAAAACTCAACAACACCTAATGACAAGGGTAGCACTTACGAGTCTTAGCAGAGCTTGATACAAAACCCTCAAAATCATTTTTTTTACTTGAAGGTGATTCTCCAACAACTAAACCAACTCCTAATCCCATGGAGGAGTTGGATAAAGAGCTCACAACAATTCAAGTGTCCTATGAGAATCAAGATGAAGGGTTTAAAAGTGTAGTCTCATACAATGACTATGTCTCTCAAATGAAAAGTTTGATAGCAGTAAGGGGTTATAAGCACCACCATGATTCTGGTGGGGGAGAATTTAAGAGAAAAATAAATAAAATTTTAGCACCTACCTTTGATGGAATTGAAAAAATCTCAGCCATAGCGTGGTTACAAAAAATACAGATCTATTTTACACCTAGTCCAATGAGGGAACAAGATGCCATACAATATGCAACCTTGCACATGGAGTGAGCCACCTATGATTGATGGTACCATGGAATGAATACTCAAGGTCATGATAAGGTAACTTATTTTGATGATTTCATTCAAAGGTTAATTGATAGATTTGAGCTTAAAGATGAAGAGGAGTATTTTAAGGAATTATCTAGTTTGAAACAAATAAATCCCATAGATGAGTATGTTGAAATTTTTTAGAATGTTGTTGTTATGGTGTTGGATATGTTTGAAAAAAGGATCATATACCTTTTCTTGGAAGGTCTTGAAGAATCTATTAAGGGACTTGTTAAGGAATTCTCATCCACCACCTTGTAGGAAGCAATAAAAATAAGTTTGTAGCTTGAAGTATCCATGCCCAAGAAAGTGAGTGTCCATCAAACTAAACCTCCAAACCCATGGCAACATAAAGGGAATTTGAAAAAAAAGACCCCCACAGTCCCCCCATAAAAATAATGTTCCAAAGTCAGTTGGGAAGAGGTTGGATGATGTGAAAAAATATGAACTTTGAAGGAAGAAGCTTTCTTTTACCTATAGGGAACCATGGTCTCAAGGGAATATATGTTTAGGAAAAGGGATAGGTGCATTTTATTGAGGTGATTTCATATTCAGATACATATGATAATGAGGATTTCCATGACTCCAAAGAGGAGGAAAAGTTAGAGGAAGAAAAAGAAAATAGCAAGGGAGTTACCGTAGCATCCATATTAGGAGCACCTAGGTATCATCCTTTCAGAGCTCAAGGAGTTATAACTGGACAAAGGAAAATCAGCTCAAGGAGTTATAATTGGACAAAGGAAAATCATTCTCATAGATAGTGGTGCAAAAAAAAATTTATAGATGAAGGTTATGTGTCAAAGAGAGGGTTGAAGACTAAATACTTTGAAGGTTTTAGTGTTACTATTGTTGATGGTTTTACTATACCGTGCACCCAAACGGTTTGAAAAATCAAAATAACCCTGAATGACTATGAGGTATGTGATGAATTTTATGTGGTTGGAATAGGGGAAGCTAATGTGGTATTGGGGTTTAGTGGCTGCATTCTATTGGAGGATACTATACAAACCACCAAACCACATGGAGTTCAAGTTCCAAGCCAATGGGAAAGAGATTGTGTTAAGAGGCCTTTCAAATGGAGCACCTAGAGTGGTTTCAACCAAGAGGATGGAAACGAATTTCAAAAGGAGACAAGTAGCTTGGGTAGCAATAATATTGATCCATACAACCAGATTTTTTAAGAAGCAAGGTAAAAATCATTTTGAAATTCAGTCCATTCTTGATAAGCATAGTCTTATTTTCAATGACTTGCCTCCTGGATTACCACTAGATAGAGAGTTAGAAAATGTTTAATTAAGTTAGAGCAAGGATACAAACCTATGATTACTACTCCCTACTATCACCCAAGGAGTTATAAGGAGGAAATAGAAAAATCCATCCAAGAGCTTCTTGATTTGGGTATGATAAGGTCTAGTTCAAGTCCATTTACCTCTTTTGTAGTCCTAGTTAAAAAGAAGGATGGGACAATGAGAATGTGCATAGACTATAGAGCCTTAAACAAGAAAAAAATTAAGAATGGGTATCCCATACCAAGGATAGATGAACTTATTAAAATGAGTTACATGGAGCGGTTTACTTTTGTTACACCCCAAATGTAGAGTTGTTATTTACTATTACTGCATAGGGTAAATATGGATGTAATGTGAATTATGGAAATGAATAAATTATGCTTGTACCTTGTTATCAATATGAATGTTATCTCATTTGATGATTGTATCATTTGAATGCTATTTTAGTTTATGTTATTCATGGTAAAATACTACATATATGTGAATGAAATGTTATTGAATTATTATTATTCTAGCTTTGAAGATGTTTATGTATACTGCATATTGTTATGAAAAATTGATTGTCATGTGCATGTGTTAGTGGATGTAGGTATGTGTTACATTCCTCCAGGTGGAGGGGAAGTATCACTCGAGAGAAGATCTTCGTTGGGTAACTGGTAAAAGTAAACTATCTAAGCATAAAACACACACCACATTAGAAAGATTGAGTTGAGGTAGTTTGAGGGTAATAGGTAAGTAATCCTTAGTTGATATGTTTGCATTAGAGGGTCTTGTTTACTTCTGCATGGTTTGGGTGATGTTTATCTATTTGAGCTTTTGAGATCTTTCTTGTGCTATTATGATCATATGGAAAAGTGGGATGTATGTGGAAGTATGTTTATATATATGCACATGCAGGTCAATGGGATCTAATGGCATGTATATGCATATGTATAGATATACCACACATACACACTTATCAATATGATGGTAAACGTGAATGTATATATGTGAAACATATGTGAACATATATATGTATAGTATATACACATGTATATCCATATGTATATGTATATCAATACATGTGTTCGTTGGCGAATGGACACACTTATACAAATGCATCGATATAGATATAACTACACATACGTGTACATAGAGGTATATACATTTATACATATTAATGCACACATTTAGTATAATGTGTTTATTAAATATATTCCTTCCTGTACTCTTAAATATATATATATATCGAATCTATGCTTACATTATAAACTTACGATATATATAATATATATTTTAATAGATATATAAATATATATACAGTCACATATATATAAATGCATGTTATGTATTTAAGTATATATATGTATATAATATATATATTATATATATTTTTATATAATAATATATATCAAACATATTAAATATGTCAATTGAGATCGACTGTCTCTTATTCTTTAAAACTGATTCATAAGGTTGTTTAATAGTCAATAAAGACTATGGAATGAAGGTTGATGTTGACCATGTCTATGGAAGTCGATTTACAAGATTTTAACTCCTAGTGGAAACTGATTATCATAGTGAATGGCATGCGGTATATGGCATAGCATTGCGTTTGATATTGTTGGTTGTAGAATGTTTGACTTGGTCGACGTGTTTAATGAAACCATGCTTGAATTTGTCTCACGTATTAAACTATTTATGTTGATTCATATACCTGATGGGTAGATAGAAATCTGCTATCATATATTGGAAGTTGATTGAGTTCTGCTACACCAAATATGAATGAAATAGAATAGTAGATGACACCACCTTTGAGTTTGAATTGTTGTAGATGTCTTCTCTTTGTAGCAATTTGAATTCTCCATGTGTATTTGGATTAATTCTTTGAATTTCTATCATGGAAACTAGTTGATCTATAAGAGGTTTTGCTGAGTTTGTGCTTAGTTCATAGCCACCTTAATGTTGAGTTGCTTTGCATGGAGCTTGTTGTCTTTTTACATGCCTAAACTATAGGCTTTGAGTTTGCTTGGTTGCTCTATAAATGTCTAAACCATTTCATTGTGAGGGACACATTCTTTCAAGAGATAACACATCTTTTTCTTTTCATATATATGTATATTTCTAGCCATACCTTGCTTTGTATTGTGAGAGAGATAGAAGTGAGATCATATAGTTGAGAGGAGATTATATTTTGAGAGAAGCAAGCTACCAACAAGTGAGATAGAGATAGTTTGATATTCTTAAGAAGCAAATTATCAATCCATTTGTTGTTGGAGAGGGGTGCATTGTTGTCTTTAGTTGGATAAGCGATAACAGGCATGAGGATCCCTTCTTCTTTATTATTTTACTTTGAATGGTTTGTTTTGCATGCATGGTTGAGATGTCTTTCCAGTATATGCATTAGAAAGTTTAGATTACTTTGAAAAGGAAAATGAAGTTATTATGTTGTTTTTATAATGTGTTTTTATTTACTCCATAGTAGGAGATGCATGTTTATCATATGTATTATATACTAGGTATGATTGAACATGAAAATCCCATATGGTGCATTTAGCTAATATACTGATTTATCTAGGAAAGCTTGAGTTTACTCCTAGGATAGACAATCTAGTATGGGAGGGATTTTTAAGTACTTTTAAGTAGGGTTATCCAAGTATATAGGTTATCTTTGGAATGATAGAATATCCATTGAAGGAAATACCCAACTTATGTACTTACTAGTTAAGTAGGTTTATTCCAAGTAGATTAATATGGTTGTAGGTTATCTAGGATGATGAACTATCCATTGAAGGAAATACCTATGTGTAGCTTAAGATAGCCTTAAGTCAAATTGGCCCTGAGTAGTGTATGTGATAACTGACTCTCAATAGGAGCATTGAATGTAACACTTTGAAAAAATTAGTGTGAATGTCCAAGAATCCACTCGAGATTGTGTTGCTATCAAGACTAGAAAACTGTCAGTTCACCATGATCCAGTATTACATGCTTGACAAAGATTGTGGGATTACAAGTTCTAGTTATGTAGGACAAAACACTATGCTTAGTTGGTTGTCGTTATTGGCAACTCTACCAATCTCTTCATCGAAGGGAAGGGCCATCTATCAATTGATAGATGTGTGGGGGACCACTTTATGAGTCCGTGGTTGGCAGAAAAGTTAGTGTGTGATGCTTGTCCTCCATAGTAGGTGACAAAAGAACTAAGATTTGAAAGGAAGGATCCTGGACTATCTTATAACTATTTATTATAAAGCGAGCTTTGAGTTATGTTTGTAAATGTATGTATTCTTACATTGATGTATTATATGAAATGAAAATGAATTCATGATGCATTATTATTTGCATCTTGATTGGAAATTATCAATAAAGAAAAAGAAAAAAAATATTTGCAATGGCATGTTACTTGTTTATTTACTCGTAAAGTGTACAATTATAAATTTTTACTTCACTAAAGGGTTGGTACCTTACATGTGGTATCAAAGCTATCAGGTTTAGCTTTGGAACCTATGAGATCATCATTCTTTCCATCCGACATTATCTAATGTTGGAAAATTCTTGTGTCAAGATGGTGCATCTTGGATTAATGACTCGAAAGTCAATAATTAGAAACGGGTGTTTCATGAAGGTCAAGAAGGAAATAGAAGCCATTGTTAGAACCATAGAGGGAACCAACTGTGATAATGCTATCTAGTTGAGTGACACCAAAAAATTTAGTCACATGCTTTCTTAGATCAGTGATGTGAAGAGGAAGATGAAGATGGAGGATGTATGTACAATTACCTACCAGCCATCTCACCAGAAAAGTCTGAGTCATTACCACTTTCCAAGGATATGCCTTCAGAAGAAAGTGCTAGCCCAACATTCATCTTTAGGGATCCCAAAGTTCTACCATTGGTTGAACTAATAGCAATTTCTTCAAGTAAAGAGTTTGAGGGATATGTACCATAGACACCACCAGACAAGAAATGGTCTCATAAACAAATATGCCTATGAAAAATGTAGACTATATTGTTGATGGACACCATATTGACATTGGCTTTAGAAATTATGTATCGAATGATAAATTTGAAGGTTATTATCCTTTTTTGGATAGGTACGAGCAAATGAGAGATGAATAGAAAGATAGGGAAAAACAACTGTCTTAGTCTGAAGGGTATACTCCTTTAAGTTATGTGTCAGAGAGTGAATTCGAAGGATAGTCTCTGCTTGACTATCTGAATAGTCACTCCATGTAATCGAAAGGATATTGAAATCCTCAAGAAATGAATAAAAATTATGTGTTTATCAAAGAAGTTTGTGCTTAATCTTATGTGGACTTCTTGTGTACATGTGAACGTTTACTTTTATTTTTTTCATAAGATATTTGATAACATAATTTAGTCTAACATGGATAAAACATTCATGTAAAAACTAATCATATAAGCATGGTGAGGACATGAACTAATCCCAGTGGAAGTCAGGATGTTGGACAAGGAACCACTAGAGTAGAGGCTAGGCTTGACCAAATCTTGGCAAGGTTGGCTAACCTTGAACAAGAAAGAGTTAAGGATAGGGTAGAAAAGGAAGTACCCATCAATGATCATGAGGGAGAAAATTATTCTTATGGGAATAATGAAAACCATAATCATGAGAAGGAAAAATCACCTACACCAATGTTCGTGGAAAGGAATAAGAAGCTTGTAGATTCCAAACTTTCCAGGGACATGAAAAAGGTTATTCCACCTAAGTTTGATGGAATTTTTGGAGGTGATGAGGCTGAGGTGTGGCTTGTACAAATGGAAAAGTATTTTGAAATACAAAACTATGATGAAGTTACTAAAGCCACATGGGGTGTGTATTAGTTAGTAGGGGAAGCCTCTAATTGGTGGATGAACAAAAAGTTGAAACTTAATACCAAATCATGGAAGCTAACATCGGGAGAATTTGTGGAGATTTTCCACAAAATATGGTTACCACAACTTTATTATGACCAAAAACTCTCTGATTTCCAGGGTTTGAAGCAAGGTAACATGATGGTTAACGAATACTGGGAGAAGTTTACACAACTTTTGTGTTATGTTCCCATATATCATAAGGATGAGCACTTTCATATTAGGAAATTTATAATGGGACTCAATGGTCAAATTGGAGGTGAAGTGGATATGCATGGTCCAACAACAATAGATCTTGTATATGAGAAAGCAATTAAGTAGGGGCAAAAGCTTAGGGCTAATTCCACTTGTCAAGAAAGAAAAGAGAAAAAAAAGGATGTGGAAGTTCCTAACAAGATGGTTCCTAAGAAGGAGGAATCAACACAAAATTTTCCAAGGAAAAAGGGGAAATGATTCCACAATAATGGAATGGAGATTATGAGAGAGCGGAAAAAGAATGATATTAGCATGGGTAATACCAACAAGGCTAGTGAAAATACCAATAAATCTAGAAAAACCATAGGGAAAAGAGGGCCACCTACAAGATGTTTATATGTAGAGGGGATCACCATGCTAATGAGTGTCCCAATAAAATTTTTGGATCACAACAATATGGTAACCCATTACCCACTCAACAAGAATGTTTTAGTATAATATACATGCAGTAGTGGGTGATCAATAGGTAGAGTACCAAGTAACTCTAGTCGAAATGCCAGGTATTTTGTTTAGCCTACCTATTTCAATTCTTATTGATACTGGTGCAACTGAGAATTTCATTTCACCTAGAATAGATAAACAATTATCTAGAAAGGTGGGACACATGGCAATGTCTTGGAATGTAGAATATGCAAATTAGACAATAGCAAAGGTGGATCAATATCTATTCGAGGCTAGAATAGAACTACCTAGTTTTACTACAGAAGCTAATCTTTATGTCGCACCTCTAGGATCATATGATGTTATCCTAGGAATGAATTGGTTGTGGAAACATAGGGCTAAGGTAGACTGCCATGCTAAGATTGTAGAATGCCTAGATGATTTTGGAAATCAATTTTAATTCCAAGGGATACCTAGGGAGGTTAGGGTTCAACAAATTACAACAATGTAACTTATAAGAGCTAAGAAGAAATGGTGTAAACTCTTTGCCGTAAAGATTGAAGAACTTGAGAAGGATAGAGATGATTCGAAGTTCCAAAGTTTATAGGAACTAGAAGATGAGGAAATAGATGAAACTGGAAAATTAGATATGGAGAAGTATCCAATATTAAGGAAATGTTTGGATGTGTTTCCAGAGGAGTTACCAAGGTTTCCTTCAAAAAGAATATTTGACTTCTCAATAGATATTGTTTCAGGGTCAAAACTTATTTCTAAGGTACCCTATAGGATGACAACCATTGAACTTATGGAACTTAGGACACAAGTGGATGAATTGTTGTCGAAACGACTGATAAGACCAAGTGTATCACCTTGGGGAGTGCCAACCATCTTTGTTAAGAAGAAGGATGGTACATTGTGTTTGTACATCAACTATCATATGCTTAACAAAGCTACGATTAAGAATAAGCACATCTGTTGCCATGCATTGACGACCTTTTTGATCAAATGAGGGGTGTCGTCATATTCTCTAAAATAGATCCGAGATTTAGATATCACCAATTGAGGGTTAAAGATGATATCTTTAAAACTGCATTCAAAACCAGATATGGACACTATGAGTTCACCTTTTTACCTTTCGGTTTAACAAATGCACCTGCAACATTCATGAACCTAATGAATAGTGTGTTTATGGATTACCTTGAAAAATTTGAACTAGTTTTTATAGATGATATTTTGATTTATTCTAGAGATGTGGAAGAATATTGCAAGCATTTAGAAATGGTCCTACAACGTTTGAGAGAGCATAGGTTGTATGGTAAACTTTCCAAGTGTACATTCTTCCAAAAGAGGGTACATTATATAGGTCATGTGATTTCGACAGAGGGAATTGTTGTAGATCTAGCTAAGATTAAAGCAATAATTGAGTGGCCTATACCTAAGAATGTATCGAAGGTAAGAAGTTTCATGGGTTTGGAAAGATATTACAGGAATTTTTTTTGGAAAACTTTTCTAAGATTGCTTTTCCAATTACTTTTTTGCAAAAGAAAGGAAGGAGATTTTAATGGACTAAGAAGTGTCAAAAGGATTTTGACCTATTCAAGGAGAAATTAACCACTATTCCACTGATCTTAAAAGTACCAGAACCTGAAGGTAACTTTACGGTTATCATGGATGCATGTAGAGAAGGGTTAGGAGGTATGTTGATGCAAGATGGGAAAGTAATTGCCTATGAATCTAGAAAGCTAAAACCATATGAGATGAATTATGCATCGCATGATTTAGAGTTGGTAGTTGTAGTTCATGGATTGCAAATGTGGAGCCGACACTATTTGCTAGGAAAACCCTTTGCGTTGAAAACTGACCATAATGGGTTAAAGTAACTTTTTACTCAATCCAATCTGAATTCCAAACAAAGAATATGGTTAGAGTTAATAGCTTACTATGATTTTGAATATCAGTTATATTAAGGGAAAAGGAAATTGGGTTGCCGATGCATTAATTCGAAGATGACACATTGCTTCTATAGTAACAATCCAAACCAATTTCAAGGGGAAAGTACTCCAAAAGTTCAAAGAGGATGAGTATTACTTGCAAGTGAAGCAAGCACTCACAGATAATCCACAAGATTATAGGTATGAAGGTTTTCAATTTGAACCTAATGAAATACTTAGTTATAGGGGTAGAAAGTATGTACCCGACATAAAGGAATTAAGAAATTTGGTATGGAAGGAAATACATGAAGCACTGTACTTTGGACATCCTGGAGTGAAGAAAATGATGGCTGATGTAAAACCATTATACTTTTGGAAGGGGATGAAGGGAGATGCCGCTAGTTTTGTAGCTAGCTTTCTTAAGTGTCAAAGGGTGAAAGCTAAGCATCATCATCCTACAGGCTTGTTATACCCACATGATATACCATAAAAGAAGTGGCAAGTCATAAGTATGGAATTTGTGCAAGGATTGTGTATGTCAAGGAATAAGCAAAATGCCATACTGGTGGTAGTAGATAAGCTTACAAAAGTAGCGCATTTTATATTAGGGAACCTAACTGATAGAGCACCTGTCATAGCAAGAAAATTTGTGTAGGAAGGGTTTAGATTGCATGGAATTCCTGAAAAGATAATTTCGGATAGGGATGCACAAGTCACTTCTAGGTTTTGGAAAACCTTGTTTTTTGCACTAGGGACTCAATTAAATATAAGCTTAGCATACATCATCCAAAAATGGATGGGAAAATGGAAAGGGTAAACCAAGTGTTGAAGATCTACTTAAGATGTATTGTATGGATCAGCAGTACAAGTGGGAGGATTACTTACCTTTAGTTGAATTTTATTACAATAAATCTTATCATGTTCTGCAATTAAAATGGCTCCTTTTGAAGCTTTGTATGGTCAAAAGTGTTGAACTCCTATAAGTTGGGATAAACTTGAGGATTGAGTAAGTATTGGGCCAAAAATGTTGGCTAAAATGGATGAAAAAGTTAAGGTAGTTAAGAAAAGGTTCTAGTTGAAGCTAACGATCGACAGAGAAGCTACAATGACGCTAAGAGAGTGTCCCATAATTTTTCCTTAGGTGACAAAGTTTTGTTGAGAGTGAAACCTCACAAGAGCTCCATTAAATTTGGAAAGTCTTCTAAGTTAGCCCCGTATTATGTTGGACCTTTTGAGATTCTAGAGGAAGTGAATCTAGTAGCCTATCGGATTGCATTGCCAACAACTCTTGCCATAATGCATAATGTCTTCCATGTGTCCTACCTTAAAAATTATATACTAGGGGATAATCATGTAATTGATTGGATTGCTTTACAGGTACACGACCCCCAAGTAGTAACTCTCGAGATCGTCAAGGTGCTAGGAAGATGTACACTACACTCGTGTAAAAGAGAAGTCTTGCAGTGCAAAGTCCAGTGGGACCAGTCTACAGAAGACTCAACTACTTGGGAGGACTATCCTGAAATTCAGAAAAATGTACTCATATTCTTAATGCTTTTGAGAATGTTGAATAACGTAATGTTAATTGTTATGTTTTAATAATACCTTAGGTTATTGGCGATGATAATTCATAAGGGGGGGAGTATGTTACACCCCAAATGTAGAGTTACTATTTACTTTTACTGCATAGGGTAAATATGGATGTAATGTGAATTCTAGAGATGAATAAATTATGCTTGTACCTTGTTATCAATATGAATGTTATCTCATTTGTTGATTGTATTGTTTGAATGTTATTTCAGTTGATGTTATTCATGGTAAAATACTGCATATATGCTAATGAAAGGTTATTGAATTATTCTTATTCTACCTTTGAAGATGTTTATGTATACTATATATTGTTATGAACAATTGACTGTCGTGTGCATGTGTTAGTGGATGTAGGTATGTGTTACATTCCTCCAGGTGGAGGGGAAGTATCACTCAAGAGAAGATCTTGGTTGGGTAACTGGTAAAAGTAAACTATTTGAGCATAAAACATACAACACATTATAAAGATTGAGTTGAATTAGTTTGAGGGTAATAGGTAAGTCATCCTTAGCTGATATGTTTGCATTAGAGGGTCTAGTTTACTTCTGCATGGTTTGGGTGATGTTTATGTATTTGAGCTTTTGAGATCTTTCTTGTGCTATTCTGATCATATGGACAAGTGGGATGTATGTGTAAGTATGTCTATATAAATGCACATGTAGGTCGATGGGATCTAACGACACGTATATACATATGTATAGATATACCACACATACAGACTTATCGATATGATGGTAAACGTGAATGGCTATATGTGAAATGGATGTGAACATATATATATGCGTGTGTGTTTGTGTGTGTGTGTAGTATATACACGTATCCATATGTATATGTATATCGATACATGCGTACGTTGGTGAATGGACACACTCATACAGATGCATCAATATAGATATACTTACACATATGTGTACATAGAGGTATATACATTTATACATATATATATGCACACATTTAGTATAATGTGTTTACTAAATATATTCTTGCTTGTACTCTCATATTTATATATATATCGAATGTATGCTTACATTATAAACTTACGATATATATATGAATAAATATATAATATATATATATATATGTAAATATATATATTAATAGATATATAAATATACACACACACAAACATATATATATATATATAAATACATGTTATATATTTAAGTATTTATGTATTTAATATAAATTATATATATTTATATATATAATACTATATATATATTTAACATATTAAATATGTCAATTGAGATTGACTATCTCTTATTCTTTAAAGCCGATTCATGAGGCTATTTAATAGTCAATATAGACTACGGAATGAAGGTCAATGTTGACCATGTCTATGGAAGCTGATTTAAAAGCTTTTAACTTCTAGTGGAAACTAATTATCATAGTGAACGACATGTGATATATGGTGTATCATTGCATTTGATATTGCTTGTTGTAGAATGCTTGACTTGGTTGACGTGTTTAATGAGACCATGCTTGACTTTCTCTCATGTATTAAACTGTTTATGTTGATTCATATACAGGTGATGGGTCGATAGAAATTTGTTGTCATATATTGGAAGTTGACTGAGTTTTGCTACACCAAATATGAAGGAAATAGAATAGTAGATGGCGCCACCTATGAGTTTGAATTGTTGTAGATGTCTTCTCTTTGCAGGAATTCGAATTCTCTATGTGCATTTGGAATAAATATTTGAATTTTCATCATGGAAACTAGTTGATTTGTAGGAGGTTTTGTTGAGTCTGAGCTTAGTTGATCACCACCTTAATACTGAGTTTCTTTGCATGGAGCTTGTTGTCTTTTTACATGCCTAAACTGTAGGCTTTGAGGTTACTTGGTTGCTCTATAAAAATCTGAACCATTTCATTGTGAGGGACATCATTCTTTCAATAGATAACACATCTTTTGCATTTCACATTTCTGTATATTTCCAGCCATACCTTGCTTTGTATTGTGAGAGAGATAGAAGTGAGATCATATAGTTGAGAGGATATTATATTTTGAGAGAAGTAAGCTACCAACAAGTGAGATAGAGATAGTTTGATATTCTTGAGAAACTGATTATCAATCCATTTGCTATTGGAGAGGGCTGCATTGTTGTCTATAGTTGGATAAGTGATAATAGGGATGATGATCCCTTCTTCTTTATTATTTTACTTTGAATGGTGTGTTTTGCATGCATGGTTGAGATGTCTTTCCAGTATATGCATTAGAAAGTTTAGATTACTTTGTAAAGGAAAATGAAGTTATTATGTTATTTTCATAATGTGTTTTTATGTACTCCATAGTAGGAGATGGTTGTTTATCATAGGTATTATATACTAGGTATGAATGAACATGAAAAGCACATATCGTGCATTTAGCTAAGATATTCATTTATCTAGGAAAGCTTGAGTTTACTCCTAGGATAGACAATTGATCCAGGAGGATCCAAGAATCTCAAAAATATCACAGTCTCAAAATCTCTCAGAACTGACATCATTGGATAGAGCTTGCTAACATGATCTTGATGCAACCTATATTGCGTCAACAAGAGGTCATATGCAAGAGTTATGCTTGGTTAAAGGTTTGCTCAAACAGGCGAATCAAGCATTCGAAAAGATGAAATTTGATTGTCTCAAATTCAAGAAAAAATGACACCAAGTCGTAGTGCTTGTCGTGCTGATTCTGGAACTATCCTCAGTTTTGAAAATGGAGTCCGTATGAGAAAAATAGAGCTAGTCAAAGTTTTAGTCAAAATGATGATGTCAGCATGTGACATGGCAATTGACTAGATGGTGACATGGGAGTTGCAGGTGATGTGGCAAAAATCTCACAAAATTCACGTACCATGCTTTATTTTTAAAAATAAGGTGTGGAGGATTATTTTATCTCACAAAAATCCATCGAATTTTGTGGGATCCCAATCGGATTTGGTGGGATCCAAATCTCCTAAAAATCAACGAAAATTAACTCATGTGAAAAAAACAAAACCTCCTAAAATAACACTAAATTGTTATTTTATTTTTAAACTCAACCCCATAAACTCAAATAGCCCGTGAATATAATAAGACAAAGGATTAAAAAAAAAATTCCAAATGTTTTATTAAGGGGTTGTTTAATGTTTTTATTTTTAAAATGGGGAAGTTATTGTTTTATATAAACGTGTTAGTGTCTTTTTTGTAAGGCTTATAATTATAAAAGCCAAAGGAGGGGGGTTAAATTGTTATTTTATTTATTATGGTGGTTTTTAACCCCATATGCAAAATTTATGTATAAAAGAAGGTGATGTGATAGGGCCTTTATGCATTTTTTGAGGGAAAATTTAATACTCTTTTGAGGAATTTTTGGGAGAGAAATTACAAGGTGTTGTTACACCAAAAATTGTAAAATTGCAAAGAGAGATTGTGAGTGATTAAAGCTTGGATATTGTAAGAAGGCTATTGAAGCTTGGTGATATCAATAAAGCGGTCCAACGTTGAGAAGCAGACCCGAAGACGTAGCTCAAATTGAGTGAACTCTGTTATCAAATTGTTTGTGTCTCTCCTCTATCTCTTTCTTGTTCTCTCATTTATTTCAGTGTTATGTTCTCTCATGAGTGTTATTATAGACAACTGATTAAAAGTGTTTGAAAGCATTACTTAGTTTCATAATTTCAACGATTAAGATACATAATCATGCATTACTGTTGGATCGGGAATTAAATCTATATTCAGATTAAGTTTTGGGAAACTTTAACATCCTAGTTTACAGATCAACAATCCAGTATGGGAGGGATTTTTAAGTACTTACTTGTAAGTAGGGTTATCCAAGTATATAGGCTATCTTTGGAATGATGGAGTATCCATTGAAGTAAATTTATAACTTGTGTACTTAGTAGTTAAGTAGGTTTATTCCAAGTAGATTAATATGATTGTAGGTTATCTGGGATGATGGACTATCCATTAAAGGGAATACCTATGCATAATTTAAGATAGCCTTAAGTTAAATCGGCCCTGAGTAGTGTATGTGATACATGACTCTCAGTAGGAATACTGAATGTAACACTTTGGCCAAAGTAGTGTGAATGTCTAATCCACTCTAGATTGTGTAACACTGTTAGTTCACTGTGATCCAGTATTACATGCTAGATAGAGGTTGTGGGATTTAAATTTCTAGTTATGTAGGACACAAGACTATGCTCAGTTGGTTGTCATTATTGGTTACTCTACCAATCTCTTCATCGAAGGGAAGGACATCAAATGATAGATGTGCGGGGGACCACAATATGAGTCCGTAGTTGGTGGAAAAGTGCTTGAGTGATACTTCTCCTCCATAGTAGGTGACAAAAGAACCAAGATTTGAAAGGAAGGATCATGGACCATTTTACAACTATTTGTTCTAAATCTTCTTTGAGCTATGTTTGTAAATGTATGTATTCTTACATTGATGTATTATATGAAATGAAAAGGAATTCATGTTGCATTATGATATGTATCTTGATTGGAGATTATTAATAAAGAAAAAGAAAAAAAATATTTGCAATGGCATGCTACTTGTTTATTTACTCATAAAGTATAAAATTAGAAATTTTTACTTCGTTAAAGGGTTAGTACGTCACAACTTCTCTAAAATAGATCTGAGATATAGGGTTACCATCAAATTTGTATGAGGAAAGAAGATGTAGAGAAGACTGATTTTCGTTGCCACTATGGTTATTTTGAGTTTCTTGTCATGCCATTTGGTCTCACAAATGCACCAACAACTTTCCAATTTGCAATGAATAAAGTTTTCAATAGGAAACTTAGAATTTTTTTTTGTGTCCTTTGATGATATATTGATTTATAGTCAAATTTGGAAGGAGAATCTAGAACACTTGGATATGGTTTTGGGTATTTTGGAGCAACAATCCTTTTATGCTAATTTCTCTAAATATGAATTTGAGCTGATTGAAATTTTGTATTTGGGACACATCATAAGCTCACAAGGAGTGCAAGTTGACCCGCATAAGATACATGCTATAATAGATTGGCCACCACCCACCAATCTTACTCAGTTGAGAGGGTTCTTTGGGTTATGCAACTACTATAGAAGATTTGTAAGAGGTTTCTCTCAGCTTGCTGCCCCCTTTACTAATTTGAATAAGAAAGGAGCCTTTGTTTGGATGGAAGAAGCTCAAGGTACATTTGAAACACTCAAAAAGGTAATGAGCTCTTGTCCATTGCTTGCAATTCCGAATTTGTCTCTTCCATTTTTTGTTGAATGTTATGCTTTTGGGGAAGGTATTGGGGCCATTATAACTGAAAGGGGACATTCTATAGCATTTGAATGTATAAAACTAAATCCTTTTGAAATGGGGTATTCTATTTATGATAAAGAAATGTTGGAAATTATGCATGCTCTAGACAAGTTCAAACAATATCTAGTTTGTGGTAAGTTTATGGTTAAGACTAATCATAATAGTCTGAAATTCCTTTTGAATCAAAAGGATTTGAATGATCATGAACAAAAATGGGTGAGTAAACTACATGCTTATGATTTTGAGATTGAATATATAAAAGGAAAGAAAAATGTAGTTGTTGATGCACCTTCTAGGAAGCCTTCCTTATGCTCTCTTTCTACTATCACTATTGATTGGAAAGTAAGTATAATTTCATAATATGCTAAGGTTTTATTTTCTACTGAGATTTTGGATGGGAAGGTGGAAGATGATAGGTACACGATTTTTGATGGTTTAATCTTTTACAAGAACATGGTATACTTGGTATCGGGTTCTAAGATCAAGGAGAAGACAATAAGGGTTTTCCATGATACTCCTTTGGCTAGTCACCAAGGGTATTATAAGACATAAGAAATCCTGAGAAAATTTTTCCTGGAAGGGAATGAAAGAATATATCTTCACTCATATTAGGTAATACATGGTATGTTAACAAAATAAGGGTGAGCGGATTTTTCCAGTAGGTTTGCTTCAGCCACTCCCAATTCCTGATCACAAGTGGGAAAACATATCCATGGACTTCATCACTAGTTTTCTAAATCTTAAGGTAAATATTGTATATTTGTGGTGGTAGATAGTTTGAAAAAGTATGCACATTTCTTTCCTATCACTTTTGAATTTAAGGCACCTCAAGTAGCAAATTTATTTTTTAGAGAACTTTTCATATTACATGGGTTGCCTAGGAACATTGTTAGTGATAGGGAAAAAAAATGTCTCAGTTCTTGTTGGAAGGAATTATTTCATTGACAGGTATCAAACTTATTCCTAGCACAAGATACATCCAAAAATGGATGGGAAAACATAAATTGTCAATATGTGGATAGAGGGCTATTTGAGAAATTATGTTTCAAATCAGCAAGGTGCTTGGGTGAAGTGGTTACCACTAGTAAAAAAACAACAATATATGACTAAATAAACTACTAAAAATTGCATATAAATGACTAATTTTGGTCACGTGACCATTAGTAGTTTATTGCCAACCATTTATAACGCGACCAAATTTATGACTAAACTATTTTAGTCATTTATCTAGTCATTGAGTTGGTCATTGATTTGGTCATTGATTTAGTCATTAATTTATTTATTGATTGTTGTTAACCGGTCATTTATTTAGTCATGGTAGTGATTTATTTAGTCATATATTTAGTCATTAATTTAGTCATGGATTGTTGTTAACTAGTCGTTTATTTAGTCATTGCAATCATTTATTTAGTCATTGTAGTCATTTTTTTAATCATTGTTTAGTCATTTATTTAGTCATTGTAGTCATTTTAGTCATTGTAATAATTTATTTAGTCATTGTTTAGTCATTTATTTAGTCATGGTAGTCATTTATTTAGTCATTTATAAACTAAAATAATCATAACACTTCAACAAATATGCTCAAAGGATTGAAAATAATTCATTGTGTATATTCAAAATGTATATAAAATATGTTACAAAGAACTCTATACATAGAGTTTTGAAGACAAAATGTTTTGCAGTATGCAAATTGCTAATTTATTATGCTTTTAAAACTAAAAAAAACTAAAACTAAAGCTAAGAACTCTATACATAGAGTTTTGAAGACAAAATCTTTCTGCAGTATGCAAACTGCTGATTTATTATGCTTTTAAAACTGAAAAAAACTAAAACTAAAACTAAAAATCCATCGATGTGAATGCATTTCTTCAATGATGTCATTGTTGCACATGGGTTGCACTATAAATGGATCTAAAAGGCACTGGTTTTGCATTTTCTCCTTGCTATGTACCTACCCACAATTAAAAAAACTCAAAATTTGTTAATATTTTTAAAAGACTTATGAAACTTTGAAATATGAAAAACAAAGTGGGATGATAAAAAATTTCATTGAGTATTGCCAAAATACAACTCTATACACTTTTATATACTTTTTTATATATACACGAACATTTACTATTAATATAAAAAAGACTATAAAATAAAAACTTATATAATATCCCTGAACATTTACCATTTTTTTTAAAGATCAATATAGGCTCCTTGCAAACTGTATGATTATAGATTAGATTCAAATAAAAAAAATAGCTGATAATAATAATAAATCTAGTTTAATAAACCAAATTATATCTAATGTACGCCTAGATATATCTTTTTGGAGGCACCTATAATATAAATAAAATAAAATAATCATTAAATAGCTCTAAAGTAAAAAGTAAAACAACTCTTAAGTAAATAAAATAACCTAAGAGTGATAAAATAACCTAATTATAGTATTACATATATTTTTTAAATAATAGAGACATTTAATAAAATTTGAATAATTAATAAAAGAAGGAAATGATTTAATATTAATTAAATTAAAAAATTTAATTATTAATATTAATGATAATAGAGTGGGAGTTATATGTATAATTCAGATAAAAGATTGAAGAGAATAAAAGCATATAAATAAAGAGTAAAACTGAAAGATGTCAAATCAACAATAATATATATAGCAAGAGAGAGAGTCAATTTATTTGAGTTTTCAATTACTACTATAAGGGCTTGTACACCAATTTTTTCTTATAATTTAGAAATCATTACTTAAATTTTTAATAGAAGTTCTAAATGAAATATCTTAATTTTTCTTAAAATTGTTTAATTAAGATAATCATTAGCCTTTTCATTCTATTATAAAATTATCAAAACTTACATTAACATCATGTAAAAACATTATTTTTTAACATAATCTTCCTTGACACTAACTTTCTTGTCTTATTGAAGTTTCATTATTATCTTTGAACAACTTAATTAAATGTGAATTCATAAATACTAAACATTTCAAATTATATATATATATATATATATTAACCTTTTTTAATCCTATGTGAATTTACTAACAATTTTTTTTAACAATTTGTACAAAAATAATAAAATATATAATTTATTTTTATATTTTTATAATTGAAATTTGAATGTCTTATATATTTGATATGTTATTATTATTTTTAACTACAATGCTACTTTACTTTCAATTCTTATTACCACATTATAATCTACTTCATTCGTTTGTAAACATTCATATTTCCTCTGAAATTATCAACTCTAATTTTATCTAAAATTAAAATAGATCCTCTAAAAAGAATGTATACTTTTAACTATCAAAATACTACTGATAGATCATTGTTAATAGATCATTAAATTCAATCTGAATGTCAATTAAAAAAAAAACTTAAAAATTTATATCTAAAAACACTCAATATGAAAAATTAATGCTAAAAATGGGGAGTTTTGAGTAATTACTTGGTAAAACAACAAGATCCTTAATACTTAATCCTTTGTTGGCAAAAGAAGTATTAAGCTGGGAGAAGTTGGAAGTAGGGACAGGAATATTTGAGAATGCTTCAGATGCATTTGATATTCGTCCATCTCTGTGACTAGTTGGAACATTCCAGCGTGGCTCTCCATGCTATATCCAACATTTTATTACAAAAAATAAAGCTCCAAACATTTTCACCCCAACAAAGAAATAAATAATTGAACATTAAATACCAATAATTTAAATAAAATACTCACACAAGGCTTTCTCCAAATCTTTGCAAAAAAATATCTGTTAAAATGGCAACACCAATAGATTAAAGAAACATGTTCTTACAACAACCAATATAGCATCTCTGGCCATTAATGTGACAATGTCGGTGCATGAAACAACCCCTAGGCAATTCTTTACTACAGCAGTCTTGGCCTCATCTATTAGATTAAAGCCCCTGAGTGTTAGATTGGGAGTTGCATCCCTTTTTGCAGTACCATTGATAGAATTCAACAGCACAGATCCATTGCATCCCTGTTGGATCATAAAATAGTATTGTGATCTAAAACTACTAATTTAAAGAAATAATAAAGATTAGTTGTTATATATACTAACCCTAACAAATCAGTCATGGAAATGCATCCTGACAAGGGGAGCAGCCATCTCTCAAACCAAGCTTATATGCTTTTTCACAACATTTAGAATAATCTTTTCGGCTTGTGGGCAGACACTATTGTAGAACCCTAATTTTAGCCCCTATCCTTCATTTTTGCTTAAAATGCAGACAGTGACAATGAACACAATAAGAAAACTCTTATTATGAAGATATCAAATCCTCTAATACTCCAATTATGGTATTCCATGAGATCAAATTTCTTTGAGGAATTTTGTCAAACAAATTGTGCGCCTTACCTCTATCTCCGCATTTTGTTTCAAAAATTTCTTTGAGATATTCTATCAAGCAGTTAGCGCGCCTTGTCTCTACCTCTACTTCCTTCACATGGGTTTCGCTCTTCCAAACTCTTCCTCCCTAGTATTGACCTTTCACTTCTCCGATTTGGCGAGCTGCAGCCTGAAATAAGGTTTCGACGAAGGTTTTAGAGTTTGTTTATTAAAATGAAAATTACGGCCAAATGGATTTTCCCGCCCATCATGCCTGCCAAGTATTTTCCCGCTAAAATAAAAATTCAAAATGGAATCCAAATTAAATAAATTAAAATATATAAATCTTCCACTTTTATACAATAGATATTATTAAATATATTATAATAAATATTATTATATATTATAATATTATAATATTATATTGTATTATTATATAATATTATATTATATTATATTATATTATATTATATTATATTATATTATATTATATTATTATAATATTATATTATATTATATTATAAATATTATATTATATTATATTATTATATAATATATAATATATACTATATATATTATTAATATTATAATATAATATTATATAATATTGTAATATATAATATATAATATATATAATAATATATAATATTATAATATTATATATTATATATTATTATATATATTATATATTATATATACAATATTATATAATATTATATTATATTATATATTATTAATATTATAATATAATATATAATATTTTTAATATTATAATATTATATTATTATATAATATTAAATACATTATAATATAAATCTAATATTATAATATTAATAAAAGTTAATATTATTAAATATATTATAATATTATATTATATTATTATATATTATAATATTATAATATTATATTATATTAGTATATAATATTATATTATATTATAATATTATATTATATATATTATTAATATTATAATATATTATATATTAATATAATATTTTTTAATATTATAATATTATATTATTATATAATATTAAATACATTATAATATAAATCTAATATTATAATATTAATAAAAGTTAAATAATGTAAATGTTAAATATTTTTATAAAATATGTGAAGGCCTTAAGACTACACCGAGAGGCAATGTCTTCCACGCAATAGGTACTTTTGGTGCACCAAGCAACCTAGGTGGCCAAATGGACTGCTTAGGTAGGGGTCCCATGAGGGGGGCTTAAGCTCTATGGATTATGATAAAATTTGAAAGAAAAAAGAATAGAGGAGTAATAGCTATTTATTTAATCATTTATTTAGTCATTTATTTAGTCATTTTTATTTGTCTAACCAATTATTTAGTTGTGATTTTACTTGATGACCAAATTAGTCACTTATGATGATCAAATTAGTCATTTATTTGCCAAATTCTACTAGTGTTAGTCACGTGACTAAAAGTTTTAGTAACATGACTAAAAGTTTTAGTCACGTAGTCATTTATTTGTCAAATTCTACTAGTGTACACATAGGGGAGTACTGTAACAACACATCTCATCATATGTCTATTAGAATGTCTCCTTTTTGTGCTCTCTATAACTATGATGCTCTTTCTTTTTCTGACTTGTTTTTAAATAGTAGAGTCCCTACAACAAGTGACTTTATCTAGCAAAGCCAAGAGATTTTAAGGTCTCTTAAAGATAATTTGACACATGCTCATAATCAACAAAAGATATATGTAGATAAGAAGAGGACTTAGAGAGTTTTTTAAGTGGGTGATTTGGTCTTTCCAATGTTGCATCCATACAAGCAAAGTTCCTTGAAGAGGAGTGGAGCAAAGAAGCTCAAACCAAAATTTTATGGGCCCTACAAAGTCACTAGGAAGGTTGGGGAGGTTGCATATGAGTTGGAGCTGCCATTGCGTTGCAAGATACACACTTTTTTCCATGTATCATGTTTGAAGAAGGTTGTAGGACATCAAGTTATGAATTATCCTATTATGCCACCATTTGATGATGAAGGGAGACTGATTTTAGTACTTAAGGAGATTCTAGAAATAAGAGAGAAGAAGCTACAAAATAGAAGGATCACTGAACACTTGGTTAAGTGGAAGGATTTTCCTATTGAGGATGCAACATGGGAAGCTTCAAAGGTTCTTAATCATCCAAACTTATTTTCCTTGAGTACACACAATCTTTTGGAGGGAGGACTTGTCATGTCCCCTTTCTAATATTAGAAACTTTCTATTTTTAGCAAGTCTGGTGTCTTGAAAAAGTAGATTTGAATTTGATAATTTAATCGGTAAAAGGTTAATTATTCAATATTATTAAATTAATAATTTTTGGGGAGAATATCAAATATGTTTGAAATAAATTATTAAATCAAGTTTGGGTGACTTCTTGGGGAATATTGATTTTTTCTATTTTTTGGCATTGATAGTGGTGTAAGATGAGGTTTCTTCTTTGTCAACTTTTCTGGGTGCATGATTTTGTGTTTTCAACACTTGGCTTGAGGAGTTACAATTCTTCAAATGCAATAAACTCATGTTGGGAATTGAGATTTGGGGCTGCAAAGTTTGAAATCCTTTATTACTTTTTTTTTGTAGTTTGGATTGAGTTTATGCTTGTTTCTCTATTCACATGATGTGGCTCTCTTGCAAAGGTTGATAAACCATTGTAGGGATAATATATGAGGCTGGAAAACTAAGGATATTTGGACTTAATGACAGTGGCTATGAGGGTCTATAGGCACATGACTTCACACAGAAGTTGCATTAGTTCTGAAAGATGGATTTTTTGTGGATTTTTGGTTGAGTTGTTTGGCAGTGTTTATGTTTTGGAGTGCTCAAAATTTGACACAATTTTAGATTGTTGTTATTAGTTTGGTACCTATTTTATTAGAGTTTATTCATGTATTTATGCTTCCAAGACTCTATTTAGAGTGCTGGTGATTTTGTAATTGAAAATACAATGTTTTGGTTGTAATTTGTGGGTTTGTTTGCCCATCTTCATTGTGCAAATTGTGATAGGGTTTTGGATATTGTTTTCTGCTATCATGAATAGAAAATTAGTTTTTTAAAAAAATTAATATTATAAAAAAGTCATGATTTTTCTCTTGGAACAATATTCTATGTTAATAAAAAAGAAAATGGTTGATTTTTCATTGCACCCGATTTCTCCTTTTAAGAGTTTTTGAGAAAATCTTTAATGGAAGATTTAAAATGTTTGTAAGGGATATTACACAAATATATATAGATATAAAGGTATTAGAAGATGGAAATGAAGATAAAGAGGGAAAGATATGTCTATATATAAAGAGGGATAGAGGTATACATACATACATACATACATACATACATATATATATATATATACATATATATATATATAGAGAGAGAGAGATGTCTTTGCCTCCATCTCTATCTCTATGTTTCTCATCATCACTAAATCTCTCTTTCTCTCTCTCCCCTATTTCCTGAGCTATATTTTTCTTCTATTCTTTGATTCTCTTATATCTCTCCCTTACTCTTTTTCTATCCCTATTTATCTCCCCCCCTCTCTCTCTATATATATATATTTGTCTCCTATTTATCTTTATCTCTCTATCTATTTATCTCACTCTCTTAATGTGACTATCTATAGATCTATGTCTCCCCTCTTCTATCTTTTCCTCTCTCTCTATCTCTCTTACTATATCTATCTCTTTCCCTCTCCTTATTTATCTCTCTTAGTATCTTTATCTCTTTCTCTCTCCCTCTAGATTCCTTTGTATTTCTACCTCTATATTTATATCTTTATCTCATTATATCTCTTTGTATCCCTCTCTAATTATCTATTCTCTCTCCTCTCTTTTTGTATCTCCCTCTTGATCTATCTATCTGAAAGAGTTGTGGAAGGTCAATTACGAAACTTTTTGGTCTATTTTTTGTATACATTTTTGTAGTACATGAGGTAAACTAGTGGGCCATTTATCAAATTATGTTGTTTGTTTAGCAAAGGTCTCAATGGAGAAGTGATAGCTTCAAATAAAATATGCATATACTTACATGGATCCAAACATGAATAAAACCAAACCTCTAAATTAAAAAGATAATCAAGCTCCATTACCAATAGGCACATGTTATGTTTGCAATAGGGAGAGAGAGGGAGAGGGAGAGATGGATAGAGGAGGGAAGAGAGAGAGAGAGAGAGAGAGAGAGAGAGAGAGAGAGAGAGAGGTTATGATAAAGAGATGGAGAGGAATATAGAGATAGAGGTGGATATGGAAATTGAGGAGAGGGATATGGAGAGGAAAGGGAGGGAGAAAGTGATGCAATGCATGGGTCTCTAACTACTCAATCAATATAAACTTGATTGATCTCAACCAATTCTTTCTTGTCCTTGCAACTAGGACTCAATCTTCCTTCACAAATCTCTTGATTCCAAACACTCAAACTGAGAATAAGGCATAAAAATTATCGTTGAACACTCAACCACCATAATCAACATAAAAATGACTAACACAAACCCAAACACCAACTTAAACATCTCAACCATGATTAATCCAAATGAAGACTATCCCAATTCAACAACTTTTGTCCAAAATAGGACTATAACAACTCTGCCATTATAGGATATTCAATAAATGGACTCCAAAAAATTTTAAATTCACTAATACCTATTAGAAATGGGATCAACAGAAAAACCCAAGCATCCTTTAAAAAAAAAAAACTCAAGAAAGACTCACACATCATCATCAAATCCCTCAAATTCACCACTATACTTACTTTTACCAGTCTTTTCCTTCATTTACAGACCTAGGGCTTCATGATAACTACCCAAAACCACATTTCCATGCTCTGCAACCTTGAGATTTTTTAAAATACACTTTAATCTTTCATCTCACCAATTTTTAGGTGATTCCCATGGTGAAAAAATGGAGAAATACAATTTTAAGTGCACACTGCTTACCCTAGATCAGGGTTTTACCTGCCTAAACAAAATTTTCTATAACTTACACAAAACATAATGGATTTTTATGAAACCAGATGCAAATTAGACTCACAGGGCTTCAACCTGCAATGGAGGAGGACAGGTTAAAGGACAATACTTGGCCGTATAATGTCCTAAAAATAATGAAAATGCTAGAAAATAATAGAAAACTAAACTTTTCATTAATTTTCACACTCCTACATCATCCTCCTACTTTCCTTGAAGTTTGTGAAGCTTCAAATTGCTTTTATAAACTAGAAAAAATGCCTAAAACCAACTCTCCAACTTCTTGACCTTGCACATTCCCCCATTTTACAATTTGTTGCATTTTTAAAATATTGCTTAACAACTTTTTGTCAGTTTTTGCAAATTTTACACTTTATGCCAAAATTAACTATCTAAAACCTATTACAAGCCTAATGTGGCCATTTATACCTTATTACAACATGAAATCATCTAGACTAAATCAAAATCCTAAAATTTCCTCATGGAGGCATGTTCTTGCAAGGGTGCACCTACACCATTCTCCCCGCCAAAAGAAAACTCCAAGTCCTCTTGGACTAAATGTAGTAGAAAAAATTTATCATTACCTACTCTTCCTTGTGGTCTTCTATGCCCTACTACTTAAAACATCTTCATCTTCACCTTTGGCTTAAGTTGTTCTATGCCAACTTGCTTCCACTTTGTCTTTTCTCTATGAATCTGCTCCTTCATGCCCTGATATGTCACAATCACTATCTCAAGTCTTTGTCCTTCTCCAATCTTCTGTATCTTGTCCATTAATTTGTTCCTCAAAAGAGTTATCACAACAATGAATTAGTATAGTGTCTCTACAATATATACCTTCAACTCTTTTTGTATCTTCAAGAGGGATTCATCATTTCCCTCCAAAATCAATTCATCCTTCACCTCTGCTACACTTTCACCTTCATGCTTTGGAATGGCTGCAATGTCCTTGTCTTCTTCATCCAAGAATTCTTCTTTTGCATCTTCAAATTCTTCTTCTTCTTGTATTATCTTCATATGTCTTCTCCTTTTGACTATCTTCTTAATGGGCCATACAAATTTCTTCTTCATGGTCAAGTGCCAACTGAATTCTCTTTTGAACAAATGCTCCATCTCTTCTTCATTTCTTATCATCTCTTCCATAGCCTGCCTTATTTGTCTTATCTCTTTCTCAATCTCTCTTTGTCTCATCTTTTCCTCTTTCCTCTTCCTCTCTTTTTCTGCTTTCTTTTGTGACTCTGCTACCTGCAAATGCTTTCTTAACAAATCCATCTTCTCTTTACTCAAGAAAGTCCCTCCTTGCTTCCTCTTCACTTTGCATCACCTAGGTCTTTCCACTTTTCCTCTACCTAGTCTCTTGGCCATCAGGTTCCTTCCTCAACTTGCACAAACACACAAACACATACAAACAAACTCCAAACTCTCTCTCAGCCCAGACCTTCTGAGCTCTAATACCAATTAATGCAATGGAAGGGTCTCTAACTACTCAATCAATCTCAACTTGACTAATCTCAACTAATTCTTGCTCGTCCTTGCAACTAGGACTCAATCTTCCTTCGCAAATCTCTTGATTCTAAACACTCAAACTAAGAATAAGGCATAAAAATTATTTTTGAACCCTAAACCACCATAAGCAACATCAAAATGACTGAAAAAAACCCAAACACCAACTTAAACATCTCAACCATGAGTAATCCAAAGGTAGATTTTCCCAATTCAACAACTTATGTCCAAACTAAGACTGTAACAACTCTGCCATCATAGGAAAACCAATAAATGGAATCCAAAAAATTTTAAATTAATCAATATCTATTAGAAATGGGATCAACATACACCCAAGAATAATTTTAAAATAATAAAACTCAAGAAAGACTCACACATCATCATCAAATCGCTTAAATTCATTACTGTACTTACTTTTACCAGTCTTTTCCTTCATTTACATACCTAGGGCTTCGTGATAATTGCCCAAAACCACCTTTCCACACTCTACAACCTTGAGATCTTTTAAAATACACTTTAATCTTTCATCTCAACAATTTTCAAGTGATTCCCACATTGAAAAAATGGAGAAATAAAATTTTAAGTGCACGTTGCTCACCCCAGATTAGGGTTTTACCCGCCTGAACAAAATTTTCTATAACTTACCGAAAATAGAATCATTTTTTATGAAACAAGATGAAAATTAATGTAGACCCACAAAGCTTCAACCTAAAATGGAGGAGGAGAGGTTAAAGGATAGTACTTGGCCGTACAATGGCTTGAAATAATGAAAATGCTAGAAAATAACAAAAAACTAAACTTTTCATTAATTTTCACACTCCTACATCATCCTCCTAACTTCCTCAAAGTTTTTGAAGCTTCAAATTGATTTGATCAACCAGAACCAATTCCTAAAACTAAATCTTCAACTACTTAACCTTTGGCATTCCCCCATTTTACAATTTGTTGCATTTTTACAATATTGCTTGACAACATTTTGTCAATTTTTGCAAATTTTACACTTTATGCCCAAATTAACCCAAATTAACTATCTAAGACCTTTTACAAGACAAATGTGGCCATTAATACCTTATTACAACATGAAATCATCTAGAATAAATCAAAATCCTAAAATTGCCTCATGGAGGCATGTTCTTGCAAGTGTGCACTTGCACCAGAAAGAGAGAGAGTAGAGAGGAATAGATAGATATCTCTCCATATCTCTATTTTTATTTCTCTTTCCCTCTATTTCTATTTTTGTTTCTCTCTTCTCTCTTTTTTATCTCCCTCTTTCTCTCTCTATCCCTCCATTTCTATGTTTGTTTCTCTCTCTCTCTTTGTCTCATTTGCCCCCCTTTCTTTCTATTTTTTCTCCATTTGCTTATTTATATCTTATCTCTATTTTCATGTCATTGAAATTCCTCATGTGTATGTTCCAAGTTTCAATGTAGGCTTGTAGTTTGGATTGGGTCAATAGAGCTAAGGAGATGGAAATTTGAAACCTTAAAATTGCAAATTTGTTGGTGGTTTGTTTCTTTGATTAACTTGACAGATTTGGCATAAGGTAAATCCCAAGGATTTATGAGAAAAATAACATTAGGCAAGGTTATGGTAAAAACATGGTAAGAGAGGATGCAATAGATGGATCACTGATGGGCTCCTACATGAAACCTAATGCTTAAGAAAAGATAAGATTGTGTTAATGATTATATATTATTATTTATATATCTCTCTCTTTGTATAATTTTCTCTCCCTCTATTTCTTTATCTTCCTTTATTTATCTTTTTCTCCCTTTTCTTGTCTATATCTTATCTCTATTCTTATGTCAATTGACATCCCCTGTGTGTTTGTTCCAAGTTTCAATGTAGGCTTGTATTTAGATTGGGCCGATATAGATGAACAAACAAACATTTGAAACCTTGAAGTTGTAAAATTATTGGTGTTTTGTTTCTTTGATTGGTGATACATTTGGAAGAAGGTAAAGCCCAAGGCTTTATGAGAAAAACAAAATGGGGAAAGGCTATGGTAAAACCATCAAAAGAGAGCATGCAATTGATGGACCACGAATGGGCTTTTGCACGAAAATCAAGGCTTAAGAAACAACAAGATTATACTAATGATGATTTATATTATTATTTATATATTATTCAATATACTTATATTATATTCTAATATTTATATATTTACATTACATTGTTTATTATACTTATATCATATACTATTATAAATTTTATATTACACTATATAATATATAAATAATAAATAAAATAATTATACAATGTGTGGTAGGGTAGGTGACTTTCCACACTAGTAGTTGTGGAAAGCCCGAGGAAATATGTGATTGGTGGAGCAATGGATAGGTGGGTGACTTGGTTGATGTTGGGTTGATGTGGCACCACTTGGTGTTGGGTCACGTGGGTTGCTTACATGGCAATGTTATTTGATTGTTTGGCAGCAGTGTAGGACCTGTGATTTTCCCTAACAAAATTTATTGGCAATCCTTTCGAAGTGAATGATTGCAACGTCACCTAGTGTTATATGAAGCTTGATTCCATAGCCCTGCTTTGTCTTTTCACTAGTGGCATGAGCAAATTGATAGTAATTCTCATGCGTGTGGTGGTGATTGAGCATTAGATACATGCTAGTTTCTCGTTGGGAACGTTTAATCATGTCTATTTTAATTATGGAAATGTCATGTCTTCTCCTAGTTTCACTCAAAACAACAATTACAAAATTTTCTGGTGCAAGTTTATATTCTCCAAAGGAACGTCAATTGTATTATGCAAAGTGGTAGCAGTGAGTTTGAGTTTTCGAGAAGGATAGAAGAGTGTTCTAAATTTGTACTGTGCATGTCTGTTGAAACCTTGATGAGTATAGGGGCGGGCACTCCAATTCAGTTGGATAGCGTAGTAAGGAAAATGGCCTTCACAAGCCTATCATTGACCAAAGGCTCAAATGGGTTCTTAAAAAACATGACTCCCTCATTCTAGCTACAGTAAAGATGGTTCTGGGTCAGTGTTTCATGGAGGATTCAGAGTCTTTTCAAGTAGAAACGAACATTTCTTTGCATTTTCTAGTGGTGGTGTTGGACATAAGGATGTCGAAGAAGGTGGCTGAGCTTCTGGTAAGGAAAATGTTCAAGGCGGATTTGTTGGTTGGTCTCAAGGAAGTCATTTATGCTGCCTCGCCTGGCATGGGGGTACCTCGCTCTTGGGACCTCCATCTGATTCACGTGTTACGTGAAGTAGCGAAATACTACCTCTTCGTCCTTGACCTCAAAGGTATGGACCTGGTAGAACACAAGCATGTAGTAGTTGTTAGTGTGGGTTATCTTCAAAAGGCAATGAATCTACCTATTGTTCTGAATGCCAATTTGATTCCAAATTTTAGGGGCTTTGCCCATGAGAATGGTTTCCTGGGTGGGTAGGTTTGCTTTCATGCAATATATGTATGTAATTACAGAAAGTTAATGGTGTGAACCTAGTTTTTTCTATATTATGGCCTCAGTTAGTATGGTTTGGTCTCAATCCTGGTGTCCGTATGGTAATGTTTCAGTCAATATGGGTGCGTTTGTTTTGTAAGTTTCTCCTAGTGGTGGCAGTCTGATATTTGTATTTTGGGAACTCCTACTTGTTAGATGAATTATAATTCCCTTTCTTGAATATCAATACAATCTCCCATTATGTATCAATATATGTATACATACAGATATATATACATATATATATTATATAATATTAATTATATATATATAGCTTTGTGAGGAGGGATTTTTAACATGGGTTGCTCTAGATGATGCCACAAATAGGGGACCTCATCCCTGCCATTAATGCACAACATCAACATGAATAGCGAGGGTGGATGTCTACAAGCACACTAGCCCAATAGGGGTCTGGAGCACAACTCAAAGCATAGTCACTTGACATGAAGGCCAATAACATCAACACTAAGGTTCAAATCTATGAATATATTGGATCAGCGAGAGCGTAAGGCCTGTAATCACAATAGCCTAATAGAGATTTGAACCTTTGTGATCATAATAATAACATCGCCACTTTTTTTTATTGGAATAACAACACTTTACCATCACACTATGAGATTAACCCCTATTTATATATATTTATGATTTATATTATATAGAGTTTTTTATATAATATAGTATATAATATAAATATAAATATAATAAACAATATAGTTTAAATATTATATAATATTTTATAATATTATTTATATATATTTATCATTTATATATTATATAATTTAATATATAATATGACATATAATATAAATATAAATAAATAAATAATATAATATAAATATAAATAAATAAATAATATAATATAAATATATAAATAATGTAATATAATATATAATATAAATACAAATATAATAAATAATATTTATAGTATAATATAAATAATATTATATTATATTATATAATAAAAGTAAAAATATAATAAACAATATAAATAATTAGCCTATAGGCTATTTGTGTCAACTTTGCTCAGAATTTTTGTCAGCCTTGCTGTTTTTCAGGCTTCTGGCGACCGGGGAAAAGGTGGCCGGTGGGTTGTAACTTCGGTCAGAATTTTCATCAGCCTCCCAGATTTTTGGCCTTCCGATGACCATGAAAAAGGTGGCAGAGGAAATTGTTGGCTTCTTTGGGAATAAGATGTGGTTTGTCTAGTTGCATGGATAGAGAAGGCTATGGAAATTAAATGCTGGATCACATCAACATTAATTGTTGTATGCTTTGCATGTATTGGGGATCGTCGTGATAACAACCGCCCTTTAACGCCTCAAGGAACAAAATGAATGGTTGGGAAATTTTCAATGAGGCATTGTTTGGTGTCATTCTATTGCTATACCTATTATGAGAGCCGTGAGCAACGAGGGTAAGCTTTTGTGAGGGTGCAAGCTGTATTAAGCTTTTGCAACTTCTGCGAAGGTGGGTGGAGGTTACTTTGTGTTTTTTGCAAGGGCAGTTGGTTGGAAATGCAAAAGAAAAGTGTCATCTGTGATAATATTTTGCCTGTTTTGTGTAGGGAAGTTGGCAAGAAGATGTGTGTTTGAAGCAAGTGGGAAGAGGTGCATGTGGAAGAAACCCTTGGCGATATTGTTTGATTTGTGGTTGGTGGTTATATTTCTTGATTTTCCATAAGGTACTGTTGATTGTTTCAAATACCTTGTCTGATTTATGGTTCGCATTTTGTGTGCATGGTTTTGCATGGGTTTGATACTGTGATTTTTGGTGGCTTTGTGTTTATGTTTTTCGTTATCTGCGTATGTTTGGAGGCTTGGAGAAATAAGGCAGCTTGGAGAAAGCTGGCGGAAAGAGGTTTGTTTGAAATAGCTGGCAAGAGGTGCATATGCAAAAAATAATTTGCAATATTGTTTTATTAGATTTTCCATAAGTTACTGTTGATTGCTTCTAATTTTGATAAGGGGTTGTTGAGAAAGGATTGTATTGTCTCTGAAAATGAGTATTGTTTGGTTTAAGGTTCATGTTTTGTGTTTATGGTTTTGCATGGGTTCTTATTTGTCATTTTTTTGTGTTTTGTGGGTTTCTTTGTCTGTGTCAGTCTTTAAACCAATATTGTTTGGTTTATGGCTTCTAGTTTGTGGTTATGGTTGCAATGGAATAAAATATTCAATTGTATTTACTTTGTGTTAGCTTCCATTGGGCATTGTCAATTGTAACTGTCTTGATTTGGCATAAAGTATTGTTGATTATTTCAAATATGTTGTCTGATAATTTTTGAGGAGGTTGTGTTGAGAAAGGAGTGTTCTTTGTATGGATTTGTTATTATCAATTTTCGTAGGGTTTGTGTTTAATGTTTGCGTTTTGTGGGTATGTTTGCAATGGAATAAAATTGCAGAGGTTATGGAGTTTTTGTCGATTGTTATTGTATAGCTTGGACTATATTGTGGCTTTCTGCATGTGGGTAGCTGTTGAAAGTAACGTTGTTTGATTTATGGCTTTCATTTTCTGGTTATGGTTGGAATAAAATAAAATAATTAATGTTGTTGTTTCTATGTTTGGTTTGCATTTTTTGTGTATGGTTTTGCATGGATTTGGTACTGTGATTTTTTTTTAATTAAAAGCTTCCGATTTGTGATTTTGGTTGCAATGGAATAAAATAGTCAAGCCTATATGCTTTGTGTTGGCTTCCATTGCGTAATGTCGATTATAGTTCTATTGCTTAAGCTATATTATTTCATTTTGGAGGTGTTGTTGAAAATGGTGTATTGTTTTAATTTTTGAGGAGGTTGTGTTGAGAAAGGAGTACTTTTTGTATGGGTTTATTACTGTCATTTTTCGAAGGGTTTTTGTTTAGTGTTTGCATTTTGTGGGTATGTGTGCAACAAAATAAAATTGTTGAGGTTATGGAGTGTTTGTCGATTGTTATTGTATACCTTGGGCTATATTGTGGCTTTCTGCATGTGGGTGGCTGTTGAAACCAATGTTGTTTGATTTATGGATTTCATTTTGTGGTTATGATTGGAACAAAATAAAATCAGTAATGTCGTTGATTCTATGTTTGGTTACATTAGGTATTATTGATTATTGTTTTATGTCTTAGGCTATATTGGGTATATTTTACAACAATATATATGTGTATATATATACGTATATATCTGTACATATATACATATATTTATACATATATATATATATAAATTTACCGTGGGTCTATCTTTATGGCTTGCATTTAGTGTATTGTAATAGTAATATATATGTGTATATATATACGTATTTATGTGTGCATATACACATATATTTATATATATTTCAATTTGTTGTTGCTGATTATATTTATGTATATGGTTTGTCATTGTTAGTTTGCGAGATGTGTTGTTGAGAAGGTTATATTGTTTTAATTTTTTTGTAGGGTTGTGTTGAGAAATGAGTATATTTTAACTTGGGTTTGTTTCTGTGAATCTTTGTGGGTTTCTATTTATGGTGACCATTTTGTGGATACATTTGGAACAAAATAAAATTGTTGCTCTTACGCACCATCGCTTCTAGATAGGAATGAAAATTAGAACAATAAGCCCTTTTCAACAACATCATCTCCAAAATGAAACAATATATTCTTAAGATATCAAGATACCAAACTTGATGAATATTACCACTTTCCAAAAATAGAAAACTTCAACATATATATACATCTGATTTCAAATAGATACATGTCTACAACTTTTACAACCATCAATGCATTCCGGCCACCTTCACAGATTCCAAAGCCGATGAACGCACTTGAACCTTCACAGAAGTTTCCCATCCTTACTCACAGCTACCTTCAACAACAAGATAGACCCATGGAATGACACCGGACAATACATTTTCGATAATTCCATAGACGTTCATTCCACAAACATACATATGTATATATAGGCTTACTAGAATGGGGAAGAACAATACAAGGGATGTTGTGGAAAATGGAATCCATAAATCAAACAATATAGCGTAAGGTAGACGACAACAGTGAACAATGCCTCATGCAAAACAACATGAAACTACATAACATTGGCTATTTTATTGCATTAAAAACACAAGATAACATCCATCCACCTTCAAATAGATTCCACAGCCAATGAACGCACTTGTACCTTTACATAAGCTTGTCATCCTCACTCATAGTCGCGTTCAACAACATAAACCCAAAGAATGTCATCCAACAATACATTTTTGATAACTTCATGGGCATTCATTTCAAAAACATATGTATGTATACATAGCCTTACTGAATCCCCTTTCAAAAATAATATAAATTGTTTTATAAATACACGACAAATGCTTTTTGCCAATATGCACCTCTTGATGCTTCCTTTAATAACACCCCTTCCCGCTTGCTTTCTCTTTCCTTGAGTCTTTCTCCATGGCTTGCAAAAGAAGATTGTAGATAGGGAAAATTTCTAGGTTTAGTGTATTGAAAACAATAAACTATCTAAACCCTATCAAGCACCTTGAAGCACAAACTAGTATGGAAATGCAAATAAACAAAGGAAATACAAACCGATTCTCAAACTAGATTTGATTGACCTCCATGGCTCTTTTCCACTTGCATGAGAATGCGAGATTTTGAAGGATTGATAATAGAGGAATGTCGGGTGCTCATTCCTGCAGCATAACGACTTGACAATGAAAATGACAAATGGAGAATGATAGATAGATGGATTGAAGAATGATTTTGACAGAGTTATGATGCTAGACAAATCAACCCCTTAAATGGATTGTGAGAGGCCGTATTTATAGAGCCATGGTGTGGACAAAGATAAGATTTGACAAGATTTGATAAGGATTTGATTTTTGACAAAAGAGGAAATACAATGAGATGAGATAAGATGTCAAAAAGATAGAACGATTTTGATTTTCTCTTTTAAAGGAAATAAATCCTGAAAAAGATGAGAAGGATAATTGATGAATTATCTAATTAAATAAATTAATTAGATACACATGATTTTCAATTTTGGAAAGAAAGTGAGAAGATCTTTTTAGGATTTTATTAATTAAATAAATATTTGATTTATTTAATTAATGTTGAATTTATGATTTCATTAATTAAATAACATAAATTATTTAATTAAAATTAGAAGAATGAATAGAAAGGATTTAATTAATTAAATAATATAAATTATTTAATTAACATTAGAGAAATAGATGGATTATGCATAGGAAGGGAATAAATGAAATTAGTCAAATAAATAAGATTTATTTAACTAATTAGATGATGACATGGGTACCTAGGGAAAAACATGCTACAAGATGTCTAAATGATGTAATGTTGTGACAAGGTGTTGTAAGAGGACATTTTTGGGTGTCTACAAAGACCATATAATAATCACAACCCACACCTTTAGCAACCATCAATGCATGCAAAAAACACAAGATAACCTCCAAACACCTTCACATAAATTCCACAGCTATTCAACACACTTGCACCTTCACAGAAGTTGCCCCCTTGCACTTACAACTACCTTCAACAACAACATAAACCCAAAGAATGACACCTAAAAATATGTTATTGGTAATTGCACAAACATTCATTTTGTTAACTGAGGACTTTAAAACAAATGTTACTTGCACCATCACCACTACATGGAAACCATACATCAATCAATCCCCACAAAAAAAAAGACGTAAATGAAACAATATTGTTATCAACAGCCACCTAGATGTCCAAAGTTGCAAAACACTAAAATCACAGTGAGAAATCCGTACAAAAACATCTATACAAATGTTGAACCATAAATCAAACAATATTGTTGCGAAGAAACTATATACTCTCTTTTCAATGGAACCCTATCAAAAAGGCAACAATATACCCTAAAACAATGCAACCTGTATAACATGAACTGTTTCATTGCATTACAACTATCACAGACAAAAGCGCACTTCCAACCGTGGCTCACATGGCAAACCCAGAAAACACAGAAAGCTCCCTGTAACAGACCGATTCAAAACCTTCACCCAGAGGAGGCAAATCCTTAATGAATCAATAGTGGTTTCAATGGTACCCAAGATGCGAAGATTCACCAAAAAGA